>OY848920.1:2500-306722 GCA_963693285.1 Xestospongia muta | reverse complement strand
AGAGAGAGAGAGAGAGAGAGAGAGAGAGAGAGAGAGAGAGAGAGAGAGAGAGAGGAGAGGAGAGAGAGAGGAGAGAGAGAGAGAGAGAGAGAGAGAGAGAGAGAGAGAGAGAGAGAGAGAGAGAGAGAGAGAGAGAGAGAGAGAGAGAGAGAGAGAGAGAGAGAGAGAGAGAGGAGAGAGAGAGAGAGAGAGAGAGAGAGAGCGAGAGAGAGAGAGAGAGGAGTAATACATTTACTGGCTGAACTAGCTAACCTGATGTGCCAGTAGTTGTGATGATTTAGTTGCTGATATAATGTAGTCTTTAGCATAACCAAGCTACACAAAATTACATAAAATATTGTTATCAAATAGAATTACCTTATCATAGCGAAGAGCCTGTACTAACTGAGGTATATAGAGCAAGATTTCTCCTATAAAATGAAGACACACAGATAGTTAATATACAAATATATGATGTGTCTTTTGTCCAGCTGCTATCTATTCATTTATTTACAGGTTTAAAACTTCTCATAGCTTTATTAGCAAACTGTGCCGTTATAGGATGATTGGAGTAAGGTCGTGTAAAATAAGTCAGGGCCATAGCTGGGGGAATACCCCTCCAATAAAGCAAATGATATAGCTAAATTAAAAATATATAAAAATAAAATATAAATAATTTAGCAGCTGTTTACTGACTTCTTTAGAGTCTCTTTCAACAACTTCTTTACGAGCTAAACACTATATAATGAGTTAGTATATTATTTCTATTATCTAATATATTTATCCATTTACCTGTGAAGCTTCAGGAATATCAATAAAAGCTACAGGATTTGTCTGAATGAGTCGGTTTAGTTCTTTTGTTACTGCCTCAATTGTTTTAAATCTGGAATAAAATAATTTATAGGACAAAAGTTGAATGACCAGGTCACAAGATGACTGAAGTACATACCTCAGGTAGACATTAAAGGCGAGGTGAGGTGAAGCTTGAAAGGCCATTGTCATTGTATTCAACCAGTTTCTTTCACTTTGTGTTGGATTAATCCATCCTTGTAAATTGTCCTCACCTAGAGAGGAGAGTATATACTATTACAGCTGACCTTTGACCTTTACCTGGTACAACCAGTTCAGGAATGCCACTAGGATTTTGCCAAGCACTCAATCTTTCCACTTCATGACGCTACAAAATATACATCATAATTAATGAAATAAAACTGGTTTTACTGACTAGTAAAGCAAGTATAAGATTACGTCTTTTCAATAAAACTTTGCTCTTGATGTTAGATGGACTACGTCGACTTGTGGGTGTGGTTGTAGCTAAGTAGGCGGAGCATTATTAGATAGTCATATTAAACAATACTAACCAATCAGTGATTGACTTCTACTACCAGTTCTACTGGACAATGTGTTTAACCAGCTAACCTGATAAGAGAGAGAGAGAGAGAGAGAGAGAGAGAGAGAGATGCAGTACACACATTGTACTTGTTTAATTTACTTGGCTTGATGGAGCATCTGTTGCAAGTGCTTGCCAGAAACTACTATTACGTGGTATGGTAGTGGGTGCAACATCAGAAGAGGCTGTGAAAGTCTCATGATAATCATGTGACGATCATGTGATGCTTACTTGTAGGTGCAAATAGACTTGTAACAACTGTGTTTTTAATCTCTTTGATAGCCTGCCAGAAACTGAGAGAGAGAGAGAAACAGAAAGAGAGGTCCATTGAGACAATATAGACATCATATTACTCACTCTATCATAGCAGTCATTGCCTCTCTAGTAGCTTTTAGATCACTTACAATCCATAATGGTCGATAACTAATTACACAATCCACTCATATCACAATATATTATAATATAATACTAACCAGAAATAATCTAGTGCAGCATTGTATACTTTCTCTCTTAATAAAGTTCGATCCATAGCACTAGCTACAAGTCTTCCTCTCAACAGCTGCACAGCCAATGTTAAAAATTTAAATCTAGCTTTAGATGATCCAATTGAGGGGGAGAGGTATTGAGGACGATCCATTCCATGAGGTCCAACGCCGAGGGTAAGAGATTGATGGATTAGCTGGCTAGTAAGGGTCACTAAAGATATACTCCGAGTATGGAATACTTCAAATCGACGTATAAGAAACTAATGAGTGGGTGGAGTCAAGATGATGACAATGATAAAGTATTATATACCTCAATTAGAACCACATGTGGCTGAACATCTTGTGGGTGGAGCTTGAGGGAGGGGCTTGAAAACATTCCTTTGCGTTCAATAATTGTTTGTTGCCAGGCAAGAGAGACTTCTCTCATAAACTATAAAAAACAATTAATGAAATTCTCTCTCTCTCTCTTTCA
Organism: Xestospongia muta; assembly: GCA_963693285.1. Classification (NCBI taxonomy): domain Eukaryota; kingdom Metazoa; phylum Porifera; class Demospongiae; order Haplosclerida; family Petrosiidae; genus Xestospongia; species Xestospongia muta. The sequence continues at coordinate 304,396 of OY848920.1, read as the reverse complement.
CTAACACTAAATTCCAATTCTGGTCGAGCTGTAATTAGCCATTGCCAACAATGTGTTGCCACGGTAACCACATCCTCCCGAAACAAGTTCACAGGTAGATGGACAATGCTATGTAACAATGCCCTCTTGTGTCGATTACCTAGTTAATTAATAACTAGTTAATAACTAGAGAGTAGTTAATTAACTTACTATGATCAGATATTAGGAGTGCTGTATTGCTATATAATGCAGTTGTTATCAAGTCAAGATCACCTATAATTAAGTGGGTGTGGCTAGTATATACAATCAACTATGAATACCTTTATTGATGGATGTCTGAAGTTGCGTATTAGCTCGTTCTAATAAACTTGTAAAACCTGTTTTAAAAACCAGTATTACAAATAAACCAGTAGAATAACCACTCACCTTCAGTACCATAAATATCTGTTGTTATTTTTATACCACCCAAGGACTGACTCTTTAGATGAAGACATGATAATGGATGAGAACGAGTGTCCTTTAAACAGTCTGGATGACTGGACAATGAAGATGTCTACATTAAAATAAGTAAGTTGTTAATAATATTTAATAATCAATACAATTACTTAAATTAAATTTTACTATTAATTTTATTATTGTATTAAAGTACTCTAATTGCAGGAGCTATTACAATTATCATTAATTAATAACAGTATTAACTGGGGCTTATCAACTTACTGGAAAATGTGATGAAGTTTTGTTATTTTGAAAATGATTAACAAGTTGAGAAGTGGCTAAAGATATTCCACTGTGGTGTAAAATGCCTTGTAACACATGGGTCTCTTGAGCTACGTAGTTCTGGAGAGAGAGAGAGAGAGAGAGAGAGAGAGAGAGAGAGAGAGATCTCAGACATTGATCTACACTACTAACTTCTAGGATCGACTTAGTCTGATCAGGAGCCCAATTTATAGCAAGTTCAATAATCTCACCACACCTCTTCGCAAAATTCACAATAGTCGCCTACAAAACACACAATTCAATATTACAAAATCATTCGCTTAATTCGAATATAATTCTTACATTTCTCTTCTCTATATTACCAGGTAATGTTACAACATGAGGCAAATAAGACAATTTAATATCTCTAACAACACATTGTTCAGGATCCTAATGGATAACAAATCACCTTTAAAATTACTAATTATAAAATATACATGTATATATCATCAATGACCACACCCATTACATGTACTTACCATCATGTGTACATGTACAGACAATTGTTGCAGTAAATCTAACATTGTGTGGAGAACAGCTTTACTCCATAGCAAGTGTGGAAATCTATAAAAATCAACCAATCAGATTGTAGCAGGCACATGTACTTACTTGTCTACAAGTCTTGATAAAAAGCTATCAGCTAAACGCTTGATTCTTCCACGAATATGATTGAATTTGAACAATAGAAGAATGGCGTGTGATTCTAATTCTTCATCTCTCTCTCTTGCTGAGGGCTATGACAAATAAATAAATTTGTTACCATAGCAACAATAATGGATATTAAATGAGGTACCTTATCGTCCAAGACTAATAAAAGTTTGTCAAATAATTTTTCTGCAATAGCTTCCATTGCCACTGTAGATCATATGAATATCATGTGACTAGTGTGTATGATCACATGACTAACTTACCCCAAAGCTCTTTCTGCAAGCCTTTATCATCAAGATATTGAAATATGTACGAAAAACATCGACTATCTTTCTCCAGTCTACAATGGATGCACCATTATCAAATGAAATTTTATAAAGAGACCACACCCCCTACCTGACAGACTCCAAACGATATATAGATTGTATATACATACATTGTGCAAAAGTAAGTCCAGAAACCAGTTTGTCCAGTTCTACAGACCGGCCTAATGCATCTTGTAATGCTAACCTAGCCTCTTGTAATTCACGCTAAAGACAGACAAACAAACAAGCAAATAAACAAGAAAACAAACAAACAAACAAACAAACAAACAAACAGACAAACATTGATTTACATGTAATGTAATATATTGTTTACTCACTAGTGTAATATCTCCTTTCTTTAATGGGTGATTTAACTCAAGTTCTTTGTCGAGATATTTCTCAGCTCCTGACATTATAAGTAATGGACTTTTAGCAGCAATATCTCGTACATTAGTATACCAACTAGGAGGGAAAACACCTAAAGAAAATGGACAGATAGAACTGAAAATGGATGCATGGGATGAATTGATAAATGTATAATATTGAAATATGGATTTACTTCAAAGACATATGGACAAATGATGTTACAAAATGGACAAATGATGTTACAAAATGGACATACCTTTTTCAGAGTCACTGAACCCTAACAAAATGCAGTAGAGCCAAAAGTCTCTAAATAACTTAAGAACTCGTGATGGCGGAGATGGATAAAATGGCTCCATCCTCTGACACAACTGTGACAAATAAAACTCATTTGAATATCGCCATAGTAACATGTATATATCCCTCATTAAATATTCATTAATAAGTTACCATAGTAACAATAATAAATCATACCGTAGCCAATACAGGTAATAATAGTCCAAGGGAAAAAGAGCTTGATGAAGCTTTCAAGGAATAAAGAACCTCTTTTCTTTCACTGGCTTTCTTTCCTTCAATGCCCTGTTGTATAAAGGATTGAAGAACACGTTGTAAGAAGTCTAGTTGCTGTTCTTTGCCCTTTAGATGAGAAGCAACATGAACAAGAGCATCCATAACTGGTAGAAAGATGTGACTAAAGAATAGAAAAAACATTAAAATACATGTACATTTTGATCATGTACATGTAAAAATAAATCAATGAAATATAAGTTTTATAAAGGACATATGGGTATAAAAAACATTGTTGTGACAATTCTATGCTAAGATCAATTTCCAAGGTCTTAAACTGTCCTCTTTAGAGAGTTTCTGCAGTAATATGTGTGTGACTATAACTAATATAAACAACCTCTATATTGAGAACATCCCTACAATCACAAACACACACACAGTCCTCACCTATAAGATACATCTTTGCTGTCACTTCTCTTATGTTTACTATCTTTAACTAAATTATTTGATGATGAGAAGGTGGGATAAGGAGTCATAGCCACGCCCAGTGCTTCATTCATTGATTGACTGAGAACCTAATAAAAGTATAGTTATTAAAAAGGGTGTGGCTAGTTATTAAGTTATATTTACCGTTAGTGTCTCAGGGTCTCCAAGCTCAGCTGTCATATTACCTAATTCTGTAATGATATTGCCATCTAGACTACTCACTGGATGAAACAAACGTTGCTGAAATACGCTCACAATCCGAGACACCACACCCTCTTTGTCGCTTAAAGCCACACCCAGTCTACTAAGTAACATGATGATACATTCAGCTGTATTCACAGCTGATCTGAGAGAGAGAGAGAGAGAGAGAGAGAGAGAAGAGAGAGAGGTGATCATCATAACTATTTTTACTTACTCTTCTTTGACGTCTGTTGTATACAGTTTGTTACCAAGGGAACCAATAAATGATGTAATGGAATCAAAAGATTCATCTAATTTAAGAATTCTAAGAAACGGTAAAGAGAACAAGATCATTAAATAAATACAGAGATATACTTGACAACAGCTTTCACTAAAGCATCTAGTACAATGAAGAACCCATCAGGTCTTGAAATATGAAGTTGAGAGGTAGAGGGAACAGACTCTTTGATAAATATCTGTGTCTGTTTTGAGATAGTTCCTGTAACATTACCAGTACACATAGCATCACGATACATTAGTTGTAACAATGGAGAAAGTAAAAACTCTGTAAGTCGAGCTAAAGCACCACTAATAGAGAATAGATAGGAAGTAATGATAGAGTTTAGTCTTACTTGATAAAGTGAGGGAAACGACAAGCAAGTTTGCTAAGGCACTGAGAGAGAGAGAGAGAGAGAGAGAGAGAGAGAGAGAGAGAGAGAGAGAGAGAGATCATAACAATAAAACACAGACAACAGTACCTCTAAAATAGTAGCTCTCAAAGGTGATACTATCACATTGAGTTTACCAGTGTGTACTGCAAGCAGACTAGATAAATGAAGGAACACAGCATCTCCATCTAAGAGAGAGAGGAGAGAAACAAAGAAATCATCACAAATTAATAGTTTGCTTTAAATCGCTAAATAAAACAATATATTATAAGTACTTAATATATTAACAATTACAATATGCAATTAAAAAATGGACAGCCTTAAAAGATATGGACAGATAAATATAGTATTAAATGGACAGATGACTAAACCAATGGACACATAACTATACCTTCATGTTTCACTGCAGACCACACTAACAACTCAACACCAGTACACATTGACTTAACAATATATAACAAACCATCATGTTGTATCTTAATACTAGCAGAGGACACGCCCCCTCCTCGCAACACTGTAGTACCTTCCTTTACTATCTTCTCAGCTAATTTCAGGACATCACTTTGAAATTCATCACCACAATCAACTTGAGAATTCACTAATATATCTTTAAATGTAGCAAGGACTGCACACTTGATTGCATGACTTATTACAGGATAAAGATAAGACTTTGGTAGTTCTGTGAGATATTGATCTGCTGTTTGGATGACTGATGTAGAGAAGACAGATTGAATCTGTAAGAAAGAAAATGGTTTATTACTTGAAGATAATACAAATCGTTTATTATAATAGTTTAAAAAGTTACAGTAACCATTTCTTATCCCTACATATTAAGCATTATGCATACATTATTAAAGTATTATTACTGAAATACTGTATGTAATATAACTCACATCTTTGTACAATGTTGTAATTTGTTCTGATGTCCATTTCAACTCCTTTTGTTCCATCTCTGTATTTTCATCATCACTAGAACCATCTGTAAAATATGTTGCTAAAGTGCTCCGTCTATCTTCATGAGTTCCAGAGAGACCAGTACAGAGCCCCATTAGTGAAGGGACAACAATAAGACAGTATTCTTCCTTAGAATAAGAGGCTATATCAAGACAATTTGTGATCAAAATATGTAGACAGTTCATTAAAGTATCAGTGATCTAGAGAAATAAATAATAGCTTAAAATATCAGTACTTACCACAGCAACCTAAGATAGCTAGCTACCATTGGACTAGTACTTACCACAGCAACCTAAGATAGCTACCATTGGACTAGTATTTACCACAATGACCTAGGATAGCTACCATTGGACTAGTGAACATCAGTACTTACCACAGTGACCTAGGATAGCTACCATTAGTAAGTTCTAGACTAGTAAACATCATTACTTTACAAGAACGACATAGTAAAGCTATCATTCAGTGAACAGTAGTATATGCTTACCATAGCAACCATTGGCTTGTGATAATTATCATAATAAACAATGCAACAATCTCTGATACTATATATATATAGTTCTCAGCACATGTTGTTAGTTATATGTGATAACTCACTTTGACATTATATTGTGGATTATCAACAGCTATTGTCGTGAGAATCAATGTCAATTTGTGATAGAAATCTCTCGTCAATAAACCATCTAGAGATAGAGATAGATACAATAAAATTAATGTGTTATACTAAATCTTTTAGTAACGGAAATAATTTAATAATATTTAATAATATTTTAATGTGAATTAACATTTTTTAGGTACCAAGGTTGTTAAAGGTCAAAAACATAATATCAATTTTATATTAAGTATATCATATTATTACTTTAAGTAGGGTAGTACTTATAAATATCTTTAATATCTCTCTTACCTTCAAATTTTGTATAATGTACCCATAGTGATGTTGGGAGAGAATCCAGTAACTCAATCAGATACTTTACAATATTTGTGGAACACTAAAACAATGATATTATAATGACATCATTAAAAAGTAATTTCATACTCTTTCTTTAGATCTTAGAGCAAATAGACCAAGAGATACTACAGCATTGAGTCCTCTCTTGTGTAAGGGTATCCCTGGGTTGTGTAATGGCGGGCAATGAGAGAGAAGAAGGGTTTCCTTTCAAGGAAGAAAAAGATAAGTAGAGTTGTGGTGTCATATTTGCTTACTTTCTCCTGATTTTCTTTACTAATACGAGTAAGAGAAAGAGCTAACTCGTTGAGACATGTCTGATGAAAGTCAGAATTGGTACTTGACCAGGAGAACCAGGTATCCATCTTCACTCTACTTCACTGAAAGCAAATTTGGAGGAAATAAAAGTAGGCGTGGTTTCAAAGGAAAACCCGCCCATTTTTGGACACACTCTTTTAATTTTATTTATGCAAAAAGGAAATGGGCGTGGTAAAAATTAAAAGGAGGAACTCAAGCACATAACAATAATATTGTGACAGCTAGTAGAATTACAAGATGGAAGAAGGGACTCGAGAAGACTCAGATCTCGTTCCTCAAAAGCAGTCCTGTGGAGCAGTATGCTGTACCTTAATAGAATCATGTTTTAAAGCTTCATTTGGTAGAATATGGGCATATATTAAAACATATCGGTAATTTAGCCATTTTAAAAAAAATGTAAATTTTATTTCTTTTTCTTTTAGTAATCTTATTTTTGCATTGACTGGAGGTCAAATTCTTTCAATTCTTCTTTGTGGTACTGGTGTTACCAGTCAAGCTTTGGAGAACTTTTACAACATTGCTGTCCCAACTACCCAACTCTTTCTATCATATCTTATATTAGCAATGATATTTGGTCCAGTACTAGCTGTACATAAAAACTTCCTGAGTATTATTAGAGAGAATTGGTGGAAATATATCTTTTTAGGAGTCATCGATGTGGAGGCAAATTTCTTGATTGTATTAGCTTATAAATACACCACATTAACTAGTATACAAGTAAGATATTTGAAATATGTAGAGTGTATTTAAGTAATGGGTAATGATAGTATTGTTTGGGTTATTTTATCGATGTGAGGATTATTTATATTGACCTCCTAAATAAATAAAAGTGTTTGTTTATAAAGAGATAATGTTTATTATTGTTAGTAAAAGTCTGGCATATTAAGTGTTATGATTGTCAGAGTGTTTTCTAAATTAGAACATTTCTATTGAGTCTAAGGTTAAATTGATAACCTCAGTTGACAAAGATAATATGATTACTGGAGTATTACTACTTATTAGATCAGTATAAATTAAAAACAGCTGTATTCTCTCTTTGTTTGGACTAATATTTATTTCATGTTTAAACTTGTTCCGTACCAAAGAATTGTTGTACTATTACAATATTGAAAGAGGTGTGTTAATTTGTTGTTTACTTTGTCATACACTGGACATATCACATGATCAATGAATATAGTACATTAAATAATTATAGTATATTAAGAGGATTCATGAGATAGTTGGTTCAGACAAAACATGACTAGTACTTTGATAAGAATAATATGAAAAATATTGTAACAATAGAGAGAGAGATTAATTTTTTTGTACAAAAAATTATTTTATCTGTCTGCTCATTAATTCTCTCTTTTTTTAGTTACTTGATAGTTTTACGATAGTAATGGTTCTCATTCTCTCCTTCATTTTTCTAAGAGTTCGTTATCTCATTGTTCATCTTATGGGCGTGGCTATGTGTATTATCGGTATCGTCTCATTGTTTTTAGCCGACCTTTCAGGATCTAGAAATAACCCTGGTTAGTAAATGGATACATGAATGAATTAATGGATGGATAAAAAGTAATGGACACACACATAGATAAAGAATGGATGTATATCTTAATGAGTTGATGGACACATGGCAGAAGTAAATGGATGTATGAATTTTGTAATAGAAAAACTGATAGTAGTTGATTAATAGGAAGGATAAAGAAATGGAATTTATTATTAACTCAATTTTATTCTACATTACAGGTTCTGATCCACTACTGGGTGATTTACTGTGTATTTTTGGTACATGTCTGTATGCTATTAGTAATGTGTCTCAAGAATATCTTGTTAAGAATCATTCCATACCTGAATGGCTTGGATTTATTGGTATTGTGGGCTCTGTTGTCAGTGGAATACAACTGTTAGTAATTAATTAGTAGCTATATTATAGATACAATTTATAAGGTCTAAATTAGATAGGTGCCATAGACTAATGAACATTAGCATTTACCACAGTGACCTAAGATAGCTACCATTAGTAAGCTCTAGACTAGTGAACATCAGTACTTACCACAGTGACCTAAGATAGCTACCATTAGTAACCTCTAAACTAGTAAACATCAGTACTTACCACAGTGACCTAAGATAGCTACCATTAATAAGTTCTAGACTAGTAAACATCAGGTCTTATTCTTCCATACACTATCTATCAGCTGCTAAACAGATTCTCTTTGTCTCATAAGTCTTATACTTATTAAACAACATAGTTGATACAAGGATTGTTACCATAGCAACCTCAGTTGCCAATAACGTATTAGTTAACTCGCCATAAAAATTGAGTGGTTGATTGAACATATATCTGATTATACTGGTTATACTGGTTATACTGGTTATACTGGTTATACTAGTTATACTGGTTGTATACATTGCAAAGAATTTGAAGCTAACTGACTAAAACAAACATTCCCTGAATTTTATCATGTTAAGTTTTTACTGAAGCAGTCTATCAGATAGTACATTAGGAATGAAAACATTATGACATTTACATTCAATTACATCTAATAATTACACACAACCATATAATAATGTATTAATTAAACTGTCTGTTTTAGCAGTTACTGTTTTTGTTGTCAGGTCTATAGTTGATCGTCGTAATTTAGCAGCTATTGTTTGGAGTGGTGGCAGTTTGGCATCTATGGCTGTGTTTGTTGTTAGTCTAGCTCTGTTTTATATGACGATGCCTCTAGTTATGAAAGTGTCTAGTGCTGTTGTTGTGAATCTTTCTTTGTTGACAGCTGATATCTTCACTCTAGTGTTTGGTGTGTTCTTGTTCAAATTCAAAGTAAGTGGATGTCGCTTGTAGACTACTTTTCTAAAATTTTTATTTGTCTATTTTTCTATTATACATCCATTTTCCTCATCTATTTGTCCATTTCTTATAGTTCTCATTGCTGTACGTCCTATCCTTTATTATAATTATGGTGGGCGTGTTCATATTCAACCTTAAAACTCCACCCATAGCAATGCCAAAACAAAGATTAGAAACACTACGGAACCGGCTCAGAAGGCACAAAATAGATAAAGATCTAACAGTACTTTCTCAACAGCCAAATAAATTTGATGATGATAGTACAGTCATGAATAGCCTTCCTCGTAAGCGGAATACAGATAACGAAAGACAAGGTATTCTAGTTAGAGGTCCTTTAGAGGCAGCGTTATCCTCACACAGTTATACAACAGAGTATTCAGAATCAATGTCATATTCATATGGAAGTAATTCTAAGGAAGGCGTGGAGATTTTAAAGAGATTAGGTAGTGAAGATGAAATGAAGAGAGATCAAAAAGGAGGGGGCGGGGTAACAGAGGTTGATAACAGTAGATTAAAGATGAATGGTGGTCATCATCATTAACTTGATCATGTTGTAAAATAGATACTCGTTCAAATTCTGTTATTCATTTTCTTAGCACTTCTTTGTCTGCAAAGTTTTTGTATCAAATCAATTTGAATAATTTTGTTGTGTGCAATTCATGTATAACGTCTTGTTAATAAATTTAATATTCAATGTTAAATTTAGAATGGGGATGATTTCACTAAATAAACAGGAAGTAATAAATAAACAGGAAGTCAGTTTCCTCAAAACTAAGTCATTCTTGACCTTATAACCAATAGACCACAATCCCAAAGGTAAATGTTGCAGTACTGTATTTTAAATGAATATTGACTCATAACATTATATCATTCTGTTAAATAGTTATGATATCTTTTATTAACTCTTGACCACAGCCTACCTGAATATATTGTCCTTATTCTTTGAATACAACCATATATATATTTATTTTTGGGGGGTATCAAAATTAATTTTTGTTGTGTTTTGGTATATGTTTCCAAATGAATACAATTGTTTTGTATACAGTTCTCATCAGATTTTTGAGTCTATGATGTTTACATCTAATAAAGTAGTGTATATTTTTAAAGGTAACATTATACATTGTATACACTGTTATATATACAAGTATATATGTATGAGAGTTTCTTTTGTTATCTTAATTTATTAAGCAATTACTTAATAAATCTAAAGATGGTATACAAACAACAGCAACAGCTGACATCAATTTACTTAGTTAATTGATACTAAAAGTACAACTATGCCATTAGAATATATACAATCAAGTTGAAGACTATATTACACATCAGCTGCTTCTTGTCAGAGAGCATAGTTTTTCCTGTATTGATATAGACGAATACTAGCAAAACTTTCACTCTGTCCTCCATGGCTCAACAAGTCCTAGTGTATTTAATGCTATTAGCTTCATTGCTCTCCTTTGGAGCACCTCAGCTTATCAATTGTCCTACTCTTGTCACTTGTTCCCAATGTATCTCAACTGCTTCTTGTGTCTGGTGTTCCACTCCTGGTGGTGCCCGTTGTCTCTCTCAAGATAATACCAATAGTTGCAGAAAAGAAGACTTACTTCAACCAGCAACTATTATCATTAACAAACAGGAGCTTCCTCTCACTGAGGACAATCAAGTGTCACTAAAGTCAATTGATCTTAAGCTCAGAGTTAGTGAACCTGTGAGTTTCTCAGTATCCTTAAAAGCTGCAGAGAACTTTCCGCTTGATCTATATATGTTAATGGATTTGTCTTTTAGTTTTGAACCAGATCTTAAAACAGTCAAAGTATTAGCTCCACAACTACCTCTAGCTCTGCGGAATGTATCATCTGATTTCCTTATTGGCTTTGGAACATTTGTTGATAAGCCTTCACCACCATATACTTCATCAAAACAACTTAATAAAATTTTTAATACTTCAGGACAATCATCTAGTTGTGGTGGTGCTGTACCTTGTGCAAAGCCATTTAATTATGAACATGTTATCAGTCTTACTAACTCATCTGATCTCTTTAATTCATCAGTTCAAGAGACTATTATATCAACTAATGTTGATGATCCTGAAGATCCATTAGGTGCTATGTTACAAGCTGTGTTATGTAAAGATCTTGTTAGATGGAGAGAAACTTCTATCAAGATCCTTCTAGTCATGACAGATGATGTCCTCCACACAGCAGGTGATGGACATCTTGCTGGGATAGTAAAACCTAATGATGGTCAATGTCACACACAATATGATCCAATTTTAGAGAAAACTTTGTATACAGAAAGTTTGACCCAAGATTATCCCAGTATAGAACAAGTCAGACAAGCTTTAGAAGATACCAACATTGTTCCTGTATTTGCAGTTGCTTCACCTTCCTCTGATTCATCACAAAAAACTCTGAGTTTTTACAACAATACAATCAGTATGTTACTTGACAGTTCAACAGTACTTTTATCATCAAATTCAGACAATCTTGAAGATGTCCTAAGTGAAGCACATGGCAATGCAATTGCTGATGCTCATCTTAGTTTTAGTATTCCCAATTACCTCTCAGCTAATGTTACTGTTAACTGTCCTCCTGGATCTACTTACTTACCAGATTCCAATGAATGTACTGGTATTGGTAATGGAACAGTTAACTTTACAATTACATTAACACTTCAACAATGTACAAAAAGTCTAAGAAATGGTAGGAGTGTACAAATACAATTTAGTCTTCGACCATTTGGACAGTTTGTTGCTAATATTACTGGATTTTGTGACTGTACTTGTGAGAAGGAACAAGAATACAATAGTACTAACTGTAGTAATAATGGCAATATTACTTGTGGTCGATGTAGTTGTTTTGAAGGATGGGAAGGAAACAACTGTTCTTGCTCTACTGCTGATCATGATTGTCCTGTGGGTCTAAATGGTATTACATGTAGTGGGAGGGGACAATGTGATTGTGGTCAATGTGTGTGTACACAACCAACCGATCCAATACGTGGAGTCCTCAATCCTCGTGTTATAGGTGAAACTTGTGAGTGTAGTAACTTTGAATGTGATACTGGCTCCAATGGAGTAGTATGTAGTGGGCGTGGCAATTGTACATGTTCTAATGGTCAATTCATGTGTGTATGTCATAACTCTACACTTACAGGACTATCACATACTGGAGAACGATGTCAATGTTCTCATGATAACTGTATTAATCCTAATGGAAGTACAGTAGCAATATGTAGTGGACGAGGTACTTGTGATCCATGTGAAACACAAGGAAGAGCTTGTAGATGTAATGAAGGATTTACTGGTATGTACTGTGAGCAGTCAACAGGAAATATAGTTGCTGGTTGTAATGACAATGATCTGACTAGAGAATGTGTCAAATGTTTTGCAAATGTAGCTAAAGATGGTGGAAGTCCTACATGTTCTGGTTTCACTTGTACAAACTATTCTATATTGTCATCTTATCCTTCTAATCCAGCTAGTTATGATATCAGTGGAACTATTGAAGGTAGTACTGATGAATGTTCTTTTATTGACAGTGCACGTTTTTGTGAGTTTGTTTATTTTGTTGGCTTATCAACTCAACAAAGGGAACGAATCTATGAAGTTCTTGCACCACGTGATTGTCTCCTTATACCAATTTGGGCTATTGCACTGTTAGTATTGGTAGTGTTAGTGATCATAGGGATAATTATCTTGGTGATTATCAAACTTATAATCATGTATCTTGACTATCGAGAATATCAGTCATTCCAAAGAGAAGTCAATGAAATTGATTTATCTAAAAACTTTAATCCCATGTACCACACCCCCATAGTCACTTATAATAATGTGACATATGGTAAATAATGAGGTTATTGTTCCCATTGCTATAACTTCCTATGTAGTAGTATATAAAGTAGGACTCATATTTACTCATTACTTCGTAGTAACATTTTTTCATAATCATATCTTTGTATGAGTAACTTAGTTTTGTGTAATTGTCTTAATAGTGACATTTTTTTACGAATAAAAGTTGTCCTCAACAATTCTTCAGTTTAAAATTTGTAAAACTTGTACCAATTACTAAATTTGTGAGGTTAGTATCCACTTATCACCACAAGACTAAACTTAACTCTCTCTTTAGAAACTACATGTTAAGACGTGTCTTAAAACCTTCACCATTTCATGGCATCTATGAGATTTTTATATCATTGTATATACCTACTATCTATGCTGCAATGTCTGTTTTGAACTGTCCCAGTATACCAATATCAGATACAAATGGCACTCACTATGAATTGGTCAGTATATAGTAACAGAATGTATAGCTTAAATTAATTAAATTGTGATTTTTATTTTTTGGCATCAAAATTAATTTTTGTTCTAGTTTTTACTTCAAAATGAATACAATTGCTTTGTATACAGTTCTCATCAGATTTGAGTCTATGATGTTTACATCTAATAAAGTGGTGTATATTTCACAATATAATAGTAAGCTACTGAACTACTATAAGGGTATACATTGTATACACTGTTATACACAAGTATATATATGAGAGTTTCTTTTGTTATCATAATTTTACTCACCAGTTATGAGATAAACATGAAAACATTTACGTGATTATATAAAAAAGCTAAAGATGGTATACAAAAGGTAGCAACAGCTGGCATCAATTTACTTAGTTAATTGATACTAAAAGTACTACTATGCCATTAGAATATATACAATCAAGTCGAACACTATATTACACATCAGCTGCTTCTTGTCAGAAAGCATAGCTTTTCCTGTATTGATATAGACGAATACTAGCAACACTTTCACTGTGTCCTCCATGGCTCAACAAGTCCTAGTGTATTTAATGCTATTAGCTTCATTGCTCTCCTTTGGAGCACCTCAGCTTATCAATTGTCCTACTCTTGTTACTTGTTCCCAATGTATCTCGACTGCCTCTTGTGTCTGGTGTTCCACTCCTGGTAGTGCCCGTTGTCTCTATGAAGATAATGCCAACAGTTGCAGAAAAGAAGATTTACTTCAACCAGCAACTATTATCATTGACAAACAGGAGCTTCCTCTCACTGAGAAGAATCAAGTATCACTAAAGTCAATTGATCTTAAGCTAAGACTTAGTGAGCCTGTGAGTTTCTCAGTATCCTTAAAGGCTGCAGAGAACTTTCCACTTGATCTTTATATGTTAATGGATTTGTCTGGTAGTTTTGAACCAGATCTTAAAACAGTCAAAGTATTAGCTCCACAACTACCTCTAGCCCTGCGGAATGTATCATCTGATTTTCTTATTGGCTTTGGGACATTTGTTGACAAACCTTCACTGCCATATACTTCATCAGTACAACTTATTAAAGTTTTTAATACTTCAGGACAACTATCTAATTGTGGTGGTTCAGCACTTTGTGCAAAGCCATTTAATTATGAACATGTTATCAGTCTTACAAACTCATCTGATCTCTTTAATTCATCAGTTCAAGAGACTATTATATCAACTAATGTTGATGATCCTGAAGATCCATTAGGAGCTATATTACAAGCTGTGGTGTGTGATGATTTGATTGAATGGAGAGAAACTTCTATCAAGATCCTTCTAGTCATGACAGATGATGTCCTCCATACAGCAGGTGATGGACGTCTTGCTGGGATAGTAAAACCTAATGATGGTCAATGTCACACACAATATGATCCATTTTTAAAGAAAACTTTGTATACAGAAAGTTTGACCCAAGATTATCCCAGTATAGAACAAGTCAGACAAGCTTTAGAAGATGCCAACATTGTTCCTGTATTTGCAGTTGCTTCACCTTCCTCTGATTCATCACAAAAAACTCTAAGTTTTTACAACAATACAATCAGTATGTTACTTGACAGTTCAACAGTACTTTTAGCATCAAATTCAGACAATCTTGAAGATGTCCTAAGTGAAGCACATGCCAATGCAATTGCTGATGCTCGTCTTAGTTTTAGTCTTCCCAATTACCTCTCAGCTAATGTTACTGTTAACTGTCCTCCTGGATCTACTTACTTACCAGATTCCAATGAATGTACTGGTATTGGTAATGGAACAGTTAACTTTACAATTACATTGACACTTCAACAATGTACAGAAAGTCTAAGAAATGGAAAGAGTGTACAAATACAATTTAGTCTTCGACCATTTGGACAATTTGTTGCTAATATTACTGGATTTTGTGACTGTACTTGTGAGAAGGAACAAGAATACAATAGTACTAACTGTAATAATAATGGCAATATTACTTGTGGTCGATGTAGTTGTTTTGAAGGATGGGAAGGAAACAACTGTTCTTGCTCTACTGCTGATCATGATTGTCCTGTGGGTCTAAATGGTATCACATGTAGTGGGAGGGGACAATGTGATTGTGGTCAATGTGTGTGTACACAACCAACCGATCCAATACGTGGAGTCCTCAATCCTCGTGTTATAGGTGATGCTTGTGAGTGTAGTAACTTTGAATGTGATACTGGCTCCAATGGAGTAGTATGTAGTGGCCGTGGCAATTGTACATGTTCTAATGCTCAATTCATGTGTGTATGTTATAACTCTACACTTACAGGACTATCACATACTGGAGAACGATGTCAATGTTCTCATGATAACTGTATTAATCCTAATGGAAGTACAGTAGCAATATGTAGTAGACGAGGTACTTGTGATCCATGTGAACCACAAGGAAGAGCTTGTAGATGTAATGAAGGTTTTACTGGTATGTACTGTGAGCAGTCCACAGAAAGTATAGTTGCTGGTTGTAATGACAATGATCTGACTAGAGAATGTGTCAAATGTTTTGCAAATGTAGCTAAAGATGGTGGAAGTCCTACATGTTCTGGTTTCACTTGTACAAACTATTCTATATTGTCATCTTATCCTTCTAATCCAGCTAGTTATGATATCAGTGGAACTATTGAAGGTAGTACTGATGAATGTTCTTTTATTGACAGTGCACGTTTTTGTGAGTTTGTTTATTTTGTTGGCTTATCAACTCAACAAAGGGAACGAATCTATGAAGTTCTTGCACCACATGATTGTCTCCTTATACCAATTTGGGCTATTGCACTGTTAGTATTGGTAGTGTTAGTGATCATAGGGATAATTATCTTGGTGATTATCAAACTTATAATCATGTATCTTGACTATCGAGAATATCAGTTGCTCCAAAGAGAAGTCAATGAAATTGATTTATCTAAAAACTTTAATCCCATGTACCACACCCCCATAGTCACTTATAATAATGTGACATATGGTAAATAATGAGGTTATTGTTCCCATTGCTATAACTTCCTATGTGGTAGTATATAAAGTAGGACTCGTACTTACTCATTACTTCGTAGTAACATTTTTTCATAATCATATCTTTGTATGAGTAACTTAGTTTTGTGTAATTGTCTTAATAGTGACATTTTTTTACGAATAAAAGTTGTCCTCAACAATTCTTCAGTTTAAAATTTGTAAAACTTGTACCAATTACTAAATTTGTGAGGTTAGTATCCACTTATCACCACAAGACTAACTTTAACTCTCTCTTTAGAAACTACATGTTAAGACGTGTCTTAAAACCTTCACCATTTCATGGCATCTATGAGATTTTTATATCATTGTATATACCTACTGTCTATGCTGCAATGTCTGTTTTGAACTGTCCCAGTATACCAATATCAGATACAAATGGCACTCACTATGAATTGGTCAGTATATAGTAACAGAATGTATAGCTTAAATTAATTAAATTGTGATTTTTATTTTTTGGCATCAAAATTAATTTTTGTTCTAGTTTTTACTTCAAAATGAATACAATTGCTTTGTATACAGTTCTCATCAGATTTGAGTCTATGATGTTTACATCTAATAAAGTGGTGTATATTTCACAATATAATAGTAAGCTACTGAACTACTGTAAGGGTATACATTGTATACACTGTTATATACAAGTATATATATGAGAGTTTCTTTTGTTATCATAATTTTACTCACCAGTTATGAGATAAACATGAAAACATTTACGTGATTATATAAAAAAGCTAAAGATGGTATACAAAAGGTAGCAACAGCTGGCATCAATTTACTTAGTTAATTGATACTAAAAGTACTACTATGCCATTAGAATATATACAATCAAGTCAAACACTATATTACACATCAGCTGCTTCTTGTCAGAAAGCATAGCTTTTCCTGTATTGATATAGACGAATACTAGCAACACTTTCACTGTGTCCTCCATGGCTCAACAAGTCCTAGTGTATTTAATGCTATTAGCTTCATTGCTCTCCTTTGGAGCACCTCAGCTTATCAATTGTCCTACTCTTGTCAGTTGTTCCCAATGTATCTCGACTGCCTCTTGTGTCTGGTGTTCCACTCCTGGTAGTGCCCGCTGTCTCTATGAAGATAATGCCAACAGTTGCAGAAAAGATGATTTACTTCAACCAGCAACTATTATCATTGACAAACAAGAGCTTCCTCTCACTGAGAAGAATCAAGTATCACTAAAGTCAATTGATCTTAAGCTAAGACTTAGTGAGCCTGTGAGTTTCTCAGTATCCTTAAAGGCTGCAGAGAACTTTCCACTTGATCTTTATATGTTAATGGATTTGTCTGGTAGTTTTGAACCAGATCTTAAAACAGTCAAAGTATTAGCTCCACAACTACCTCTAGCCCTGCGGAATGTATCATCTGATTTTCTTATTGGCTTTGGGACATTTGTTGACAAACCTTCACTCCCATATACTTCATCAGCACAACTTATTAAAGTTTTTAATACTTCAGGACAACTATCTAATTGTGGTGGTTCAGCACTTTGTGCAAAGCCATTTAATTATGAACATGTTATCAGTCTTACTAACTCATCTGATCTCTTTAATTCATCAGTTCAAGAGACTATTATATCAACTAATGTTGATGATCCTGAAGATCCATTAGGTGCTATGTTACAAGCTGTGGTGTGTGATGACTTGATTGAATGGAGAGAAACTTCTATCAAGATCCTTCTAGTTATGACAGATGATGTCCTCCATACAGCAGGTGATGGACGTCTTGCTGGGATAGTAAAACCTAATGATGGTCAATGTCATACACAATACGATCCATCTTTAAAAAAAACTTTGTATACAGAAAGTTTGACCCAAGATTATCCCAGTATAGAACAAGTCAGACAAGCTTTAGAAGATGCCAACATTGTTCCTGTATTTGCAGTTGCTTCACCTTCCTCTGATTCATCACAAAAAACTCTGAGTTTTTACAACAATACAATCAGTATGTTACTTGACAGTTCAACAGTACTTTTATCATCTAATTCAGACAATCTTGAAGATGTCCTAAGTGAAGCACATGCCAATGCAATTGCTGATGCTCGTCTTAGTTTTAGTCTTCCCAATTACCTCTCAGCTAATGTTATTGCTAACTGTCCTCCTGGATCTACTTACTTACCAGATTCCAATGAATGTACTGGTATTGGTAATGGAACAGTTAACTTTACAATTACATTGACACTTCAACAATGTACAGAAAGTCTAAGAAATGGAAAGAGTGTACAAATACAATTTAATCTTCGACCATTTGGACAATTTGTTGCTAATATAACTGGATTTTGTGACTGTGCTTGTGAGAAGGAACAAGAATACAATAGTACTAACTGTAATAATAATGGCAATATTACTTGTGGTCGATGTAGTTGTTTTGAAGGATGGGAAGGAAATGACTGTTCTTGCTTTACAGCCTCTATTGCTGATTGTCCTGTGGGTCCAAATGGTATCACATGTAGTGGGAGGGGACAATGTGATTGTGGTCAATGTGTGTGTACACAACCAACCGATCCAATAGGTGGAGTCCTCAATCCTCGTGTTATAGGTGAAACTTGTGAGTGTAGTAACTATGAATGTGATACTGGCTCCAATGGACTGGTATGCAGTGGGCGTGGCAACTGTACATGTTCTAATAGTGAATTCATGTGTGTATGTCATAACTCTACACTTACAGGACTACCACATACTGGAGAACGATGTCAATGTTCTCATGATAACTGTATTAATCCTAATGGAAGTACAGTAGCAATATGTAGTGGACGAGGTACTTGTGATCCATGTGAACCACAAGGAAGAGCTTGTACATGTAATGAAGGATTTACTGGTATGTACTGTGAACAGTCAACAGGAAGTATAGTTGCTGGTTGTAATGACAATGATCTGACTAGAGAATGTGTCAAATGTTATGCAAATGTAGCTAAAGATGGCGGAAGTCCTACATGTTCTGGTTTCACTTGTACAAACTATTCCATATTATCATCTTATCCTTCTAATCCAGATGCTTATGATATCAGTGGAACTATTGAAGGTAGTACTGATGAATGTTCCTTTATTGACAGTGCAAGTTTTTGTAGGTTTGTGTATTTTGTTGGCTTATCAACTCAACAAAGGGAACGAATCTATGAGGTTCTTGCACCACGTGATTGTCTCCTTATACCAATTTGGGCTATTGCACTGTTAGTATTGGTGGTGTTAGTGATTATAGGGATAATTATCTTGGTGATTATCAAACTTATAATTATGTATCTTGACTATCGAGAATATCAGTCGTTCCAAAGAGAAGTCAATGAAATTGATTTATCTAAAAACTTTAATCCCATGTACCACACCCCCATAGTCACTTATAATAATGTGACATATGGTAAATAATGAGGTTATTGTTCCCACTACTATAACTTCCTATGTGGTAGTATGTAAAGTAGGACTCATTCATTACTTCGTAGTAACATTTTTTCATAATCATATCTTTACATGAGTAACTTAATTTTGTGTGATAGTCTTAATAGTGACATTTTTCACGAATAAAAGTTGTCCTCGACAATTTTTCAGTTTAAAATTTGGGGTGCTTTTTGGTGTAACTTGTATGATGATGTAATTTGTTCTATGATGATGACATCACATGTGTCATAAGGTTAATAATAGTAGTGTGAATGTATGGTTTGGAAAATTTGTTTTGATGATCTTTACACCCACAAACATTACAGGTGATCTCCATAATTATATGGAATGGAAGTATATAATAGCAGCTGTATGTGATTTACTGAGTTTTACTTGTTCTAGTGATATGGCCCAGTATCAATATATGAACTGACTAAGGTCTTTCCTCATTGATTAATGTTATCAGGTAATAATATAATTATATTCCTCATAGCTGGTTTGTATCTGATCATAAGTACACATCACACATATGTAGAGTGATAAAGTCACTCTTGACCTTATAACCTATGGCTTTTATCTAAGGGTAGCATCATACATTGTGTACACTATTACATACAGGTATATATATGTACTTTATATAAGGGTAGCATCATACATTGTGTACACTATTACATACAGGTATATATATGTACTTTATATAAGGGTAGCATCATACATTGTGTACACTGTTACATACAGGTATATATATGGGGGGTTCTTTGTTGTCATAATTTTACTCAGTAGTTATGACATAAACACGACCAACTTTTCTTGATAATATAAAAAGCTATAGATGGTATCTAAAAGGTAGCAACAGCTGGCGTCAATTTGCTCAGACTATTTCATAGTCTATTTCATATGTCTGTTACTATATATACAATGAATATTGGTACACTAACGATTCATGTACTTCCCTTCAGATAGCATAGTTTTTCCTGTATTGATATAGATGATTGTTAACAATACTTTCACTCTGTCCTCCATGGCTCAACAAGTTCTAGTGTGCTTGATGATATTAGCTTTGTTGCTCTCCTTTGGAGCACCTCAGCTTATCAATTGTCCTACTCTTGTCACTTGTTCCCAATGTATCTCGACTGCCTCCTGTGTCTGGTGTTCCACTCCTGGTAGTGCCCGCTGTCTCTATGAAGAAAATGCCAACAGTTGCAGGAAAGATGATTTACTTCAACCAGCAACTATTATCATTGACAAACAGGAGCTTCCTCTCACTGAGGACAATCAAGTATCCCTAAAGTCAATTGATCTTAAGCTCAGAGTTAGTGAACCTGTGAGTTTCTCTATATCCTTAAAAGCTGCAGAGAACTTTCCACTTGATCTTTATATGTTAATGGATTTGTCTGGTAGTTTCACAGATGATCTTAAAACAGTCAAAGTATTAGCTCCACAACTACCTCTAGCTCTGCGGAATGTATCATCTGATTTCCTTATTGGCTTTGGGACATTTGTTGACAAACCTTCACTGCCATATACTTCATCAACACAACTTAATAAAATTTATATTGTTTCAGGACAACCATCTAGTTGTGGTGCTGCTGTACCTTGTGCAAAGCCATTTAATTATGAACATGTTATCAGTCTTACTAACTCATCTGATCTCTTTAATTCATCAGTTCAAGAGACTATTATATCAACTAATGTTGATGATCCTGAAGATCCATTAGGTGCTATGTTACAAGGTGTGGTGTGTAAAGATCTTGTTGGATGGAGAGAAACTTCTATCAAGATCCTTCTAGTTATGACAGATGATGTCCTCCATACAGCAGGTGATGGACATCTTGCTGGTATAGTAAAACCTAATGATGGTCAATGCCACACACAATACGATCCATCTATAAATAAAACATTATATACAGAAAGTTTGACCCAAGATTATCCCAGTATAGAACAAGTCAGACAAGCTTTAGAAGATGCCAACATTGTTCCTGTATTTGCAGTTGCTTTATCCTCTGATTCACCACAAAAAACTCTAAGTTTTTACAACAATACAATCAGTATGTTACTTGACAGTTCAACAGTACTTTTATCATCAAATTCAGACAATCTTGAAGATGTCCTAAGTGAAGCACATGCCAATGCAATTGCTGATGCTCGTCTTAGTTTTAATATTCCCAATTATCTCTCAGCTAATGTTACTGCTAACTGTCCTCCTGGATCTACTTACTTACCAGATTCCAATGAATGTACTGGTATTGGTAATGGAACAGTTAACTTTACAATTACATTGACACTTCAACAATGTACAGAAAGTCTAAGAAATGGTAGGAGTGTACAAATACAATTTAGTCTTCGACCATTTGGACAGTTTGTTGCTAATATAACTGGATTTTGTGACTGTGCTTGTGAGAAGGAACAAGAATACAATAGTACTAACTGTAATAATAATGGCAATATAACTTGTGGTCGATGTAGTTGTTTTGAAGGATGGGAAGGAAATGACTGTTCTTGCTCTACTGCTAGTTGTCCTGTGGGTCCAAATGGTATTACATGTAGTGGGAGGGGACAATGTGATTGTGGTCAATGTGTGTGTACACAACCAACCAAACCAATAGGTGGAGTCCTCAATTCTCATGTTATAGGTGATGCTTGTGAGTGCAGTAACTATGAATGTGATACTGACTCCAATGGACTGGTATGTAGTGGGCGTGGCAACTGTACATGTTCTAATGGTCAATTTATGTGTGTATGTCATAACTCTACATTTACAGGACTACCACATACTGGAGAACGATGTCAATGTTCTCATGATAACTGTATTAATCCTGATGGAGGTACAGGAGCAATATGTAGTGGACGAGGTACTTGTGACCCATGTGAACCACAAGGAAGAGCTTGTAGATGTAATGAAGGTTTTACTGGTATGTACTGTGAGCAGTCGACAGGAAGTATAGTTGCTGGTTGTAATGACAATGATCTGACTAGAGAATGTGTCAAATGTTATGCAAATGTAGCTAAAGATGGCGGAAGTCCCACATGTTCTGGTTTCACTTGTACAAACTATTCCATATTATCATCTTATCCTTCTAATCCAGCTAGTTATGATATCAGTGGAACTATTGAAGGTAGTACTGATGAATGTTCCTTTATTGACAGCACAAGCTTTTGTGAATTTGTTTATTTTGTTGGCTTATCAACTCAACAAAGGGAACGAATCTATGAAGTTCTTGCACCAAGTGATTGTCTCCTTATACCAATTTGGGCTATTGCACTGTTAGTATTGATAGTGTTAGTGATCATAGGGATAATTATCTTGGTGATTATCAAACTTATAATCATGTATCTTGACTATCGAGAATATCAGTCGTTCGAAAAAGAACTCGACACAGTTGATTTATCTAAAAATCTTAATCCCATTTACCACGCCCCCACTGTTACGTATGATAATGTGGCATATGGTAAAGAATGAGCTTGCTATTGCCATGACTACAATTTCCTATAAACATAAATGTAGTAGTGTGTAAAGAATCATACTTGTACATTGTTCAGTAGTAATTATTAGTTTTGTGTGATTGTATCAGTAGTGACAGTTTTTTCATGAATAAAAGTTTTCTTCAACATGTGCTAGCGATATGGCCCAGTATCAATATATGAAGTGACTAAGGTCTTTCCTCCTTCATTAATATTATCAGGTAATAATGTAATTATATTCCTTATAGCTGATTAGTATCTGATTACAAGCACACATATATAAAGTGAACTTCACTGATATAACATACTAAAATGTCAAAAAGATCCAACATTATTAGTAGTACAGAAAGTACATAGGTCCTATAACATAACAGATGAGTTTATATACATAATGACTTAAGGTATGTGGTATTTAACATTATATTGTTTGGATTGGCAGTTCATTTATATATTGTTTGGATTGGCAGTACTTTTTATCAACAATCTCATGACAAGAACATTACATCATCACTATCTGGTTCACTAACTAACTAAACAGATAATGTAAGTTTGTTGATTTACTCAACTCATGATGGTCCCTCAGGCTTCATATACTCTTACACACATTTAACAACTAGTAACAATATGATAAATAAATCAAAGAATGAACACAAAACACTGGGTTATCAAGGTAAAGGTTAGACATATATTAATCGACAGTACCCAACCACACTATAATGAACAGTTATAGTATCACAGAACACCTATTACAACTTATTACACACATCATGCTATATAACTACCATTAGTGAATCTGATTATAAACAGACTCTCACAGATAGTGGTATAATAGTACATGTCATGAAAGGGTTAAAATAATATGTACACCACCACCTCTGTCATATTTGATTTGTTATTTTATTATTAAATTTTTATTTATTATACTTGTACACTCGTCTTTATTATTTAACTCTTTATTTTGAATCTTTAAGCTTTCAAGTCAACACTATTTATTTACATGGTTTGTTATAATTCACTTATTAATTAGTAGTTGTTAGGTACAGTTATATCTTGAACCTTGGGGTAAAATTGATCTTAAGCTTGTCACTAAAAACTTACATTCAGCCACACACACATTCGACAGAGGTGCTATTAACATTAATGATAACCATTATTTATTATAATATTTATTTTATAAATTCTTATGCAGTATCAAGGACTGCTATGTTCAAGAGACAGTTCTTATACAAAAGTTATAAGTTCTCTTTAGTAAGACACAGAGTGCTTACGCTGCCATTGTATCAAGTGCTAGTTGTTTCTAATGTGATTTTTCTCATTTAGCTCAGCTTATTAACTGTACTACCCTCATCATTTGTTCCCAATGTATTTCATTGGCCTCTTGTGTCTGATGTTTCACTCTTGGTACCAAGAGTGAAACACCAGACAGTGAGCACTACCAGTAGTACTCTCATAATTTGTTCCCAATGCATTTTATCGGCCTCTTGTGTCTGGTGTCTCACTCTTGGTAGTGCTCACTGTCTATCTCAAGATAACAGTAACAGCTGCAGTAAAGATAACTTACTCCAACCTATAAGTACTATCATCAACAACAGGAATCTCTCATTGAGGATGACTAAGTATCTCTTAAAGTCTGTCAATATTAAGGTCACAGTTAGTAACCCTGTGACTTTCACAGTATTCTTAAAGGTTGTAGGAACTTTCACTTGATTTTTAAATTTTTAATGGGGTTTGTTCTTTAGTATCTTAAACAGTCAAAGTGTTAGATCTGTGAAATGTATCGTCTTATTTCTTATTTGCTTTGGAGCATTCATTCACAGACCTTCATTGCTATATACATATACATGATCAACACAATTTAATTTTGAACATGTTATCAGTGTTACTAACTCATCTGATCTTTTAAATTCATCAGTACAAGAAATTATTACATCAAGTAATATTAACAATCATGAAGACCAACAGAGTGCTATGTTACAAGGAGTGGCATGTAACAATTTAATTGGGATTTGAAATTCATTTAATATTCAATCCATAGTAGTTCTATGCCTTGATTGTACATGTTATGTACACAGACATTTCAGGTGTTTCTCGTCAGACAACTACTTTATAAACATCACAGAGAAATAATACTATTTAATATCATAGCAATCCCATATGTTATAAAACTTCCTAGTAGCCATAAAAATAGTGATAAATATTGTAAAACGAAGTGTCAGACTTTAAAGCAGCTGTATAAGTACTAAATGAAAATCAAGTTGTCTCTCTCTTAAAAGGTTGAAAATAATTTCACTCTGTCCTAAATGGCTCAACAAGTGCTAGTGTATTTGATGGTATTAGCTTTGTTGCTTTCCTTTGGAGCATCTCAGCTTATCAACTGTACTACTCTCATCACTTGTTCCCAATGTATCTCAACTGCCTCTTGTGTCTGGTGTTCTACTCTTAATAGTGCTCGCTGTCTCTATGAAGATAATGCCAACAGTTGCAGAAAAGAAGATTTACTTCAACCAGCAACTATTATCATTGACAAACAGGAGATTCCTCTCACTGAGGACAATCAAGTATCTCTAAAGTCAATTGATCTTAAGCTCAGAGTTAATGATCCTGTGAGTTACTCAGTATCTTTAAAAGCTGCAGAGAACTTTCCACTTGATCTATATATGTTAATGGATTTGTCTTTTAGTTTTGAACCAGATCTTAAAACAGTCAAAGTATTAGCTCCACAACTACCTCTAGCTCTGCGGAATGTATCATCTGATTTCCTTATTGGCTTTGGGACATTTGTTGACAAACCTTCACTCCCATATACTTCATCAGCACAGCTTAATAAAGTTTTTATTGTTTCAGGACAACCATCTAGTTGTGGTGGTGCTGTACCTTGTGCAAAGCCATTTAATTATGAACATGTTATCAGTCTTACTAATTCATCTGATCTCTTTAATTCATCAGTTCAAGAGACTATTATATCAACTAATGTTGATGATCCTGAAGATCCATTAAGTGCTATTCTACAAGCTGTGGTGTGTGATGACTTGATTGAATGGAGAGAAACTTCTATCAAGATCCTTTTAGTTATGACAGATGATGTCCTTCACACAGCAGGTGATGGACGTCTTGCTGGAATAGTAAAACCTAATGATGGTCAATGTCACACACAATATGATCCAATTTTAGAGAAAACATTATATACAGAAAGTTTGACCCAAGATTATCCCAGTATAGAACAAGTCAGACAAGCTTTAGAAGATGCCAACATTGTTCCTGTATTTGCAGTTGCTTCACCTTCCTCTGATTCATCACAAAAAACTCTGAGGTTTTACAACAACACAATCAGTATGTTACTTGACAGTTCAACAGTACTTTTATCATCAAATTCAGACAATCTTGAAGATGTACTAAGTGAAGCACATGCCAATGCAATTGCTGATGCTCGTCTTAGTTTTAGTCTTCCCAATTATCTCTCAGCTAATGTTACTGTTAACTGTCCTCTTGGATCTACTTACTTACCAGATTCCAATGAATGTACTGGTATTGGTAATGGAACAGTTAACTTTACAATTACATTAACACTTCAACAATGTACAGAAAGTCTAAGAAATGGAAGGAGTGTACAAATACAATTTAATCTTCGACCATTTGGACAATTTGTTGCTAATATAACTGGATTTTGTGACTGTGCTTGTGAGAAGGAACAAGAATACAATAGTACTAACTGTAGTAATAATGGCAATATTACTTGTGGTCGATGTAGTTGTTTTGAAGGATGGGAAGGAAATGACTGTTCTTGCTCTACTGCTGATTGTCCTGTAGGTCCAAATGGTATCACATGTAGTGGGAGGGGACAATGTGATTGTGGTCAATGTGTGTGTACACAACCAACCGAACCAATACGTGGAGTCCTCAATCCTCGTGTTATAGGTGATGCTTGTGAGTGTAGTAACTTTGAATGTGATACTGGCTCCAATGGACTGGTATGTAGTGGGCGTGGCAATTGTACATGTTCTAATGGTCGATTCAAGTGTGTATGTTATAACTCTACACTTACAGGACTATCACATACTGGAGAACGATGTCAATGTTCTCATGATAACTGTATTAATCCTAATGGAAGTACAGTAGCAATATGTAGTGGACGAGGTACTTGTGATCCATGTAAACCACAAGGAAGAGCTTGTAGATGTAATGAAGGATTTACTGGTATGTACTGTGAGCAGTCGACAGGAAGTATAGTTGCTGGTTGTAATGACAATGATCTGGTTAGAGAATGTGTCAAATGTTATGCAAATATAGCTAAAGATGGCGGAAGTCCCACATGTTCTGGTTTCACTTGTACAAACTTTTCCATATTGTCATCTTATCCTTCTAATCCAGCTAGTTATGATATCAGTGGAACTATTGAAGGTAGTACTGATGAATGTTCCTTTATTGACAGCACAAGTTTTTGTAGGTTTGTGTATTTCGTTGGCTTATCAACTCAACAAAGGGAACGAATCTATGAGGTTCTTGCACCACGTGATTGTCTCCTTATACCAGTTTGGAGCATCGCACTGTTAGTGTTGGTAGTGTTAGTGATTATAGGGATAATTATCTTGGTGATTATCAAACTTATTATCATGTATCTTGACTATCGAGAATACAAGTCATTCCGAAAAGAAGTCAACACAGCTGATTTATCTAAAAATCTTAATCCCATTTACCACACCCCCACTGTTACGTATGATAATGTGACGTATGGTAGAGAGTGAGGTTGCTGTTTCCATGGCTACAACATGATGTAATAAATAAACGTTTGAAAATAATTATTTTATAGAATTTTATTTTATGTCTTTGTATAAATAGTTTTTAGTTTTGTGAGCCTTTGTCAGCAGTGACAGTTTTTAATAAATAAAAGTTGACCTTATGAGTTTAAAGTGATATAAATGTACTATCAGTGATATAATATCAAATGGTGGACTTCATAATGGTCTTTCTTCATTCATTATTGTAAACAGGCAATAATTAATATGGCTATATAGTGACAGTAGCATTTGTTACAGTATACAAGACCAAGTTATATCTAATATCCGATTATCATCTCTCCTCCTTGCATGAACACTTCCTATTTAGGTAGTAATGTAATTAATTGAAGCTCTATCATTACCTCATTGCATTAATAGGCTTCAGTTAAAAATAAATTTGGAAATATAAGAGTAATAACTTAATTAGTTGAAGTGACAACTTGTGTGATATGTTTATTAACTTCTTAACATACCAAATTTCTTGAATCTTCTAATTACAAGAGCACTTTCACGAAATAATGAAATTTTGATGTGTGCTAGTTATTAGAGCATGCTATGTTAATTTATTTTGTAGTGTTTAGTATGATTATAATAATGATAGCTATCTGTATATTTAACAATTAGTAAGCATTTTGATAAATAGCTTGAAGAATGAACAAGAAACACTGGGTTATGATAAAGTTTATACATGTATTAATCAACATTACCCAACCACACTAAGATGCACTGTACAATGGTATTTCAATTGTTGTAGTATAACAGAGAACCTATTGTAAGTATCATGCTATGCACCTATCATTGGTGAATCATAAACCCTGTCACAGAAGAGTTAAAATAATAATATAATATATACCTGTATCTATTACTTGACTCCTTTATTTATTTTTATCATCAGTTGAGTCTTTAAATTTTCAAGTTGACATGCTACATTTGTCACCTAATCTGATCACTAACTGTTATAGCATTTCCTGCATTGGTCTAACACTGACATGTTAATCGTATATACTAGCTGTTACATTAAGTAGTGTACACACCTTACTGCTAGTGATAGCAGGTCACAACAGCATTATTATATCTCTAAACTATATAATAAGATTTAGACCATAGTTTTAGAGAAGGTTAATCATTACTAGGAACATATGCAGTCAGCTAGTACTAGATACTCAGATAACATTGTCCAACCAGGGTCTTATACTCTATCTGTCCCACCACATACACAGAGTGGTTTAGTATTTATATTTATGTCTTTTTCTATGGGTGTGCTGGAGTTATGTCTCCAGAGATTATTAGTGTTGTTATTGAACCGTTGACCCTGATTCTAGGTTGGTAGAGGACTGCTTGATTGTCATAGGAGTTGCTGGAGCAAAAGCTTGCACTCACACACTTATGGCGCACAATCCCACTTCAGTAGGCTAGTGTATGTGCCATTCCCAGTTCAAGCAAAGACTCATTCAAGTTCTATGCCCAATTGTAGCAGTGTCAATTGCATCCACACCCACACCCACCTGTCACTTCCACATTGAATATAACATGGTCTTCAGCAATCATGAGGCAAACCTACATTTCCGTCAACATAAACATTGATTACTTCCTATATGTCATAAACTGTAATATTTATTTTATAAAATCCTGTTAGTGTCAAGAGCACTGCCTATGCTGTGTGTCCAAGAGGTTTAAACAGCTGTCCAATTCTCATTGTTGTACAAACCAAGGTTTACTTTAGTGAGCATAGAGCCTTTATAACTTTTCACTAGCCCTCCATGTCTCATCAAGTGCTAGAGTATTTCTTGGTTTTAGCTTCATTGTTCTCCTTTGGAGGAACTCAGCTTATCAATTGTCCTACTCTTTTCACTTGTTCCCAATGTATCTCAACTGCCTCTTGTGTCTGGTGTTCCACTCCTGGTAGTGCTCACTGTCTCTCTCAAGATAGTGGCAATAGTTGCAGAAAACAAGACTTACTTCAGCCAACAACTATTATCAGTGACAAACAGGAGCTTCCTCTCACTGAGAAGAATCAAGTATCACTAAAGTCAATTGATCTTAAGCTCAGAGTTAGTGAACCTGTGAGTTTCTCAGTATCCTTAAAGGCTGCAGAGAACTTTCCACTTGATCTCTATATGTTAATGGATTTGTCTGGTAGTTTCACAGATGATCTTAAAACAGTCAAAGTATTAGCTCCAAAACTACCTCTAGCTCTGAGGAATGTATCATCTGATTTCCTTATTGGCTTTGGGACATTTGTTGATAAACCTTCACTGCCATATACTTCATCAAAACAACTTAATAAAGTTTATATTGTTTCAGGACAACCATCTAGTTGTGGTTCTGCTGTACCTTGTGCAAAGCCATTTAATTATGAACATGTTATCAGTCTTACTAACTCATCTGATCTCTTTAATTCATCAGTTCAAGAGACTATTATATCAACTAATGTTGATGATCCTGAAGATCCATTAGGTGCTATGTTACAAGCTGTGGTGTGTGATGACTTGATTGAATGGAGAGAAACTTCTATCAAGATCCTTCTAGTTATGACAGATGATGTCCTCCACACAGCAGGTGATGGATGTCTTGCTGGAATAGTAAAACCTAATGATGGTCAATGTCACACACAATACAATCCATCTTTAGAGAAAACTTTGTATACAGAAAGTTTGACTCAAGATTATCCCAGTATAGAACAAGTCAGACAAGCTTTAGAAGATGCCAACATTGTTCCTGTATTTGCAGTTGCTTCAGATTCCTCTGATTCATCACAAAACATCCTGAGTTTTTACAACAACACAATCAGTATGTTACTTGATAGTTCAACAGTACTTTTATCATCAAATTCAGACAATCTTGAAGATGTCCTAAGTGAAGCACATGCCAATGCAATTGCTGATGCTCATCTTAGTTTTAGTCTTCCCAATTACCTCTCAGCTAATGTTACTCTTAACTGTCCTCCTGGATCTATTTACTTACCAGATTCCAATGAATGTACTGGTATTGGTAATGGAACAGTTAACTTTACAATTACATTGACACTTCAACAATGTACAGAAAGTCTAAGAAATGGTAGGAGTGTACAAATACAATTTAGTCTTCGACCATTTGGACAATTTGTTGCTAATATTACTGGATTTTGTGACTGTGCTTGTGAGAAGGAACAAGAATACAATAGTACTAACTGTAGTAATAATGGCAATATTACTTGTGGTCGATGTAGTTGTTTTGAAGGATGGGAAGGAAATGACTGTTCTTGCTTTACAGCCTCTATTGCTGATTGTCCTGTGGGTCCAAATGGTATCACATGTAATGGGAGGGGACAATGTGATTGTGGTCAATGTGTATGTACACAACCAACTGAGCCAATACGTGGAGTCCACAATTCTCTTGTTGTAGGTGAGGTTTGTGAGTGTAGTAACTATGAATGTGATACTGGCTCCAATGGACTGGTATGCAGTGGGCGTGGCAACTGTACATGTTCTAATGGTGAATTCATGTGTGTGTGTTATAAGTCTACACTTACAGGACTACCACATACTGGAGAACGATGTCAATGTTCTCATGATCACTGTATTAATCTTAATGGAAGTACAGTAGCAATATGTAGTGGACGAGGTACTTGTGATCCATGTGAAACACAAGGAAGAGCTTGTAGATGTAATGAAGGATTTACTGGTATGTACTGTGAGCAGTCGACAGGAAGTATAGTTGCTGGTTGTAATGACAATGATGATGTTAGAGAATGTGTCAAATGTTATGCAAATGTAGCTAAAGATGGCGGAAGTCCCACATGTTCTGGTTTCACTTGTACAAACTATTCCATATTGTCATCTTATCCTTCTAATCCAGCTAGTTATGATATCAGTGGAACTATTGAAGGTAGTACTGATGAATGTTCCTTTATTGACAGTGCAAGTTTTTGTGAGTTTGTTTATTTTGTTGGTTTATCAACTCAACAAAGGGAACAAATCTATGAGGTTCTTGCACCACGTGATTGTCTCCTGATACCTGCATGGGCTATTGCACTGTTAGTGTTGGCTTGTTTGGTTGTGATAGGGTTAATCATTTTTGTGATTATCAAACTTATAATCATGTATCTTGATTATCGAGAATATCAGAAGTTCCAAAAGGAAGTCAATGCTACTGACTTACTAAAGAACACTAATCCCATTTATTTGGTCCCCACTGTTACTTATGATAATGTGGCATATGGCACAGAATAACATTTATATTGTTATGAGTACAATCTATTGTACATGTACATGTAATAACAAATTAAAGAGTACACATAAAGGAACTACATGTCAACCATTTGTACAACTTATATAATTTATCATATGATTAATTAATTGAATTTAGTAACTTTATTTGTTATAACAGTAGTGACATTGTTTAATATAAAATTTTGCAAGTGTAACCATCATTGTTGTGAAGTGGGAGTTAGTTACTTGAGAAATTCAAATAGTAATAAGAAAATGGCTAGACCACAAAGAGTCATCAGACATTGAAACAGACAATAAACTGCTTATTCATCATTATGTGTACACATGTAGTTTACTATGAATAAACTAATTTAGTTAAAGTATATTAATTACATTTCATTTGACCTAATAATTATTAATGAGGTGATATGGTAATTCAGTTCTTACTATGCTAATAATGACTGGTCATATAGCTTTGTTTAATATCAGACCAAGTCATCTGATCAAGAAGTTATTAGG
Source organism: Xestospongia muta (assembly GCA_963693285.1). Lineage (NCBI taxonomy): Eukaryota > Metazoa > Porifera > Demospongiae > Haplosclerida > Petrosiidae > Xestospongia > Xestospongia muta. Next base: position 271,831 of record OY848920.1, on the reverse strand, counting down.
ATAAACTCATTTAGTTGTATTACTAAGCTTTAGTACAACTAGAATCACATATATTTAAATGATCTAATTAATGATAAAGAAGGAGATAATCAGTAGATACTAAGTAGCATCCCTATTCCCCAGACCTCTCACTCAATTAGTAAACTGTTTATAATTACTAGCTAGGTATATTTTGCAGTAATAACATTTATTTTATAACTCTATAAACACAAAGTTTTAAGTGACTATTCCAAATTATGTTGTGTTACCAATAGAGATTTTGTTAGTAATCCTTTCTCACATTGTTATACTAACTAATAGTTCTGTGAGGAGTATAGGATAACCTTCACTCTGTCCTCCATGGCTCAACAAGTGCTAGTGTATTTGATCCTATTAGCTTCATTGCTTTCCTTTGGAGCACCTCAGCTTATCAACTGTACTACTCTTGTCACTTGTTCCCAATGTATCTCAACTGCCTTTTGTGTCTGGTGTTCTACTCTTAATAGTGCTCGCTGTCTCTCTCAAGAAAATACCAATAGTTGTAGAAAAGATGACTTACTTCAACCAGCAACTATTATCATTGACAAACAGGAGCTTCCTCTCACTGAGAACAATCAAGTATCACTAAAGTCAATCGATCTTAAGCTAAGACTTAGTGAGCCTGTAAGTTTTTCAGTATCCTTAAAGGCTGCAGAGAACTTTCCACTTGATCTTTATATGTTAATGGATTTGTCTGGTAGTTTCAGAGAAGATCTTAAAACAGTCAAACTATTAGCTCCACAACTACCTCTAGCTCTGCGGAATGTATCATCTGATTTCCTTATTGGCTTTGGAACATTTGTTGACAAACCTTCACTGCCATATACTTCATCTATTCAAAAGAATACAATACATATGGTTTCAGGCCAACCAAGTTGTGAAAAGCACAAACCCTGTGTAAAGCCATTTAATTATGAACATGTTATCAGTCTTACAAACTCATCTGATCTCTTTAATTCATCAGTTCAAGAGACTATTATATCAACTAATGTTGATGATCCTGAAGATCCATTAGGTGCTATGTTACAAGCTGTGGTGTGTGATGACTTGATTGAATGGAGAGAAACTTCTATCAAGATCCTTCTAGTCATGACAGATGATGTCCTCCACACAGCAGGTGATGGACGTCTTGCTGGGATAGTAAAACCTAATGATGGTCAATGTCACACACAATACGATCCATCTATAAAAAAAACATTATATACAGAAAGTTTGACCCAGGATTATCCCAGTATAGAACAAGTCAGACAAGCTTTAGAAGATGCCAACATTGTTCCTGTATTTGCAGTTGCTTCACCTTCCTCTGATTCATCACAAAAAACTCTGAGTTTTTACAACAATACAATCAGTATGTTACTTGATAGTTCAACAGTACTTTTATCATCAAATTCAGACAATCTTGAAGATGTCCTAAGTGAAGCACATGCCAATGCAATTGCTGATGCTCGTCTTAGTTTTAGTCTTCCCAATTATCTCTCAGCTAATGTTACTGTTAACTGTCCTCCTGGATCTACTTACTTACCAGATTCCAATGAATGTACTGGTATTGGTAATGGAACAGTTAACTTTACAATTACATTGACACTTCAACAATGTACAGAAAGTCTAAGAAATGGTAGGAGTGTACAAATACAATTTAATCTTCGACCATTTGGACAGTTTGTTGCTAATATTACTGGATTTTGTGACTGTGCTTGTGAGAAGGAACAGGAATACAATAGTACTAACTGTAGTAATAATGGCAATATTACTTGTGGTCGATGTAGTTGTTTTGAAGGATGGGAAGGAAAAAACTGTTTTTGCTCTACTGCTGATTGTCCTGTAGGTCCTAATGGTATCACATGTAGTGGGAGGGGACAATGTGATTGTGATCAATGTGTGTGTACACAACCAACCGATCCAATACGTGGAGTCCTCAAACCTCGTGTTATAGGTGAAACTTGTGAGTGTAGTAACTTTGAATGTGATACTGGCTCCAATGGACTGGTATGCAGTGGGCGTGGCAATTGTACATGTTCTAATGGTCAATTCATGTGTGTATGTTATAACTCTACACTTACAGGACTATCACATACTGGAGAACGATGTCAATGTTCTCATGATCACTGTATTAATCCTAATGGAAGTACAGTAGCAATATGTAGTGGACGAGGTACTTGTGACCCATGTGAACCACAAGGAAGAGCTTGTAAATGTAATGAAGGATTTACTGGTATGTACTGTGAACATTCAACACGAAGTGTAGTTGCTGGTTGTAATGACAATGATCTGACTAGAGAATGTGTCAAATGTTATGCAAATGTAGCTAAAGATGGCGGAAGTCCCACATGTTCTGGTTTCACTTGTACAAACTATTCCATATTATCATCTTATCCTTCTAATCCAGATAGTTATTATATCAATGGAACTATTGAAGGTAGTACTGATGAATGTTCCTTTATTGACAGCACAAGCTTTTGTGAATTTGTTTATTTTGTTGGCTTATCAACTCAACAAAGGGAACGAATCTATGAAGTTCTTGCACCACGTGATTGTCTCCTTATACCAGTTTGGAGTATTGCACTGTTAGCATTGGTGGGGTTAGTGATCATTGGGATAATTATCTTGGTGATTATCAAACTTATAATCATGTATCTTGACTATCGAGAATATCAGTCGTTCCAAAAAGAAGTCAACACAGCTGATTTATCTAAAGCCTCTAATCCCATTTACCACGCCCCCACTGTTACGTATGATAATGTGGCATATGGAAAAGATTGAGTATGTCATTGTCATGGTTACAACTCACAGTACCTGTAATAACATGTAATTATAAGGCAACTACATTGAAATTATATTTGAATGTCTAGTAGAATCCATATTTTTCTTTAATGATTAATTTGTTTGCTTTCTTTAGTGTTTATTGTTCAAACTTTTTTATGAAGCAAAAATGTCTTCAGTTGTCATCAGTTATCTTGACACTACCATGCCCATACCCATTACATAAAGACATATACATGTGGTTAGTAAGCTGGTTGGTAACAGACATGGTACAAAGGGTCTCATATTATACCTGATGAATCATATAGAGACTAACATACTTTCCTGTATTTGTTTCAGTTAGTATGTAATGTATTATAGATAGTTCCTGGCATGCAATATAGTTAATACTCTTCTCTTATTACACCTTAAGTTATGGACACTTGAATAATGAATGAATAAAGTACCATCTTAAATAAAGATTAGATTAGACACTTAATCTAATCAATAAATGTTTATACTCTTTATAATAACACTACACAACTGATGAGTTCCATTAAACTATGTTTACATTCGTATGTGTAAAAGAAACATAACTTAGTTTAACAAGTCTCCGTCTGTCCAATATATTATATACTTAACAATGTACATATAAAATGTTAAACAAATGAAATGAAATGATAGGATAAGCTGAAAAAGTGTTTTGAACTAACAATAACATTATCTTTACATGAACATAACAACAGTTATTTAGTGTCCATACCTGAACATTATAAAGTATGTAATTAGTAAGTATTTTTTCCTTTATTTACTGTACATTGTTTTGCCATCAATAAGTCATTTAGTTATAGTTATTGTTTTTGTATTAAATAATAGTAACCACTAATATTGATATTTTACAAATACAAAGGATCTTGTTTTAATGTTAGTTTTGGTTACTTACTTATAGTTCTAGGATCAATGTGACAATGTATACCAGCTCTCTAGTAATACAATGAACTTTGAAAGAACAGGCTTTCATAGTCATAATGTAGTTAAATACCAGTTCTAGAATAATGAATGACACAGTTAGCTCAAACATTGCTGAGTTAGGTAATGTTAGAGAGATTTATAGTGTTAATTCATAACATTAAACGTGAATAGTGCTACTTCAAATAATCCACCAATACAAATAAGCTTTATGCTTGTGTTTCATTATATAGAGTATAAGATATGTTATTTTATACATTTATACATGATTTAAACAATAAACATATAGTATTACATTATAATGAAAATATATAATAGATTATTTGATTATAATTGAGTTGGTTTATATAATTGACTGATTTAATGGAATATGTGGCAGATCCTCAGAAGATGAATCTGTCCCTGGACACTTCATCCCTGATGACTCCATCCTAGATAACTCTGTCGCTGGTGACTCTGTCCTTGACGGCTCTACCCTAGATAACTCTGTTCTTGATGGCTCTACCCTAGATAATTCTGCCCCTAGACACTTCGTCTCTGATGACTCCACCCCAGATAACTCTGCAGCTGGTGACTCTGTTCTTGATGACTCTTCCCCAGAAGTCAAGGTCACATTCTCTTTAATTGAAATTGATGTATTTGGAGGACTCTCTTTCTTTTCTAAAAAAAGTCAGACCACTACATTCATAATAAGAAAATATAAGTTGTAATAATTATTCCTTCATTATTAACTAGATACCAAGACCAGTTATACAGACTTTCCAAGTAATCAATCAACCAAACAGTAAGTATGTCATAATACCATGTGCAGAGTTAACAACAGTACAGTTTGGTTTAGTAGGAAGGTATGCATGGTAACACTAACAAAAGTATACATTGAAAATGTTTCTTATTATATGTATTACATATAGAGATAGTTTGTGAGGCTAGACGTACATGTATACTATAACTTGCAGACAAATCTAGCTCAATAGATGACCTTTCACATCTATTACTTCTCTGCCAAAGACTTTCAACAGATGTTACAGTTATGGTAGCTGATGTTCATTTCATCATGAAAAGTATGATCTTATTATCTTATATACAAGTCTATTATTAAATGATTTCAGTAAAAGTCTTAAATTAATGTACCACATCTTACCATCCAAAGGAGTTGTAGGTGATTTCAATGATAGTTGTGTTATTGGTACATTGAGGGCAGCATGAAGACTAATCTTATGTTCTGTGCAACAAAAATGCTAATAGTGATTGTGATACAATATTAGTAGTACATTATTTAGTAATATTCTCAGATAATAGAACTATAGAAATGTCTTATTAATAATAATTATAATACATTTGAAGTTGCTAAATAGTGTGCTAAGTGATCTGACTCATTAAAATATTAACACAATATATTAAGTGTGAAATTAGCCTCATTATCTAATCATCACATACCTCCCAATAGGATGGATGCTCTCCTCTCGAATACCTGAGAATTACTTTCATTGGTTGAGTCTACATAACGTAAACAATAAAATAATTGATATCAACAGTACAAGTAAGAATATCAAAAGAAAGTAGGAGAGTGGATAGACAAATGTATGAATCATTGAGCAAATGTACTATAAATAATGTAATGTGCTTTCTCTTACTTTCTTTTCTCATTGCACTGAACATGAAATACAACTTTGGGAAGAAGAGACAAGACAGTGTAGCAGTAGCACTTAAAACGATAGCAAAGACTTGAGACGAAGTCTGAAAAATACTTCCAAGACTTGCTGTAGCCAGATAAGCAGGTATAAAAGCCAACCATATAATCATGATACTGTAAAGTGTAAGATTAATAAACTTAGCTTCATTAAAATTTTGAGGGATTTTACGTGTACGAAAAGCATAGTATGCACTTATGAATAGCAATACATAGTTGTATCCAAGGGAAATAATAAGTCCAATGTAAGGAGTATAGTTACACTTATGTTCTGTTGTATCATCTTTGTATTTATAGGAAGTGCCAGGCATTTCAATGGCTAGCCAAGAAGCTGATAAAATCACTTGAATGAGGACCAATAAAGCAGTGAAAAGCAGCTGGCTTTGAGGGCTTATAAGTGGTGGACGCTGAACGGAGGTATTTGGACGATTGAATATACGATGGATTCGATTTGATTTCACAAGGAGAGCAGCGTAACAGAGAGAAAAGGGAAAACCAAAACCAAAACGACGTATTGTGCAAGTGAGAAGGTAAGGTTTTCCAATTGAGAAAAATGGTAGCAAATAGCATATGAAAATGCCACATAATAACACGGCACTGAGCTCTCGACTTGATGCCTTGACAATCTTGTGTTTATAATTCCTAATAAACACACCGGCAGTTATTGTTGTACAAATTAACCCAACCATGGTCAATAGGAGTATTAAAATGGAGAAAGGGTTTGACCATGTTAAATAAGTGATAGGATTAGCTACGCAACTATCTCTTTGAGTATTAGAAGAGTAACCTTTAGGGCAGAGAATACACTCCTTACCAGTGCTAACTTGATTGTGGTGATGACAATTCTCACACGTCCAACAACAAGGAGCCTGGTTCTCTATAAGACGAGGGAACTGTCCCGATAAGCATTCTTGACTGCATATTGATAGAGGAATGGTACCAGTTGGCCATTTAATGGGTGATGTGAGCTGCAGCATTGACAATGTTCCATCCCAAGAACCAACAGTTTTGTATTCATATTTCCCTTTATCAGGTACTCTATAAAGGTTTTTAATCCAGTATCCTCCTTGTTGATCACCCGATTGGTCAAAACTTACAACTGATGAAACTCCAGTGAAGGAAACGTTATAAAGGAATTGTCGAAGAAGTGCACCATTTAATACTGTTCCATGTATTTTGTAATCAAGGACTTCGTCACATAACTTTATCTCACCACAAGTAGCGAGTAGAAGATTGTGAATAGCGTGAGCGTATGCATAGACTGCATCAATGACAAATGACACTTTGCTGTTCTGTTTGTAACCATTACTATAACTTATAGCTTGTTTAGTTTCGTCACATAATTTTATTCTGCTGCCATCTGATTGAAAAGAACAGTTAAATACATCACTCCAATATTCCCTAAACCACGGATTTAAGTTTGTACTTGGTTTTAATGACTGAAAGTAAGTATCAAACTTTCTACTTTCAGAATATTTAGGAAGTACACTGATCATTCCTTGAGCTGTAGCATGGTATTTACTTGGTAACTGGTCACCTACAGCATCACTAACAATAAATGTCAGTGGTCTATGGTTGCCATATCTTGAAATAGCTCTGAGAATACCTTCAGCTGTTTTTAATTGACTGAAAAGAACAACAACACTAGCATTACTCACCCATACTTTGTTAATATAACCGATAGCTTTATCATAATCCTGTTCACTAGCAGATAGTGCTAACTCAATACTAGTTGCTACACAATGTGTTCTGTTTGCAGCATCACTGACTTCAGTTAATTCTTTCTTAAAAGCTGCAATCCCTTCTCTGCCGTAGGTATCATCGGAGCTGATAGCAATGACATAAGTCCAATTGTGATACAATACAAGGTCAACCATAACACGGGCTTGAAATAAATCTGGAGGTATAGTACGTAGAAAATAATCATAACGAGTTTTGTCACTGAGGGTACGAGCAGTTGAGGCATAACTTATTTGAGGAACATGAAAGAGACGTAATAGGCTAGCTACAGCAATGGAGACAGAACTTGCTGCAGCACCAACAACTCCTGAAACTCTGTAAGTGTCTCCACTGCCATCAGCTGTTCCAGTAACGTAATTTAGAGCTTCTTCTAAAGCATCGTTTTCTAATGTACATGTGTCTCTAATATCAAAACCTATTGTTAATTCTGGAAGAAGTGTATTGTCTTCGTTAATAAGTGAGACAGCAAAAACCATAGCTTCTAATCTTTGTATACCAAGATCTTGTATTTTACCACATATACTGTCTTGTCTTGCATGAACTGGGAACAGTCCACCTAGATGAATATCTGCAGACCACTCACTAGTGTACTTGCCATCACAATGTTGAATTTGGCTGGAGTAGCAAGTCAGCATGATCACAACAAACCTGATCACGTCTTGAAGTTGCATTATTTCGCACTTTGAGTGGTGTAAAGTTTATCTGGTATTATAATGATGCCTACAATGTAGTTAGATAGTTTCATGTGTGAAATAATATAAATAGGAAGCAATTATATTTTCATATCTCCAGCACTTTCATGTTATCACGTGCTAATTAATAATTACGAGCTAATGAATATGGCGACGGAGAACTCTATTTACAAACTGATAATATAAAACAATTAGCTGTCATAAAAATGACAATTTAACTTCGATATTCAATGTATGAAGTCACTATATATATATTTCATCATAAGCTGCACTTAGTTCTGTTGTTGTGGTATTACTCAATTGTAGTCTTTAAAAGTCTATGTGCCTTGCCACCATTGTCACCCTCCATTAGTTGACAGTCTAGCAGAAATTCAACCTCAGGTACAAGTGAACTATATATTGAGTGTTTTAAGGGGCTTTCTTATGTAATAAATGAAATCAATTGTAAACAAAAATAACAACATATTTATAAAGTATTTAAACCGAGATTTAGTAATATAATATACACACTTGGTTTCTTAACTTACTAATAAAAGTCACTAGCGCTAGCATTGGTTGTATTTTTGACACAACTTTCTTGAACAGAGTGACAATTATCATTTGAACCACCATGAGCAATGGCCTCATAAAGATTAATACCAGTGGCCAATGCTGTTGCTAAGATCCCAACTACTAAGATCACAATATGAAGTATATTACGATACATGGCAGTGTCATGCCATTTTAGACTAAGATGAAACAAAGGTGGCAAGACAAAAGCAAGAACACTTGTCGCTAAACTCCCGACAAAGGCAAGGCAAAGTTCAAAACGAGGAATTCCCACAGCCACTGACCAGGATATGAGAACCAGTATTGTCCGCATGGAACAGATCATTACAGTGTGGGCTATCTTCCATTTTAGTTCCTAGAGTAATTTAACAATAAATAAATTATGTATTTATCACAACACAACTATCAATCATTCATCATAACTATCTAGCTATCAATCCATCTATCATCCATTTATTTAGTTATCTGTCCATTTCTTTCTTACCCTTCTCCCATAGAGCTCTAGAATAACACCGATATCGAAATACCTTGCAATACGCTGAGTAAAGATATATAAAAATACTACATTATCACATATCTTACTAGGAGCAGATTTTGTATAATTTCTTCCATTACATCAGAGGCAGGCTTGAAGACAATTGGAAAAGTTAGTGTGAGCTCCAATGATAAAAATATACGAACTGTATCATTAAAAGCACCGCCTGGCATATTCTCAAATATGTAACCTGAAAAGACAGAGAGGATGTAAGGAAAGTTTATATTGTAATAACTTAGCAATAAAGAATGTCTTACCTTTTGTCTCTGAACCAAATAAGAAGTAACCATAGAGAGCAAATGGTAAGTTGATACCAACTACGACAAGGGCAGCTGCATCAAGGACATAAGTCATATATTGTGGATGTTTCATTGCTGACTCCAAAGGTATGACCTATATATAATATAAATAACAGCATACACACTCTCTCTCTTACCATGCTGTGTATACAGAATAAGAAAGCTGTCAGCCCAAACCACTGAGCTACATTAAGCCATGATGATGGTAACCATTGCACAGAATCATGTGTGAAACCATTTTGTATTCCATACACAAATACTGTCTATAGTACATGAGAAAAATATCAATTACTATCTGTCCATTATTGATCCGTCCATCTATCTATTTATCCATCCAATCATCCACATACTATCATGGCCACTACAAGAAATATAGCACCAACATAAGCTGCATACGCCAGATATTTAAAGGATGGTAAGTATGTGAGTAAGATCAGGATAGGTATAACGAAAGCATAGACTTCATAAGTTGTGAAACAGATACCAGTACCAGTCTTATGATGATAGGCAAAGCAAGTGAATGCCCACTGGAGAGAGAGAGAGAGAGAGAGAGAGAGAGAGAGAGAGAGAGAGAGAGATCACTGTTTCATGCTCTTTTTAAGGTTAGAGGTTATAAGTATTAATATATAAATACATATCTACTACTTAATTAATACAACTATTAAATATTAATTATTATTATTATTGAGACAGTTTTAATGGAAATTTAAAAGGACTTTTTCCTTTAATATATCAGACCATAAATTTCTTATTTTGAAGCTCACATTAATAAACTTCTTCACCAGACAAAATCACCACTGCTACAAAATTTATTTTTCTAAAGCTTATATATGTAGCTATAATCTTATATTACACTAAGAAACTCTATTAATATTAACTGTACTACATTTCATTAAACTTACGCGTAAATTAGATGCTATAAATATCATATAACCAGCACACACTCCTAAATTACAACCTAATACTGAGAAATCTACTGCCCATTTCCCAAAAGCACCGAGAGCAGCTCTTCCAAGTTGTGTATAAGAGTATTCTTTTTGTTCTTCAGGAGAGAGTCCTCGAACAGCTTTCTGTTTGCATTCTAACATCAACTGCATTGTATAAACACTAAAGATGATAAAATGGTTGGTTATATAAGTGTGTATTCATGTACTATTCATCTATCAGTCATTTTGTCCATCTATCGATTCTATTATTTTAAGGTGAACAAATTCCACCCATTTTTTGCTAACCTGACTATCCCTAATATTATCATTCCAGCCGATCCCAGTAGTACACCAGCAGAGAGGACAGCAAACGGCAGAGCAAAGCTGCCAGACCCAATGCTGGCCTTAGCAAAGTTAAAAAAGGTTGCTATAACACTAACAAGATAATAGTTACAAAGAAATAGTATGACATTCTTACTTGGAGCCACCTTGTGGTTTTGGAAGATCTAGAACAGGTTCAACAGATTGCTGTAGATGAGTTCCATAAAGTAAAGGTTTATCTTCAATAGATCTAGTGCTCATTGCTAGGTTCTTTGGTTTAGTTCAAGAAATTTTAATTTTCAATGTCACTTTGTTTAAAAAGATTCATACGGTCATATGGTTAGTTAATGATAGTTATGTTACACCTATTCTTTTCTGTGGCAACGTGCAAAGCACGTTCTTGGTGGTAAATAAAACAAGCGTCCGAACGGCGATTTGCCAGTCCTGCACAAGTCTGTGTTGGTAAGCGTTAGACAGATGTTTTGCATCTTAAAGGTATGGACTAAAAGTGGTGCTTATAGCTATAAACCACCTTAACGTCAATTACAAGTAAATAACGTACAGAAGTTGAGCAGATACGATTCTACTAAGTTAAATTCTTCCAAATTGGATGACAATTAACATGAGGTAAGTCTCATTAGTACAGTACAAATTATTGCTTGACATATGTAACAAATTTCACTGCCACTATACTTTGTCCGAGTTGAGAAGAGCCACCCAGACATAAATAAGTTTGCCGTTTTACTTGCTATCTGCATGGAACTTGCACCAATAAATTCAGCTTGCAAACGCGCATTATATATATATAGTATGTCCGAGTTGAGAAGACCCCCTTATTAAAAAAAAGGTGTTTTATGCATGGAATGTAAGGTGAGGTATTTTCTCACCTAATATTTGCAATTAGCACTAAAGCACATTTTAATATTATTCAGTATTTGTTCACGTGAATGTCATGTGAACAGACCATGTTTTCTCTTGTGTTAGTGAAGATGCCAACGGGAAAGAGACTGAAGTCTCAAACAAAGGAGGTTGTTGCGAATATGTATGACTATTTTGAGGAACTAAGCAGGTGTAAACGGACTCAAGGACCTCTTAAAAGAAAAGCTGATGCTACAGGACTTTCACGTGCCATCATCAAGAGGCTTCCAAAAGAGAAAGTTGACACTGGTTTTCCTTCTTTGTAAAAAGGTTTTTTTCAAAACCACAGTGGCTTTATAGCTGCCCAAAACTCACAAAAGACAATACCTGATTATTATTTTTATAATAATAGAACATTTGTTCATACAATTAGAAATGTAAATGTTATTAAAATCCTTGAATGTGTTGAATTTGAAGTATGACGAAGGTATGCCATTGAAAATGTATGGAGTTGTTTAGTTTGCTACTTTCTTGTAGCACTAGAGAGCCAAATTTTATATATAAAATGTGTGTTTGCAAGCTGAATTGATTGGTACAAGTTCTATGTGGATAGCATGTAAAATGGCAAAGTTATTTACATGTCTGGGTGGCTCTTCTCAACTCGGACATACTATAGTTAGGCTTGCTATTGCTATGATAAAGTAGCAAACTATAAAACTCCATACATTTTCAGTGGCATACTTTTGACGTATACTTCAATTTTATGATACTGCACCATATCCTGTCATAAAGTGATATTTCTCTTTATAATTTTAGGGCGATCTTGACAATAGCAACATATATGTTCTTTTCGATGGTACTTCTTCGTACTGTTGTCACTGTCTTAAAAATTGATTATAAAGTCAGTATTGATATTAACGATGACTATCTTACCAGTGTAACTCTACTGAATCCTGGCGACGAAACCCAACTCCCAAGTTTTATACATATTGTTACGACTCGAGTGACTCATATCTGTAGCTTTATCATATGGATATCAGGAAGTTTAATACCGATTTCATTATTCTTCGAAATGAAGTCATACATGAAAAACATTGTAGCATTAAGAAATGCCACCATTTTGTCACTGCTTGGTAACATCTTATCTTTTATCATTACCATATTTGTGGTATGCTATGAGGTCTGGATGTTTAGCTATATCTTTGTTTCATATGCAGCATCTTGTGCTTTTGTCATTCGATTTGTAATGATCATACCTTTTTGTGCTGTAATAACTCACTCTATACACCAGGTCATATTCTTAATGCAGTACACTCGCAAGGAAGTTTGTCCTCGTAATGAATCTTTAGAACAATTTCTGTTCCATTTATACATTAGTGGGTTTTTCAACTTCATCATGTTCATTCATCTTATATGTATGGCAATAACTGCTCTCGCTACTGGAGGTATTTCTAAAAGCTGGAGTGCAGAGAAATATGTGATCGTTCCCCTCGGTTTTGTGGAACTAGTGTATAGAGGCTATGCTCTGTATTGTTATTATAGACTTTATACTATACACAAATCTATTTCTGATCCAGTTGAATCAATACATATTGGGGAAAATGGTGTGGCAATAGAAACGTCACATTCCATTCAAACTGGTTTAGCGTTTAATGATTGCTTCGTTACTCCTGAAACGTATACGTTACAACATGATTATACTCTAACACCTTATAAATGTACTCAGGACAACATCCAAATATTTGTCGTTGGCAATGAATTGAATCCTGATCAAACGTTAGTCACTACTTTAAGTAATGGAAGCTTCTCTTCTGTAAAAGCCGATTATTTTCAAATATCTGTTACGTGTAACAATGAGAATGGCTACAAGGAATTTGTGACTGGAAAAGAACAAATTTATATAGAAGAAAACGCAACTCTTTCAAATTAGGTTAGCTGCTTTGTGTGTCATTGTTACTAACTTTACAGGAGCTTATAGTCAGACTTTGGCCTTTTTAATTTTGGTGTGTAAACATGTCTATGTGTGTGCTTTAATTCTGTTTTTTTTTTCAGTCTAAAGTGATATGTAGCTACATTCCTTTATTCTTTTCTGTTTAATTATAATTTGCTATATTTTATAGTATAGTCTCATTTAGTTAAATGGAATGTTTTAAGTTTTGTTTGTTTACTATAATTATACTGGTTTAATGAGTTCATTATTGAGTGTGGGTGTTTTGCTGACTAGACTTTTTATGTATTAGAATGTAATTTGTTTTTATATCATTTAATTAATACCATATCTTTGTTTTATCTTTATAATACGTTAAGTTTCTATTCTTTTTATTCTTTTGTTGTTATTAATAAGTTTATTTGATATAATTATATATCTTGATGTATATAAGAAAATTCTTTTTGCTAACATTTACAATGTTCTTGTGATATTATTCTACAAACCAAACAATAACACAGTTTAGAGTATATATAGTATAGTAATTATAGCTATCTAAACGAAACTAACCAATACAAAACCAGATGATGCAATATGTATAGAATGAATGTACAAGTCTAGACAGTATAAAATACTTTTAATGTACTTGTATATATATTATATATATGTATTATTGTAGTACTAGTGTACATGTAAACAAATACAATAATAACGTGTATACACCAGTCCTATGACTTCTCTCTTGCTGATATGGCAGTAATGGTATGTACATAGTCTATAATACTGAGGTGAAGAGGTCACCTTAGCACTATTAGCAATGAGTTGTGTGCTAAAGAATACATGAATTTTAAAACATATTGATCCAGTGACACCACATATGGTATGTTGTGTTACTTTGTTACTTCTATTTCCATTACATAAAAAGTGTTTCCTCGTACAAAATCATAACATTTAAAACTAAACTAAAACACAAACTGATTAGGCACAAGTAGATATCATATAGTAAACAAATAAGTCATGTACGATAACTATGACCTCAAACTGACGATTGTCATTGGAAGATTCTAAAGATAATGTACATGTTATGAAAGTCATAATCAAACGTAACATTCTAATGTACTATAATGTATGGTCTTTGTTGTTACCATGAGCAATTAAGCATGTACACAATATATTAGTGGATTGGAGAAGGCTTCTAAAGACTGCTCTGTTTGTAAGGTGCACCTTTGTTCCACAACAAAATAAAAGGTTTGTATAATCTGATATTTCACAAACTAATGTGTTAATTAATAAAAAACAACAGTAGTAGTGTGTTTAATATAGTTTACTAATTGAAAGTTATTAGATACACTATTGTTTGGTAAGACAATAGTGTATCTAATACCACACCACCATGTAGTAATGTAAACTTTGAAAGACACCTGTCAATATAACGTGAGAAAAAGGAAACCAGTCAAGCTATTTTATGTGGGCGTATATTATACCATTATAATTATATAAACTTTTATTTAATTTGCTACTTTAAAGATTGTCTGTTTGTTTAGTCAGATATAGAGTTTAGGATCAAATTGTACACATGGGTGTGTGTATGTGCACGCTAGCTGAAAGGAAGAATTACAACATATGACCAAGTGATATAGGCAAATACTTTGAGTAGTATTAATTGCTATTTATTAATCACCTACTCCAGTCACTGTTGTCAGTGATATAAATTAGTAACACGTACCACAGCACTTCTTTGTTCAAAAATTTATCCTTTGAACATTATTTTAATTACCTATGAACTCTATAATTATGTGCTATTTTAGATGGTCTTTTAATTGGATGCCATTCCTCACGTGACAGTTACCAAAGTGGGGTGATGTGTATATAAATAAGCTCATTGCATTGTTATTATACTCTCAGTTTGTTCTCGAGTTTACTGTTATGTGGAGATTGGTTCAGTATTCAGTATGACATGGATACATACATTCCTTTTGTCAAATTGTCTATCTGACATTATCAAGGACAGGCAGCTTCAAGAATGTGGGTCCTAGCATTTACAGTAGCAAATGTTCTGTTTAATGCTGTCATGGTCTTATATCTATTTCTAGTGGATTGGAGAAGGCTTCAACTGTCTTGTTTGTAAGGTGCACCTTTCTTCCATGACAAAATTAAAAGTTTGTATAATAAGTTCTTCTCTAGATATTTTATAAACTAATGTGTTAATTAATAACAAACAACAGTAGTTATGTGTTTAGTATAGTTTACTAATTGAAATGAGATTCTGGTGGCATCCTTCATGTGAACTCTCCACAAGTGGATTTAGAGTTTAGGTTTACACTGAATATCTACATTGCATATAGTACTTTCAACAATACATTGTATCATGGCCAAGTGATCTGTACATAGTCTATAATTACTGATATGTAGAGGTCACCTTATGTAAGCACTATTAGCAGCAAGTTGTATGTTAAAGAATATATGAATTTTAAAACATATTGATCAGTGACACCATATATGCTATGCTGTGTTATATAGTCTCTCATAGCCAGCCCCTCCCCCTTATTTTATCTTGTTGATGCTAAACAAGTTAGCACTGCCAAGGAAGCTGTAGTATGTGTATATGTGACTCGATATCTCACTTGTTAACCCTTATTATGCAGTCATAATGTTTTTGTTTATAATATTGTTATTAATTAATTTTTGTTTATTGTTATTGTCGTTAAGAATGTATTGGTGAGATCATTGTTATTGTTTCCTAATTAAGAAAAATTAATTACATTCATGATCATATACATGTTGTTGTATTAGAAACATGTGTCATGTGAAACCTGATATAGGTTAAAATAATAATAATGAATACAAATTTTAATTAGATACCATATACAGGCATGTGAGTTATGCAATATCTAGGCAGTTAGATGGTTAGTACTCCTAGCCTATACTCTTCAGTATATTCAGTATGACATGGAAACTATATGTAACCTATTTGCCACTTACTGTGACATTTGCCCTGATAGTAGGGCTACTAAAAATCTTTCTTGCTTTAGGTCTCATTATACATTCCTTCTATCTGTCAAATTGTCTATCTGACATTAATCTAACCAAGGAAAGACAGCTTCAGGAATGTAGGTGACAATGGGTCCTAGCATTTATGGTAGCAAATGTTCTGTTTAATACTATTATGGTCTTACATCTATTAACTATAGTAGACATTTTTATGATAAATAATTCTTCCTGATCCAACATTGATCAAACTAACAACAGTTATTTCTATATATTATTGGGATTAGTTGGGCTATTCTATCGATTATGGGGAAATCTCAATTCAAAAATAAATTTAAACCACCTTGTGATGCATGAATGAATCTGGAGAACATACGATAGTAGTGGCAAGTTGTCATGACAAATTTGCTCGTCCTGTTCACCATGAGTGCAATAGCTTTGAAACATACCTTGTTGATGCTAAACAAATTAGCAGTGCCAAAGAAAATGTAGTATGTGTATATGTGACTTGATATCTCACTTGTTAACCCTTATTTTGTATATGGCTGTGACTACATATACACTATCACAATGTTTTTGTTTTGATTATTTTATAGTATTATTGTATTTCTTCCCTGATTAATTTTAAATTATGTTGCCATACACCAGTGAATGACCAAACAAAGTAAAATTGTCACACCACTTCTTAATCTATGAATATGTGAATAGGAATTTATTAACATCTGTTTCTGAGTCTTTGAGCATGCGCAAACTGTAAACAAATCGTTATTTTAACGTTTCGACGAGACGAATAATCACGAATTGTTCAGTTGTAGGAGTGTGCAAGATTTTTTGATGTATTCAAGATCGAAATCATACAACCCGAGTGCTCGCAAGAGACAGCCTCCTTGACATTGGCTACTTGATCGCCTATAACGTAAGCACGTACAAAGGAACCTCAATCTTACCTCGTCATATTCGATCGCGACGTACTAGACGATGAAGTAAGTCAGTATTATACACCGCTAACTTTCTACTAGCTATTCAGTTCATCATACAAATATTACAGTTATATTCAGACTAATACGTTGCCATTAAATCTAATTTTAACTTTTTTAGGATTCTTTATATAGTTTTGGGAGCTGTGATTTGTACACTTTTCTCAGCAGTTCTCCTCCGCACCAGTGTCACTCTTCTTGATGTTGATCACATAACCAATGTTGGTAGTGTCACTTTTAATGATGTATTCACCATTCCACCTGTTGGTATCCAAACACGATTGACACATATCTGTAGTGTGACAATATGGATAGCACTTACCATAGTGACTGTTTTCTTAGGGGTCCAGATGAACAGTTTAGGTGGAGATACTTCAGTAAGAAAAAATTTAACTCTTTTATCAATGCTCGGATACATTTTCTGTATCTTATGCACAGTGGCCTATGAGGTGTGGATGTTCGCTTATATATTTACAACTTATGCTATAAGCTGTGCTTTCGGTATTCAGCTTGTTTTATTTGTCCCCTTTTGGGCTCTAATATGTCACTCTATACACCAAATGGTGTTTTTGATGCATTTGAAGGGGTGCCCTCGTAGATATTCTGAACGTTTTTTAGTTCATATCTACTTGAGTGGCTTTTTTAACCTTATAATGCTCATTCATCTCTTTTGTATGGCAGTGACAGCTATTTATCGATTTGGAGGGATATTTGACTTAAGTACAGAAAAGTATGTCATCATACCCCTTGGTTTTGTTGAACTTTTATATCGTTGCTATGCTGTAAGGAGGTATTATTTACT
Organism: Xestospongia muta; assembly: GCA_963693285.1. NCBI lineage: Eukaryota > Metazoa > Porifera > Demospongiae > Haplosclerida > Petrosiidae > Xestospongia > Xestospongia muta. Next base: position 253,801 of record OY848920.1, on the reverse strand, counting down.
CTGGACCATCCACAAAAACCAACCTGTTTCAGTCATATCGCAGTATACCGGTGAATCCAACATTGAACAGGAGAGTCATGGAAACACTTATACTCAAAATAATGAGCCAGATATGATAGTTCCAAGAACTAACCTTAAAGACTATGTTACTGCTGACACTACTAGTAACACTCACCTTGTTAACGATAACCGTCCCACCAGCTCCATCACTACAGAAGAGTCTAAATCCATACTGGAGTATGCAGTACTACCAGAACAGTGTTCCAATTTATTTCCAACTGTAATTACAATTGCTGGTAAAAGACCAAAAATTAATGTATTAATTATTAGAAGCTTGAACTGATTTGACAATTTTTGTCGATCAACTGCTGACTTTTTAAAAAGAAATTATTGTCATTGTGGATTGTAATAAGTATTTATAATAAGCTGTTTGTTATACATTTTGTAGTTGCCATTCCTGCCTTTGAGCGGTTTATTTTTTATCATGTATAATGCTGTTATTCATTATTTGTTTATTGTTGTTGTCATTTGTAAATCATAATGATGTATTGTTACCTAATTAAGGAAAATTAATTACATTCATTAGCGATAATTACGTGGTGACACGTGATACTGGTTATAATAATATCTAGGCAGATTAGGCTGATTGTGTGGCTGATTAAAAGTTAGCACTGTCGGTGCTACTCTTGAATATATTCTGTTGTCTCTGTCGTTGCTATGTGGACTTTGGTCTATTATTCTTGTCACAGAGACGTTGGAGATTGACATATTATAGCCTATAGATAAATAATTATTTTATTGACAGAAAAAGTTACTAATAGAACGAGTCTTCGGTAAAGGATAAAAATATCGTTGTGTTAATTACTAGTATTTCTTTAAATCTAATTTTCTCAGTGATGCCTCCCTTTGCTGAGAGGTTAGTTATTCAGCAAGACATTCTATATTATATATTCAAATATTTTAATTTTTACACAGACCAATAAATAAATTTACTTATATTCTGAGCTACAGCAGTGCCAGAGTCTTGGTTGTGGCTATTGCTCTTCGAACACTCTTTGTTAACTTCAATCTTGATTCGGCAGGTACTATTTGTACTCTCTGTAGTAATGTTATATGGCTTACAATGACGATAATATGTGTGATATTGTTAAAAGAGATTTGGTATCTACAAATTGAGAATGTCTCATTGAAGATACGAAACCGACTTAGAAGACGCCCAATCATAACGTTAAATGAGGTATTCCGCTATGCTCAATTCCTGTTATTCGTTGCTCCATTATTAGCGTATCAACTTTGGATGATAATTCATCTATATAAACAGTTAATTGATCGCTTTGCATTGCCAGCACAGACAGGCCTAGTGATGCCATTAATCATGGTACCTTTATATACAGTCTCTCAAGTATATTTTCTATGGCACTTTAAATCATGTCGGCGCCATTTAAATCTGAAACATCTTGTATTTTATGTGACATTAAGCTTTTCTTTTGATGTGGCTATGATAGAGCATCTGGCAAGTGTTATGATTTCAACTTTCACGATATTTCTTCATGGACAACATAATACTTTTGACATGTGTATTGGATTTGTACTAGGGATTTTGGAACTTGCCTTTCGACTTTATTCGTTGCGTTGTTGTTATAAGCTGTGGTGTATTCATAAGAACCTTAAATATAAAGCATCCTACAAGGAGACAACAAAAGGCTGGAGGTGCTCTCAGCTTGTTGTCTCTGTACATTGTATTTTGAGTTGTTTGACCTGTAATGACATATACGATTATGAATATCTTACTTCATCTACATGTACGGAGCTAGATAACAGTAAAAAAAGGAGTGAAGTGGTCACTGGCATGTATGATGGCATTGTGTGACAATGGTTCTAATAAAAATGTTGTGTATATATATATAAGTGTTAAAAAGGTTCAATGTTTTTGTATTAATTGTATTTTTGTAATGTTTCAATTGTTCTTTTTAGTAATAAATATTTCCTATTTGTGTAGGAGTAATTGTTGTCAATAGAATGTTTGTGATTAATTGGTTGGGACATTTGTTATAATTTAGTTAGAGTCATCTTGTGATCGTTTTTTACTCAACTGTGTAGCAGCTATAGAATAGAGCCTTAATTAACTAGATCATAGTTAATTAACTAGTTATACCTTCTTCATCCCATAATGCATTCTTAACAAATCTTTTAGCAGCTTCTTTATTAACATGTGGTACTTCTATAATATACACATAATATCATTAATACACTAACATATAATATATATATATTTATATATATATATATTAATGTACTTGTATACATTAGTCACATGACTTCTCTCTTGCTGATATGGCAGTAATGATATGTACATAGTCTATAATACTGAGATGAAGAGGTCACCTTAGCACTATTAGCAATGAGTTGTGTGTTAAAGAAACACCAATTTTAAAACATATTGATCAGTGATACCACATATGGTATGTTGTGTTACTTTGTTACTTCTATTTCCATTACATAAAAAGTGTTTCCTTGTACAAAATCATAACATTTAAAACTAAACTAAAACACAAACTGATTTATTTAATTTGCTACTTTAAAGATTATCTCTGTTTATTTAGTCAGATATAGAGTTTACAATCAAATTATACACATGAGTGTGTGTGTGTGCATGCTAAAAGGAAGAATTACAACATATGACCAAGCGATATATGCAAATACTTTGAATAGTATTAATTGCTATTTATTAATCACCTACTCCAGTCACTGTTGTCAGTGATATAAATTAGTAACACGTACCACAGCACTTGTTTGTTCAAAGATTTATCCTTTGAACATTATTTTAATTACCTATGAATTCTATAATTATGTACTACCGGTATTTTTAGATGCTCTTTTAATGATGTCATCATCCCTCACATGACAGTTACCAAAGTGGGGTGATGTGTATATATATAAGCTCACTGCATTGTTATTATACTCTCAGTTTGTTCTTTTGTTCTTGAGTTTAATTTACTGTTATGTGGAGCTGATTGGTTCAGTATATTCAGTATGACATGGAAACTATATATAATATATTTGCTACTTGGACTGTAACATTTGCCCTGATAATTGGGCTACTAATTAAAATCTTTCTAGCTTTAGATCTCATTATACATTCCTTCTGTCAAATTGTCTATCTCATTCTGACATATCAAGGACAGACACTTAGCAACGTGGATCCTAGCATTTACAGTAGCAAATGTTCTGTTTAATGCTGTTATGGTATTACTCAAGATATTAGTGGATTGGAAAAGACTTCTAAAGACTGCCTTGTTTGTAAGGTGCACCTTTCTTTCATGACATAATGAAAGGTTTGTATAATAAGTTCTACTCTAGATATTTTACAAACTAATGTGTAATTAATAACAAAGATCAGTAGTTATGTGTTTAATATAGTTTACTAATTGAAATGGTAATGTTAGAGATTCTCCTGGCAAGATCAGGAATGTACAGGCACCCCCTTTTTATTCTCTAATAATATTCATGGTCAATCATTTAAGTCGCATCCTGTGGTAAAATTATTACTTTAAGTATATTCATACCAAATTCTTGCAACCACACCTTTTAAAAGCTGTACCTCCATGTTTTACATACTGTCTCTCGTGATTAAAAGGGTGTGTCTATGAATAATAAATTTTCAAACTTTATTAGTTTGAAGATTATTTCTACACTCTAGATCCCCTGGTGGCTCTCTAAATCTACAATGGTCTGGCCCTTTAATTTACACGGAGCGGAAGGGGGTTGGTCGAGCTTGACTATAAACCAAACGCGACCAAGAAGGGAGACGATCAAACGGTTTTCTTTTACCTTCTATAGTAGAAAGTAGAGTAACGATACTCTATTCTCTATTCAATAATATCAATTTCTTATTATTGATGTACTTTTCAACTTGCTGCACCGGTTTAGCTTCCAAAACAGCAGTTCGTATTCGAAAATATTGACGCTAATACAAAAGATGAGGTATATAAGTGTGTTATTAATGATTTTTCAAATATTATCCACTCTTCACTTCATTAGGTCAATGCTGATACTAGCAAGTGCTGCTCTATTTATAACTATGAGCATTCGGACAAGCCTTACAGTTGGGGGTGCAGATTATGACGCAGTATCATTTCGAAGTATCCAGTTTCGATTAACACATGTGTGCAGTGTCCTGATTTGGTGTTTGGTGACCGTAATATGTCGTACTCTTGGTTACCAAATGAACTCATTAGAATCATATACTTTCAAAGTGGGAAATGCAATGTATGCGCAAATTTGCTACCTTGTTTTGTTCAGCATTGTTGTGGTATCAATCATTAGTTATGAAGTCTGGATGTTTGCATACATATTTCAATTGTATGTAACATCACTTACGTTCTGTGTCCAACTTTTTATTCTGATGCCATTTTTTGCGTTGATTACACATAGTATACATCAAACGCTTTTTCTGATGTATTCTCAAGATTGTTCAGTACGTAAGAATCCGGAAAATGTCAGTCTGCATATCATCATAAGTTGGATCTTCAACTGCATAATGCTTTGCCATCTGATTTCTATGGGAACAACTGCGTTCTTTACCCATGGTGGTATCTTTAATGGCAACCACATGCACAGTGCAGAAATGTACATCATTCTTCCGTTGGGTTTTGTAGAGTTTGGATTTCGAATGTTTGCTTTAATGCGCTACTTCAAACTGTGGACTATATACAAACATATTTTTGTAGCTGAATTAATGATGTATAAATCTGCTGAAAAGATATCAGAGCAAGGCCACTTAGTGCATTTAGAGATAGCCACTAGACAAAACTCAATGCTATTTCTGGATCTGCGGCCATCAAGAGACCTTGAACTTGATTATCAAATGATACCCTACAGTTGTTCTGATCATCTTGATGATAATATTGAACACGTTACATCTAGAACACTTTTACCACAAGACTTTGTGCATAAGATAGATCTTTTAAACAGAATGATAAAACAAAACTCAATGGTGCTTCTGGATCCACAGCCGACAAGAGACCTCGAACTTGACTATCAAACGATACTCTACAGCTGTTCTGATCAGTTTGATGATAATATTGAACACACTGCATCTAGAACACTTTTACCACAAGACTTTGTGCGTAAGATAACCATATAATATCTATGCATATAACTAAGCTGCTTTCTTATCTTTTCTTAATTATTTATGTAGTTTTATAGTATAATCCTATAGTTTCACATCGTTGTATGCTGCATTAACTGTAATATTATATTTGTGACAATGCTTAAAAATATAGAAAGTATCTAGACTTTTTGTAATAAGTATCAATGACACACACATGCAAATTAAAATTCTAAAATTTAAATTTAAATTTAAATTTATGTTTACAAATAACACTATATTCCCTAAGGACATGCACCACTATACATGAATACACTATGGCACACGTGCATCATATTAATACAATCTATTATCCATATTGCATGTAAACACGACCTTATAAGGTAGTAGATCTGTGGGATGCAACTCATGTTGCATTGTTTGCAGTTGCTGTTGCTTCACGTAAGGAAGAAGGTGAATAGTTATAATATCCTTGAACAAAAAGATCTCCGATTAATATCTTCCATACTTCAGAAAAGAATGAAAAAGTAAATTAGGCTTTAGTTATATGAATTTGTGAATAATAATTTTGTTTTACAGATTCGTGTACAATTGCTTTACCTCATTACTGGTTGCAGCTGTACTGCTTAGACTTCTATATACCTACTTCCCTGAGTTAGATTATAAATGGGAGACCTATTATATCACAACGCAATTAAGTGACTTAAACAATATCACCATATGGTTGCTCCTTCCAGCAGTTATTAGTGTCTCCATTAAGAATATGTGGGAACAACAACCTCATATACATATTTCCATGTTCACCATAGTATTAGGAGTGGGAGTATTATCATATGACTTTTGGATTATATACACTATATTTACCACTTGGACAGTGAATTTTGCTTGGATCATTCAGCCACTATATCTCCTTCCATCTTTGGCTCTTATTGCACACTCTATGTATCAAATATTCTATCTTACATCAAAGGAAGGAATAATGGCAGTTGGTAACCACTTGCAAACTCCGATCACAAACGCTATATTCAATGGTGTTATGATTTTGCACCTTCTGACTATAGTAGCTATTTTTCAGCCCAATTGCATCATACTAATCTACATTGAACTAATGTATCGAGTATGGGCAATTTACAAATTTGTCTTTAAACATCCAACCCTCAAATTACCAGTGCCACAAAGCACAACAAATCTAGTTATGATGTCATTAGTGACATATCGCCACCCATTTGGGGACTTCATAACCATCTTTGACTGTGTTAAGACTTCATAATAATGCAATGGTCACACATGACTTGCCATACACAAGTATAAACAGGTATATATTATAATATGTATGCATGGTTGACTTTATTTGTATGCTCACTAAAATTGTTGCAAAACAAAATTTTTGCTGATCTGATTTTATTCTGTGTAGTCATCTATATTACTACAAGTATATTTTTTTTTGAATATTCATTTTTGTTTGTTTAGTGGTAGTTCTGATTGGCTATAGGACACATCATAAAATATTTTATTTTTAATCTTTGAATAATAATATTCAAATTACATGGACATTTTAATAAAGCATTATTATTGTATCCTGTTTGTTCATGAACAACACTGGACAAATGTAACCTTACTGTACATACCATCAGTAGTTTGAGTACAATTTAGTTATAATTTATACATTACTTTGGTTAATCATCACACTTTACTTAGAACATATTATACTTGTAATGTGTGTGTATATAATTATGTATAAAGAAGGAATGTTTGTGACAGTGGTATATCTATTCCATTGTGCACGTGAGTTATAATCTACTAGTGTAATAATGTAAACAGACACATGACAAATTTGTGCCCATTTCTAGACAGTATGTCTCTTCTATCTCATAACTGACTGACTACTATGACATTTATTCACACTAAACATACATGAACTTGTGCCTGTATCAAAATGTAATGAATTCTAATTATATATATACATATTACAATGATAAGCACATTACATATCAGAAAAGGTGTGGTTATTTGCATAGAGAGTATTTTATAAGTTGTTAGTACAGTGTGCTAAGTAAACAAATTAAACAATAGATAATATCATTCATTACAAATACCAACCTAGTCAGCAAACACATTTAAACACAAGTAATCAGAGGCACTAATATGGAAGTTGAGAAAACAAAAAGTTTTTAAGTCATAGTATATAGTTTAATAGTATTGTAGTCAGTTAAATCCACCTAGTTTTTATAAGAATTGTCTGTACATTTATTGTGAAAACACATGATAACCTTGTCATGTTCATTCATCTTATGTGTGTGGCAATGACTGTTGTCTTTATTGGAGGTATTTCTGAGAATAATTTCAGATATCTGTTAAATTTGACAATGAGAATGGTTTCAAAGTAGGTCATTTGTGTCTCGTTACTATATCTACAGGAGTTCATAGCTATAACCGGCTTTGTACTATTGGAATTTGATGTTTAAATATGTGCATAATATAGCCTACTATTAAGTTTGACTGTGTACCGAGAAGTGATATATTATACAATATTTAATTTAATTACTATTTATAATACATTAATTTTTTAATGTTTTATTCTTTTCTTGCTATTGGTAAGTCTTATTTAGTATGTATTTCTTAATAGACTTTAATAAACTTTCCTTTTACTAATATTTACAAAGTTCTGTGTTATTATAGTACTAGATTGCATCCCACACAATTAATTTAATCAAAGTGGTCATGTGGCTTGTGTAGTAAACTATAACCAGACACATGTCTACATCATAATAGGAAACCAAACTGGTTTTCTTTAACCAGTTAAACTAAACGATTTTATATGTAACATACATGTTGTCATATGCACATACTTTTGTTTTATTAGTTAGATTGTTTTAAATACTGTATCGTAATTTGCAGAGACAGGCACATGCATGTGTGTGTGAGATGAAGGAATTTTACAGTATCAATCTGTCAGTACTTGTTATAGAAAGAACAAGTGATAAATATTCTCAATTCACTCATTGATGTTTTTCTTTATAGGGTGACGTAATAGATTAATAATTATTAGTATTAATTACGTTGACGCCCTCTCACGCGATATCTGATATCTCAATCAGATCCTAACAGTTAGCCTCGTTCGAGTCTCTTCCCTTTCTCCTTGATCATAGTCTCATAGACTGCAAATACAACAAGCCTCTAACGGTTTATTGGGCTTGTCGATTCTCTTGTTATTCTACTAAGGTTCCATGTCTATAATATTCCCCACAGATAGATACTTGGTGAAACATAAGTTCAGAACAAAGTTGTAGCACGTCTGCAATCGTATTTTCTTACCTTGTCTGTATCCTTCCAGTCTTACTGAACTCGATGATGGTAGCATTATCGGAGAGGTCAGTTGTATAGAGACTACTATGACATAAAATTTACTGTTCTTTATGTTTGTAGATTCATGGTATACGTAACTGGACTCTTAATTATGAGCATTGCTCTTCGATTTATCTTCAAAATGTTTAAATTCAATCCATCTTGGGATCTTTGCTTGAAAGGTATTGGAGGTGTTACTACATGTCCAAATGAAATATTCAGTATATGTATATGGATCACTATGTCACTTGTATGCTTTGGTTTATTGAAAGAGGTTTATCGTTTGCAAGTTATAAAACCTTTCCCGTGGATACCAAGATGGCTGAAAATAAGCTCAATGATAACCACCGTAAAGGAAGGCAGTGGATATCGATGTAGAATATTTTTGTTACTGATCATTGCAATGCTAACGTATCAGGTATGGATGATAATCCATGTATACCTAATGTATGTTATTGAGTTGATGTGGTTAAAACAACTGGGCTTGTTAATGCCAGTGACCATTGTACCTTTACACACGGTTTTACAAGTATATTTTTTATTTTACTATCGATGGTGTTCTTATCGTTCTAACTTAACACGCATCAAGTATTTTGTGATACCAAGTTGTTTCTTTAACTTAGCTATGGTGGTACATCTTGTTAGTGTTATCGTTACAACAGTCAATGAACATTTCAAACAAGATGGCATTACATTAAACAGGACATTGGATATGTCTATTGGGTTGGGACTTGCTGCTTTAGAAGTAGTGATCCGATTTTGTTCCTGTTATAGATTATGGCATATTTATAAGAAATATGAGCCTGATACACCAAATGACACTAAAGTAGCTGTCTCTTCTTGTAACTGGACCGACATAGAATTAGTAGCTATAGCATCGGAATACCGCAATGTTCGTACCAATAATAACGATAACAATGAAAACAACCATCTACACAAACCATTACCATGTACTGAGCCCAGTGTTATGGAGAACAGTGAAGTTGTTAATATGGTGTTAAAGTATACCCCAAAGTGCTCATGACTTAACAGACTAGAACATTAATTTTTTGTGATGTATTTAAACATTTATGTGTATTTAATTTGAGGTCATCATAATTAGTAGATATGATGACATACTAATGCTGACTGATTTATTGGTTATAAATATATTATATTTTTATTGTCGTGTTTTCATAGAATGCTAATAATAAAAGCAGCAGTGACCAGTTTTGTCTTGACATTAATTATAATTAGTTTCATCTTGTAATCATCTTGTAATCATTTTTTTCCAGCAGCTATAGGATAGCCCCTTAATTAACTAGATCATTAACGTTGAGACTGTGTGTATAATTCTAAATGTTTATATTGAGTTCACTTCCACGTTTCCTTGTTTCTGATTTCTCTGATACTTATTCTCTTCTGAGATCTCTCCGGGCCAGATAGTGTACAGTGATACATCTTACCATTCATAGGCAGCTGAGGGTGGGGGTGAAGGGGGCTGATGCCCCCCCAACATTTATAAAGGGGGGGCAGAGCCCCCCAACTTTTACATAGAGTAACTCATTTTGCATTCTAACATTTATTACTAGTAGATCTGCAAGAACTTGCCAAGGAGTTTGTTAAAAAAAATGATGAACAAAGAAAATATTTTGGTGCATTTTAATTCTCATTTTTAAAATGTATGCCTTTGCATGTGAAACTGTATACAAATATGTTCAGCCCTCCCAACTTTTTTTGAGCTTCCTCCGCCTACGCCATTCATTATAGTCCTCAGAGCCACACCCCCATATTGCACAACATTCAAGATCACATGACAATCTCTTGTGTATTTCAGTACACAACTATAGCGCTGTTCTTTAGTCTATTCTATTCGCTCTGTCGTTGATATGTGGACTTTGGCCTATTTTCCTTATCACAGAGACTTTGGAGATTGATATACTATAGCCTAGTATAGATAAGTCACATATAGTGTTCAGAATGAACTTACCTCGGTAAGTATGTAGGATTGTAGAATACATTCTCAGTATGCGATTTATTTTGATTCTTCATTTAGATTTCGTCATGTCATGTATGTAATCTCTACTTCCTGGTTAGCATTAGCAGTACCATTTCGATTGTTACTTATTTGCCTGCCTGAATTAGATCAACAATGGAAGACGGACTATATGTCCACTCAATTGAGTCACTTAAATGTCGTTGCTATCTGGTTGCTATTGACAACAGTTGTCGTTATTTCTGTTAAGAAGATGTTTGAACGAAAACCTTGTGTACGATTTAATACATCAGCTGTATTGCTAGCATTGGGAGTCTTTTTGTATGACGTGGAAACTATATATAACATATTTACCACTTGGACTGTAACGTTTGCTCCAACAGTAAGGCTGCTGCAAATCTTTCCAGCTTTTAGTCTTGTTATGCATTCCCTCTGTCAAATTATCTATTTGACATCATCTGACCGACAACAAGCTTCTTCAAGAATGAGGATTCTAGCATTTACGGTAGCAAATATTTTGTTTAATGCCATTATGGTCGTACATCTATCAACTATGATTGTCATTTTTGCCATCAACAATACTTCCAGCATTAATCAAGGTAACAACAGTTATTTCTACATTGTACTGGGATTAGTTGAGCTATTTCATCGATTATGGGCAATACGTCAATTCAAAAATAAATTTGAGCACCATGTGGCTCGAGAAAGTATGCCATCTTCTTCAGTATTGACAGGTCATTGTCGATACAACTACAAGGAATTCCGTTCTCCCAATGCTTCGTATTATGAGCCCTACCTCTTGATGGCTGTTCAAGTTAATGATGCTATAAATAACACTCCTATTGTATTTATATGTGGTTTGCTATCTCGCAGTATGTCTCGTTAAACTTGCTGTCATGACATGGCTTCGTGTACTGTTGAACATATTTTATCTATGTGTTGAGTTCAATGTGTTTTGTATTGTTAATGTTTTTTTTACTGATTTTATGTAATTAAATTAGTTACAAATGATTGTCAAGACAATTGACATACTAGGTAGATCTAGCTAGACAAAATCATATGATCCTATAATATTATTCAAAATTATATGAAAAGTTTAAATTAATAGAGCATTATTGTTACATATGGTATCCTGTTTGTTCATGAACAACACTGGACGAATGTAATCTTACACACCATCATCAGTTTGATGTGTTATGATTTATACATTAGTTTGGTTAATCACCACACTCACACATTGCTTAGAACATATAAATTAAATGTAATACGTACATATGTATGTGTGTGTCTGTGTAATTATGTATAGAGAGAGAAAGTTTGTAACAGTGGTTGTCCCTATATGGGCTAGTGTAATAATGTAAACAGGCACATGACAAGGTTGTGTTCCATTTCTAGACAATATGTCTCTTTTATCTCATAACTGACTAAATATTCACACTAAGTATATATGAATATTCTATTATAGAGTGTGACTATGTGAAAATAAGATGAATTTCTAATTATATATACATATTACAGTGATGAGTACATTACATAGGAAAGGTGAGGTTGTTTGGAACGAGAGTATTAAGTTGTTAGTAGTTTCCCAAGTAAACAAATAAAAACAATAGATAATGTCATTACAAATACCAACCTAGTCAGCAAACACATTCAAACACGAGTAATCAGAGACACTAATATGGAAGTTGAGATATAAAACAAGTTCCAAGCCATAGTACATAGTTTAATAGTGCTGTAGTTAGTTATACTTACTTACCTATTGATTGGTGTTCAAGTTAATTTTGCTATAAACAACACTTCTATTATATTAGTATGTGGTTTGCTGTCTTACTATATGTCTCACTAACTTGCTGTCATGATATAGCTTCATACAATGTTGTATCTGTGTGTTCAGTGCAATGTGTTTTGTTTCTTTAATACATTTTTGTTATTACTTCAACTGATTTTATGTAATTAAATTAGTTACAAATCATTATAGTAAGCAAACATAGTTAAGCACAAGTAATCAGAAACATTGATATGGAAGTTAAGACAAAAAATAAGCTCTAACTAATAGTACATAGTTTACTAGTGCTCTAGTCAGTTAGCTCCCCCTAATCTTTATAAGAATTGTCTGTACATTTATTACAAAAACACATGAAAACCTCATCGTGTTTATTCATCTTGTATATCCTAGTATTATGGAGAACAGTGACGTTGTTACCAGTTTAATCTTGCTAAAGTATAGCCCTAAGTGTGCTCATGACTTAACAGGCTAGAATTTTAATTTTTATGTAACACAATTGTTTTAAACTTTTCGTATACATTGAATTTGAGGTCATCATAAATAGTAGGTATAATGTCATGTGATAATTAAATAACTGATTTATTGCTTATAAATGTTATTGTCATAAACATTTTCATGACATTTGTTATATATAATTTAGTTAGACTCATCTCGTGATCGTTTCTTACTTGATTGTGCAGCAGCTATAGAATAGAGCCTTAATTAACTAGATCATAGTTAATTAAATAGTTATACCTTCTTCATCCCATAGTGCATTCTTAACAAATCTTTTAGCAGCTTCTTTATTAACATGTGGTACTTCTATAATATACACATAATATCATTAATACACTAACTCTATGGACAATGGAACAATAGAACATAGACATAGTGTACTAACCTCCCTTTAACCTCTCACTAGTTACATTAGCTCTTTGCATATATTTCTGTATTCTCTCCTAATGAGTAATGATATTATTTAAAATCAAATTTCCTATATTACATTCTTACCAATTCAGTTTTAATGTTATGAGATTTGGGATTTACTCCTTGTGTCGTTAAGTACACTAAATAAAATGATAATAATAGTAACTATGGCAACTGAGGTTATAAGTTGTTGTCAACAGAGCTGTAACCAACACATCTGAATGGAACCTGAGATGACTTAATTAATGTTTTGTATAGGGGTTAACCCATTAAAGTAGTGTTCTGTTCACAACTCTGTAGCTACTACTTAAATGTTAATAATACTAGTTGTTGTATCAATTTTGATTGTATCATTGATACTGTCAAAACCAAGGTAAGCAGCTCACCCCAGAATAATGAGTTGATAGTATAACATAGTGTTAAAGTCAGTGATGCATTGTCAAGATCTGAGAGCTATGAAAAGAGAGACAACCAAGTAATAAAAAACAAGGAGTGAAAATGGGTATGATCAATGGTGGCAGATACCTTTTCTTCAGAGACAGTTCTAGAGGTGGCTAAAAGAGGTTTTAATTTTTTTTCTATATTAGCCACTGAATGATGACAATCTAGACATTGTTCTTCAATCTCTTCAGGTACTTTATCCTCATCTTCTACTTTCCTTTTTTTAGACTTTGAGGCCATGATCTTTTGCTTCAAAGCCCTTTACTTTCTTTCTTGCCACGTGTAATTAGAGAATACATAATATTAATAGATGTAGGATATTTCAATTAGAGGGGGTGTGTCTACTACCATATACAGCAAATTTGATGATGGAAGATTTTGAAGATGCAGTGACTTTCCTTGAGAACGTTCAAAGTATTTATCCTCAAATTCTTTCTGTTCTGACTACAAAACAACTGAAAATATTAGATGAAGACCCAAAGTAACTCAACATATATAATATTGGATCTTATATATGTATATTTTTAGTACTCCACTTGTGAAAGACAATTTGAATGAAACATTTATTGATCTTGCAGAGGCATATTATAGTGCTAAACTGTCAGCTGAAAGTGCAGAGAGCAGTCTTCGGAATGAGCTGCTAGAGCCACACAAAAAAGACAAAGAGGTAGACACTGCAAGTAATATAAGTTTGAAATGTTTTCTTTGCACATGTGTGTGTGTTCCCATTCATCCATTTATGCAATTGTTGATCCATTAATTGTACCATTTAGCTATTATTGTTGTATCCTATTCATTTAGTTGGATTGTAAAAGCCACAAGTCCTTGGTAACAGCGTTAAAAAAAATTGCTGATCGTCTCCTCAAAATTTGTGACTTAAAACTTAAAGCAACAGAGAAAATTAGTGGAGAGGCAGGACTACCTCGTGTTATTAGGTTATCTCGACATCTTAAGCTATCTGAAGCAGAAACAAATATATTGGTGTATATTTTAGTATGTCAGGTAAGTAAGGCTAAGGACCAAGTTAAATATAAATTATATCTCTTTTAATTTTTAAACTGAAAGTGAAACTATTGTGGTTTGGTTTATAACCTAATCATTGACCATATGTTAATAACTAACTGACTAAATTTTTACTCCCTCAACACTAGTTTATTAGCATGTGGAGATATCACATGATAATCACATGACTATTACATAATATGAGTGTTTCTATTTTAGATTGGAAAGACAGGTCGTGAAGCTAGACGAGCAATGTTTGGGATGCCATCAGGTCCTTCGTTTAACACTGGTACTCTCTCTATTTGTCGAGTTTGTAACATGAAAATATCTGAGATGATGAGTTTTTTGGACCAAGATCGTCTTCACATGCAACAAGGACTATTCCCTGATGTACAACAGATGTACTTGCTTCATTCATCACTAAATTTTGATGAAGTGTCATTGCGTGCTTTAGCAGGTGCTCCGCTGAAATCCAGTGACTTTCTAAAACTGGAACAGACATGTTTAGCGGATGTTATTGTTGAAGAAGGTGGTAATGAACACCTTAGAGGGGGCGGTTGGCTATCAAAGGAGGCAAGTTCTCAAATAACACCTGTAGTACCACCTGGATTAGAATCTGGAATGATAAAGGTCAGTTATTATAGTATTGTTTGGCTTTATAATCTGAGAAAGGATTCACTTTTACTCATGTGGTTATAATGTTTGCATTAATTAATTGATTTGTGGGTGTTGGGGATTTGTAACTTGATAACTAAAACTGTTAACATAATTTTTACTTAAAATTATATTCTTGTTTATTTGTATAGGGTGACTCTAAGGATGAAGATAGAGAAGGAGAATCTCCTGTTGAAGAAGAAGAGCCTCCAGTAAATGATGTATTAGATCTAGCAGACCTATTGCGTTTTGAAAGAGAAAGAGAGAAAGATGAGAAGAAAGAATATATAGAACCTTCTACAGATGAGACAGAGGGTGACTCTGACAAACTTACTCCTTATAAGACTGATCTTGAATATTTGGACGACCATTTTCAGGTGATATATTTTAATGGTTGCTTAGCAACAGATGAATTTATTCAACTTTAATTCATCTACTATAATAGCACAACTTCATTTCATCCTCTAATTAGTTTTTGTGCTATAAAAGATAATAATTATTAATATTATTAATGTTATTAATATTATTAATTTAGTTAATAGCTCAAAAACTAAAGGTCAAGTCAATGGACTCACGAATGGAAATGGAAGTATGTATGCCAAATTTTATGTGATTATCCTTCTAAATTTAAACAGGCTCAATTAGATGATGAGTTGCGTGATACTCGCACTATCAGACAAAAAGTAATTTAATTATTTATAATTTGCTAGTAATTAATTAATCGATGTTTATTATAGAGAGAGGCTGAGAGTAAAGCAAAAGTGTTAGCAAAAAAATGTGAACGACGTTTGGCTGTAAGTTCTTCTGATTACAAATTAATCCTGAATGTATAAAAGATACATCTTATTAGCTCTCAGAAGAAATCATTAATTTTGATCTCTTTCTCTCTCTAGCTTACTCGACAAGCTGGAGTTATGGTTCCTCGTCTAGAAAGAATGGTTGAGTCTCGAGGACTAGAGCCATTTGAGAAGAATGTCCTTTTAACTCTTATTGGTTTTGTCATTCAACCAAATAAGGTATTGGTCATGTGATCTGATATCTAATATCACATGATCTACTATTAAATGTCATGTGATCTCTTTAGATTGTACCATTTGAAGGTATGGGATTTGGATTCTCAAATAGTGGGGGAACTTTCTCCGTTGGTGAACTATTGAGGTTGTTCTGCCCTACTCTACAAGATCAGATCAAACATCGCATGTATTTTTATAAAACAGCAAATTTGGTCAGAGAAGGTATGATTATTGTTCATAACTCTGGATTAAATGGAGATCCTACTAGTGCTAAGGCAAGTAGAAATTAAGGAAATGAAATAAATTGTTTACATGTAGAGATTGTAGACTTACAAAGATAACGATTTTCTTTACTATGCTGTTTACTTAGAGATTAAACACACTATCTTTGTTATAGCAAAAAAAGAATTTTAACTCTAAGGGTTAAAATGACTAGTGTGTTTTGTAGGTTAAATAGTGATTAAAGTACATTCAAACTAGATTGTTATGTATACTACATTAATGTCTTATATAACAGTATACTACATTAATGTCTTATATAACAGTATACTACATTAATGTCTTATATAACAGTATACTACATTAATGTCTTATATAACAGTATACTACATTAATGTCTTATATAACAGTATACTACATTAATGTCTTATATAACAGTATACTACATTAATGTCTTATATAACAGTATACTACATTAATGTCTTATATAACAGTATACTACATTAATGTCTTATATAACAGTATACTACATTAATGTCTTATATAACAGTATACTACATTAATGTCTTATATAACAGTACACTACATTAATGTCTTATATAACAGTATACTACATTAATGTCTTATATAACAGTATACTACATTAATGTCTTATATAACAGTATACTACATTAATGTCTTATATAACAGTATACTACATTAATGTCTTTTATAACAGGTGGAAATAGATCGTCGTATGTTGGACTTTTGTGTTGGACTAGATACTGAGTTCTCAGAAATTGTAGAAGGTTCACATTTGTACTATCCCAAAACACAGTTTGATCAGGTAAGTCTATTAGTGAACTTGGTATATTAAGTATACTGAATTATTTTATACTCATAATTAGAATATATATGGTATTTATGCCACACCCTATAGGTCGTCCTCAGTAAGGAACAAAAGTCCCTTATCTTAAACACTGTCAGCAATTTTGAATCTTATAAAAAATGTCGTAAGAGATTAGGTATGGACGATGCTATTACATATGGAGCAGGAATGGTCATCTTGTTCCACGGTGCTCCTGGTACTGGTAAAACAATGATGGCTAATGCATTGGCTAATAAACTCGGAAAGAAAGTAAGTCAAAGAAGAACTTGCCATCATTTAATATTTCCTTTAATTAATAGGTGCTTTTGATTAATTTTCCATCACTGGGTAGTATGTCTGCTGGAGAAAATTTCAAGTTTATTTTTCGAGAGGCTAAGATCAACGACGCCATTTTGTTCTTTGATGAATGTGAAGCCATCTTTGAAACAAGAGAAAAAGGGAGTCATGATGTCAATATGTTGCTGACGGAGATTGAAAGGTAAAAAACAAACTTATATTCATGACTTTTAAGGTTAACTTGTGAATTTTCTTGTTCATTAGACATGATGGTCTCATAATAATGGCTACAAATCGTCCGTATGATCTTGATGAAGCCATGCATCGTCGTATAATGATAGCTATAGAATTTCGTCAACCTGATCATCTTCTACGTAAAGCAATCTGGGAGTCACATATACCAGAACAAATGAAATTAGCTGATGATGTCGACCTTGTAAGTTAATTGGAGATCATTTAGAGCGGTTATGGACTCCTGCTCTTATCATAGAAAGATCTTTCATAGAGTTATTACTGATATCAATAATTGTTTCTTGTTTTATTTAGAATTTGTTGTCCCTACGTTTCGAATTGACTGGTGGATTTATTAAAAATGCTATCCTGTCTGCACTCTCTATCGCTGTCTCTCGTGATGGTGAGTCACCCATTGTCTCTCAGAAGGATCTACTTCAAGGAGCTAACCTACAATTGAGAGGAAGGTTGAGAATGAAAGACTTTCATCGACGTCTTGTGCCTGCGCATGGCCTCGATAAAGTTATTGTTTCTGAAAAATTAATGAAGAGTTTGAAAGAGATTGTCCAGTTTGAGAAAGCAAGGTTAGGCTTTCAGTCACATCAAAAATTATACACTTCTTTTATTCAATAGATCTGTATTGTTTGGTCAGTGGGGATTTGGTAAAACAGAACAACAAGGACTGACAGTCCTCTTCCACGGGGCACCAGGCACTGGGAAGTCGCTTGCTGCTGAAGCTGTTGGTTATGAAGTTGGCAAACCATTAAAGGCTAGTAATGAGTCCTCTGTGACTATGTGTATTACTTTTTATTGTAAAGGTGGTAAACTGTGGAGAATTGTTAAGTAAATGGGTTGGTGAGAGTACTAAAAACATTGATTCCATTTTTGAAGAAGCTCGCTCAACTGATGCTATTCTCGTTTTTGATGAAGCTGAGGGACTGTTTGGTCAGCGAACTGACATGAGGTAAGAAGGTAGTGTTAAGTCCTTCATTCATTGCAAGTTAGTGCTTTAAACTTACATGGTAATGGAGTTATTATTCCTTTGTTGTCTTGTCTTGTGCAGTACCTCTACTGACCGATATGCTAATGTTGATGTTGGTGTTCTTCTCTATCATATTGAGAGGTTCCCTGGTATTATAGTTCTTACCACTAACCTCATAGACAATATGGACAAGGCATTCTTCCGTCGTCTCAAGTTTGTACTTCCTTTTGAGACTCCTTCAATGAAACTTAGAGAAGAGCTATGGAAGGTTAGTATTGGATAGAACATCTTAAAGACTATCACAGCTTTTCTTCAATTAGCTTCTTATTCCTGAGGAGACTCCTATTGATGGTGAGGTTGATTTCGGACATTTGTCACATTTTGAAATGAGTGGTGGAAACATTAAAAGTGCCATATTTCGTGCTGCAGCTAGGGCTGCCCTCAGGTAAGAGAGCAATGCAACATTACTTTAACTGTTGTATTCTGTAGGAGTTCTGAGAATCGTAAGCTCAAGATGTCTGATCTTGAGGAGTCTGCTGAAGAAGAAGTTGGCAAAACATCCACTCGTACTAGTTTCAGACGCCAGGACTCAGCAGCTGATACTATGTACAATTAACTTAACAAGTTTTAGAAACATGATTAGACCTATATTAGCTTGTATCTTTTATTGACTACGAATTTTAGTATAATATAATTGAGTTTAGAGTTTAGTAGTATATACTAAGTTTTTATGGGCTAGTGAAACCACTGATATACAGTTGTTATTTTAACCAATGAAGTTTTTAAGTTGACACAATTAAACTATATTACATTTATACCTGATAAACACTATAGCACTGAATAAGGAATAACAACAATAACTTTATAAGTAATAAAACATCTTTAATTTAAAAGTTGGCTGCAGCAAAGATGGTCTACTGATTTTATTTGTTGAATTAAAATATCCATCAGCTGTAGCAATAATAAGCAAAGTTATTTTTTATTTAAATTTGACAGCTTTGATGTTATTTCTAAAATGGCTTGATATTTTGGAGTTGTTAAATCAGATATATCGTCAGTAGCTCCCCAACAACCGTAACGAGAATAAGCACCAGCCAAAGAAAAGTAATTGTAAACATCACCAGGTCGTGGTAAACCAAACCAATTATCAAGAACATCTTCAACAACAATTGGTTTAATACCTGGGTCTCGTTGAGCTTCAATACGATTACCAATATTAGTTTTATCACCAACTTTCATACCTGGTCCAGCCTCATATGCTGCTAACTTCAAGCCCCATATGCTAGCAATCTCACCAATCTCTAAAGTATTTTTATACGCCATTTCACTACTGTTTTTAATGGCTGCTAATATCTGTGGTATGTTACCATTCTCAGGTGCGGCACTGTCACTAAAGTAATGCGTTTGAGCTATGGCATAGATATAGTTCTTTGGTGGTCCATAAAACAAGTCAACCCAATTCAATATCTCGTCGTAGTGTTGTGGGAAATTTGTCCACTCAGCAAATATCAATAATATTTTACGATTGTATGAAGTTGAACCAAAGACATTTGAGAAGATGGCTCCTATTTCTAATAGTCTCTTTGCATGATTACGTCGTGCCATTATCTCTTGATCTGTAGTATTGAATGCTATAGATATTTTAGGATCATGTTTAAAACGATCGGCAGCATTTAGTTTATTCCATGTGTACTGTGAAAAACCAAAGTTCCATACTTCATTGCTGTGTTCAATGTAAATATGTACATTGTTATTAATACCTTTATTGGCTGTGTAACTATTACCATTTTTAAGAAGAAGTGCAAGTTGATAGATATATGATGTTTGGTCTTGTTCACAATTGCTATCAGGGTATGGTAAGCAGCCACTAGCAGATACCGGTATGTTAATCCATATGTCCTTGTTGACCTCATTAGTGAGCAAGATAATATATTCCCACGCCCATCCATGCTTTCCAGGTCGTAGGTCTGTCCATTCAATTTGAGTTGAGTCATTAGGATAACTTCGTTGATCCCACGATATGATATGGTTACCCTTGTCACCATAGAAACCAGCTTGATAATTGGTGCCTAAGATACCCATAAAACGTATATGATCAAAAGGGTTCAAAGCCTTTATATAGTAAGGATTAAAGAGGGTGGGGTTTGACTGATCACAAAAAGGTGCAATTATAGATATATTGGTCACTCCTGAGTTGATAGGAGACGAGGGAGTACGTTGGGTATTGCTGAACATAAGAACCATCAACGCGTCAGTTTTTGAGTATTTAATATCAGCTGTTGTTATGTTTGTGTTATTATCAAATTGTACATTTGTTATTGAGCCAGTAAATGAACTATCAGCGATAGAAACATTGGCAACGCCCACAAAAGATAACTTCCATGTTCCATCTAAATGTTTAGGG
Organism: Xestospongia muta; assembly: GCA_963693285.1. Classification (NCBI taxonomy): domain Eukaryota; kingdom Metazoa; phylum Porifera; class Demospongiae; order Haplosclerida; family Petrosiidae; genus Xestospongia; species Xestospongia muta. The sequence goes on along the minus strand of OY848920.1, from coordinate 232,589 downwards.
ATTCTCTTTTCTGGGTCATCAATGGGAGGGGCCCAAGCAAACACTGGTCGCAGATCAAATACAACTACCTTTCCATCTGTCTTTGGCCAACCATTACTATCAAATGGGACTTTGTTACCCTTAGTGTCAATAAAAGGGCGGGACTCTTTCATAACATCACAAAATGCAGATGGTCTGCTCCCAGCTTCAACTCCAAGTACAGCTGTCTTAGGTGGTGGAGGGAAGACTTGACAAGTTGTGAGAGTGGCTAAAAAAGCCACACAAGAAAGTAGTATACCAAGAAGATATGGCATATTGTCTCCTGTTTAGCTATTAAAATGTATTCATGCATACGTTCAATGCACACTAATAGTCATAACATGAATAACATTAGTTTATGTGATATTTAGAAGAGTTTATAGGGATTATGAAGAATGTTAAAAAATACTTATTAAATTTCAATTAGTTATAATCATTTTTTTGCTAAAATAATGTTTAACAGGTTTTTGTTAATTGTTGTATGTTCTTGCATATAAAATTCTTAGTGGTCATAGCCTGAGGTTGTAATAATAGACTGGTAGGTTGATGATGATCTACTTTAGCAGTAATATTGGGATTATTAGAAGGAGAACAGTAGACAATTGGTTTACCAACAAGTTCATAAGACCAGTCAGTAATAGAGGTCTATAAAAAATAAGTCAATATATTTTAGTTGTTTTTATGAGACGCTTATTATAAAGTGATCATGTACTCATTATCTTATGAAGTGACCACAATATATATATACATAATGTCTACATGTTGTCTGAACTCAAAGGATTAATAATTTTATGATTTGGAGGTTAGGTAGTTCTAAAAGGTTGCAATTTCATGGTACAAGTCATTTTTGTATTCCCGCCTCCGTGGGCTGTTAGCAATGGCTGTGGACTCTTGCCTATCATAGTTGATACTCATCACTACTTGTATTATAAGAATTAAAAGTACTCAAGTTTGTTTTCTTATCTCAAGTCACATTATTTCCCAGACCATTTCTACTTACCTCAACAATAAGTCTTCCAGAGCTGTATTTATCAAATGATCGTGGATGATAAGTAACTGTAAAGAGTACACCTTTATCTCCAGCCGGAGGTAACACCCCTGAGGTAGGATGAACAGAGAACTCGGGTGAGGAAGACAATGACAAGTAAGCTTTGAATGGAAGAGACTCACTAGAAATATGAGAACATTATGTTACATGTTAATATAACAGCATTGCCTACTTTGTGAGACTAGTCAAACGGAATCCTTTCTTGGTTTCTCCCGTCAACTGTTGAGCCTGAATTGTAATAATGTCATCAGGGGCCGGGTCAGTAGCTTTAAATACTACTGGATACCTCCAAACACCATAGCCATTGGGTTGGACATGAAGCTCAGCTTGACAGCTAGAATGAGAGAGGTTAAAATTGATGTAGTAGGTTTTCAATTTACCTAAATGGCTTTGGTGGGAGAAACACAATATCAAATACTAATTCCAAATATTGATCATGTCTTTGTTCTCTAATTAACTTGACTCCTGTCGACACTTGAAACAGATCCATATTTCTCAAGTCACTATCAGTAAACACAAGTTTATACAAATATTTCTCTTGTAACTTCTCAACAATTGTATCGTCTATTTTTGAACCTGGTGTAACAGGTCTCAAGTCTGCTGGAGATAAACTCCTACCAATATCCTGACTAAGTACTACAGTCATCCTCTCTTCTACTCTCTCTTTAGCTTTAACAGTTACACACGAAATGGTATTAAGTGAAATTAATAGCTCAGGTTGACCAAATACAGGATATACCCAGGAGAGTGGCTCATCTAAATCAGTGATGTCATCTGTTGTTACGGTGACATAGGCCTGGCTCAATTCCACAGTATCTGGTGCAAACATCACTGGCATATCAAGCGATACTCCAGGTTTAAGTGGGATGTTCTTTGTTTGCTTCAAAAACAGACAAAACACGTCACTTTCAGTTGTCATGGTGACATCAAAATAGGCTGAATGAGATAGCGGATTGGTAAACGACAAAATAGCAATGGAATTCTGATAAAGTGGTGCATTAATAATTGTAGGTGATGATGAAGATGGAGGTAGACCCTCTCCAGTCACATTAAACTCTTGTTGACCAAACTAAGAAATACAACAAATAAAGTTGTTTAATTATAATCATTTGTTTACCTCATTACTGGTAAATAAGAGTGTTGTCTGGTGACTGGTACCTAATTGTGAAGGCTCAAACAACACTGATACATCAGAGCTGGACTGAGGTTGAAGAGTTAGCTAAGGAAAGACAATAAAAGTTTAAAAGTACAAGTCATTGTTCTTACTGTTCCATTTTGTAGTCCAACTACAGTAAAAGGAGAGTTAGTAGGATGATACGTTAAAGTGACTCCTGTATCTAGAGGATTCCTCAGAGACAGTGTTGTATATACAGATCTAACATATAAAAGAAAGGTACAGTTTATGTTATCATAGAAGTATAGTAATTACACACAGTGATATATCATATATCTACTCTATTGCTGTACATGATTTATGGATGAACTCTTTGTTATCTTACCTGCCAAGTTCACATCGAGATGACTCCAGTAATACTGGTTTGGGATCGAAAGCTTCTAACTCAATTTCTATTGTCAGTTCTCCATCGCTACGACCCAAAAAAAGAATGTGTCCATCAGCTTTTCCAATTTTCTTTGGAGAATAAGTCAAAGTGTATAAGGAATAACTATTGGCATTAATATGAAGTTCATCTGGTCCAGATAAATCAGGTCCTTCAACAACTGCCTATAATAATTACTTGTAATAATAATGCTGTACTCAATATTGTTAGTGTAATACCTTTAGTATAACTGGTTTTGAGAACGGATTGTTAACAGTGATCTCCAGTGTTTCACTGCTAAATGTGTTTGCAGTCAGTTGATGTGTTTCTACTGGCTCAGCTGGATCAACAATGACTTCAATCTCATACCAAAGATGCTCTTGAGAAGACCCAGGAGGTACTCTATTAATAAATACTTACATAATAGGCTGTTGATTGATACATGTATATATACCTGATGCGACCACTTCGTGATACAACTTCAAAGACCACAGCTCCACTAAATTTCCCACGTACAAGAGGCTCTACCATGATGGGGTAATCTGCTATATCACCTCCTGTTACCGAGAGTGAAGGAGGTCCAGAGATGAAATCAAGATCAGTATCTACTCTATATACTGTAGTACGATCACTGGTATTTGGAACATGAAGTATATGACTAGTTCTATACAAAAGAAAATAAGTCTTAATTGAATTCTAACAACCTCTCTCTCTTATAGGAGCCCAGTGGGACAGTCCAAGATCAGCATTTTTTAATACCGATCTCTTCCTCTAAACACTAAATGCTAAATGTTAAAAGGATGTAGCCAGAGGTTTAGACTGTTGCAATTGGCTATGCCCGAAGGTTGGACCATCTCAATGGGCTACTGTACTCACTCTCTCTCTCTCTCTCTACCTTTTCTTAGCTTGAGTTAGGATTTGGACATTCTCTTGTGCTAGAGGACGCTCTCCTATACCACTGAGTTTAAAACAATGCTCGGTACGATCATTAGTATTAACAAAAAGGAGTTCCCCCTAATCATAATTAATGAAACAATATCAAGTCATTGATTATATACCTGAACTGTCTCTTCTCTACGTGGGTAATATGTTAATGGATAATAACCAGTTGTTAATGCTTCAACAATAAGGGATGTGGGACCAGAAAAACCACGTCCAGTCAATGTAATTTGTAATGGCCAGTCAATTGTAGTGGGGTTTACCTAAAGAAGCACATCAATAAAAAGGTAATAATGATTCTGTTAGCATACTAATGGTATACGTTGTATTAGTTGCTGAAATGCTGGTGTCCGTATCTCTAATTCAGCTTGTCGTCCTTTATCCATCACCATCACCTCCACACAATACACTCTAACATCATGAGGGGAACAGAGTACAATACGACAAGAACAATGTCCCTCAACATCACAGGAGAACTCAATGGGAAGATGGGTGTGGCCTCTTTTTGTTGCAGGTACAGAAACAGTTTGAGGTAGTTTGAAAAGCTCTGAGTTACAAGATACATCAAAGTGGAGATTATCAGATCCTTTAGGGAGATAGTCCCAATGTGTCTTGTGGGTGGAGTCCAAATTAAGAGTATTCATAGCAGCCAAGACGGAGGCATAACCCATTGATCCTGTTTTCATTCGTCTTTGTTTCTCTTCGTGATTCATTTCCCATTCACAAACCCTCATTACAGCTGAATCAAATAATTCATTCTCACTACACAACTCCAGTTGCTCTTGTATCTTCTCTCCAACCACTGTCTTCATGTGCAGTGTCCTCGTCTTCTTATCCACTAATGTAGCTGAGAGTAGACATGGAGAAACAGGCAGCAAAGGTGAAGGTAGGGTCACTGATGTTGATACCAATGTGACCAGGTCTCCATGAGTAATGCTTTGTAGTATTATGGAACATTGACGAGGGTGCATCCTTAGAGGAGTGTACTCAAGATCTATTGTACCGTTTTGGTTGGAGGCTAATGTAATGGATGAATTATGAGCGTGGAAGAGTCTCATTGTATCAGTAGATCTGTTTTTGAGAATGGCAGATGGTATGAGAAGTGATGGAGCTTTCTTTTTTCCTCCTGACCTGTCATTATTAATTGAATGAATTGTTTGTAAACATAACTACTCACTTTTGTTTTACAATCTTTTTCATTGTATCTTGAAGTTGTTCTCCTTCAACTACCTTAATAGTAAATGTTGTCTCCTCATTAAATATATTTGTAACAGTAACAGGTGTGATGACAGTGTTGTAAAGGCTGACTTCTTGAGTCACTACATTCTATAAAGAGAATACAATGACACCTGTATGTATCATGACTAATTCGTTGGTTACCATTGGATGGACATCAGTGACTTGTCCAACAAGTTTGAAGACAAGAGGACTACCTTGTCTTCCACCACCACCTTTACTAACTAGCAACAGTATAGCCTCTGATTCAAACAAGTATTTAGCATTAAAAACAACAGAAATAGATAGTGCAGTTTTGGAAGGAATCTAAATGAATAGGAAGGAGAGAGAAAGAGGTAAAGAAGGCAAAGAGAGGGACTTTCAAGATTAGTGATAAAAGTATAATCCTTTATCCCTCTCTATCTTTCTCTCTCTGTACTCTTGCTGTACTGTACTCATGATGTCTATATTGTTTGTTCAATCACTATTGGGTATTATAGAAATGTTTTAATGGTACCCAATGATGTTCTTTAAATCCCATTAGGCACCATAGAAGTAGTTTATATGGTGCCCAATGGTGTTTCTTTAAACCCATTGGCTACCATATAAACTATTTCTATGGTGCCTAACTCTCAAGCTTTGTGACATAGACAATTTCCTTTATGCAAAATGTGTATATACGTTCATTGTGTCACTCTGTTAGTATAGAGAGAGGATAACCATTCATACACAGAGCCTAGAGATATTCTAATATTATAGGACAGGCTCATTATACATGAAGACAAATATAAGCTAAGAGATTGAGACAACAAACATGTTGCAAGTATTGTATTGCTTACTGTAATAAGATTATTGTAGTCTTTAATACTGAAGCTATTAGTGTCATTGGTCAAGAACTGAGCTCGATAGACTAATGCCTTATTACTGGTATTCTCCACCTTCAACTGTAACAAAATTAATGATACTTCATTTGGTCTATAGTACTAATATACTAACCTCCTTTGTTACTGTAGATTGTAGAGGTCCTTGTAATGTAAGAGTGGAAGTGAGAGTATATTGTGGAAGGATGTGGTAAAGGTGGCTACAAAATAGTAGTAACGTTAAAGGATTAGGGGCTGAGAGATCACTCGCCTATGTCATAAAAAACAATGTTAAATTTGTTATAATAATTTAGTCTTACTTGTAGATCATAATTGATACCAATACTTCTCACAGCTTGAACCAATAGGCTAGCATTATGACTGACTTGTTCCGGAGTCATTGGTTCAATGTACATCTTACTAAAGTAACTATCATACTACACAGATAAGACATATAATATGATAATATAATGTTATTATTTTTACCAGTGAAGGTACATATGATACTAGAACACAAGCTAGTACTAAACAATCCATTAGATCAACATCAAATGATTGTAACTGACGAGGAGTAACACCTATATTTAAATGAAGCAGTTATTACTATGTATGTAAGACTTGTATTTACCAAATAATTTCTTTCCTTCATTGGTGAAGTGGTAATTAAGCCATTTCAATACCAGAACTTCATGAGTACTATAAATGTTACTAGCAATCCTTTCTGGATTCTCTGTCTTTACAATTTGACTGTCAACTTCTTTAGATAACAATTTAGGTAGCACAAGTACCTGTTATTGTAATATATACATTATTTATTAATAGTGTATAGTTAAAATGTTCTACCTTAATAATTTGAGCTAATATATGTGTCCATACTCTCTCTGACATCTCATAAAAGTCATGTTCGGTGATTGCTGTTAATAAAGAAGGTGTGGTCGGATTGGTCTCCCTCCAGTGACAGTAGTCTCTCCAATCCATAAGAGATTCAGGCACTACAACCCATAGCAATGCACCCTGTGTCCTATAAAAATATAAATATACTCATTGTATGTGATCAAGATGCTTGTGAAGCTTACCTCAGGAAGGCAAGCACAATAGAGAGTTCTTGATAATGTCTGTTGACTCTCTCAGTTCTTGTATGACAAGGAGTTGGACTTATCGAGATACCTGGTGGTAGTCGTCCACATATGTGACGTAAAAGATCTAATAGAGGTCCACGAGAGCCAGAGGATGCTCTAGAATATCTCTTCTTAAGATCAAGAGACTCTATATAGAAATATCATTAACATAACACAATATCTTATACATAAAGTGAATAGATTTAGCCTTTCTATAGTCAATTCTTTCAAAGATAGAAGAGTAGATATAAGACAGGAGAGTAGATATAAATTACATAATCCATGTTAACTACAATACATACATGTATATGTACATAGATCTTTTGTACCTTGTCCTACACACTCCATTAAATCTTGAGGTTGATGTATTAATCGTATGCCATTAGACCAACCAAATAATGAGACATAGCGACATAATGCTATATTACATTGCCGTAAGAACATATAACTATATTCAATAGTAGAATTAGTAACACTGACAGTTTGATCTCTATTAATACTAGAGGAGGAGAGTGTGGAGTGAGAGGAGCTTGGACTGGTATGAATAGGTGAAGGAAGATAGATAGATGGAGTAATTGAATGAGAATCAATTTGGAAACTGATGGAGGAAAAGTTCTCTGAGAGGAATTCATAGGTTGTTAATAAACTGTTGTCAGCAGCAACAGAGAAAGGAACTAATTTTCTGTAAAAGTACAAATATATTAAATATACTTACATGTATAATTGTGTACATTTATAATATCATGTACAGTAGAGTATTGCTAACCTTATTCCTGTTCTCTTCTCTAAGAAAATAATACAATCTGATATAGATACAGGAATTGATGAAGAGAATGTTAGAATACAAGGTAAATGGATGACATCCTCCTTCTCATTATGAGAAGTTCCTAACTGTATAGTCATTTCCACTCCAGTAGGAAGTGTAGTGGGAAGATGACCTGATACCTCAATAGTACTGAAATGATATAAAATAAATACTGCATTGTAATTATTGTTAGAGCTTACCCGGTAAATCCCGTTAAATGAACAGTAAATTCTGCCTCTACTGTTACTGTTAATGGAACTGGTTGTATTGTAATGTGAATAGGAGTGGTTGTAAGTTTATTGCCTGTCATATCACCACTAAAATGAAGATTACGATAAGGACGTGAGATGTCCCCATTAAGGTATAGTGGCACTGTAGCATTGTAGTTACCATGGTGACCTAATAAGATAATACAATATAGTTCTATGTGTAAATATTATGTATTTTAAATAAGTTTTTAGTGTTTAATTAATGCATGTGGGTGTAACTATTAATTACAATTATTGTTGTAATCATTTAACTAATAAACAAACCAGGGCTGAACAGGAGGAGACACTGAAAACTTTCCCTTGGACCAAGATAGCCTATTTCCCCTTGACAAGGAGTTCCAGTTGCAGGGGAAGGAGGTGTAAAGGGTGTTTGTGAAGAGGGTAACAAGAATTTAAAGGTTCCGTCAGTTATATGTTTGTAAGTGTCACTGTTAGTATCATCAGTAGTACCAAGACACCATGTCAATGGAGTTGGGCCATTATTAGTGAGTTTTAATGCCTATATTATAATATAGAGAGTAATACATGTACATGTATATGTACATGTACATGCATGTTTGCTCACTCAGCAATTTATTGACCACATGCCTTTGTCTAGCTAGTAAGCTACATGTTAGCATACCTGTGTACTGATGATAGTTTTTGTTGTATTTTTAGGAGATATAGTGAAGTGGATGTCCGAATTCTCTACTTTAAGAGGAGCTGCCAAAGCTACTGCTAACACTCGACGTTTAGGAGTGTTGTTATAAGTAGGCACTGCAGATATACATAGGAGAAAGAAAGAAAGTTATGAGGAAGACAACAGAGATCTGTCCATAGAGATTGTACAAGGAAGACAGCAATAGAAACAAGTGCTCAGATTTCTGAGCGCTCGTTTCTTTTGTAACTCAATGATGGCAACATAAAAAATATGGATATTTATCTATTACAATAATGGATATGAATTTGATGCTACAATAGAAAGGCAGAGCAATCTAAAAGAAATATGACTCAGTCTCCTGAGGATATATTTCTTTTGTCAGCTAATATATATAATACAATGATGTTGATTCACTATGGAGAGATAATATTGGAGTACTGACATTTTGTTCCCACTGCCACTTGAGGTGAAGAATGTGGTGGTGGCCATTGTGATGGAGGAGGAGGAATAGGGTCAAGACCATTTACAAATACAGGTAAAATAAAATCATAGGCAGCAACCTGGAGAGGTAAAGAGAAAAGTTATCTTGAAGTTAATATTCTATGTCATTGCAATAAGTACCACTAAACAACAATATTATAAAATTACTTAATAGATTACATATAGTCAGTAATTGTTATATACTACTAACATCATGTGGGGTGAACTCAAGAACACATTGTATTGTACTACATGATGGCATTATAAGATGATAGGTATAGTCTGACTCTTTAGAGCATGACAGGTCCGTCTCTTTATCTATAATTATAATATTAATTAACAATAATAATTATAACAATAATTGTTAATAATTGATAGTAGATAACTCACTTTTATATGGATCTTTATTGGTTGGTAAAACAAGTGAGAAATCAGGAAAACATTGAAAGTCAAATAATAACTCAACATGAGCTTGGGCCTGTGTAGGTAATGAAATTATAAAAGCAATTGTTAGTTTATGCAGTCTACTTTATTGTGGATAGTAAAAGGAACGGAGGCTTTTGATCCACAATAAACACTGCCAAATTTAAACTGATCCTATCAACAAGAGATGTAGCAAGTGATGACATGACATATATATAGCAGTTATTACTAAATCGATGTAGACTTGAGGAGGTTCTACGGTTCCTGCAACTCTTAGTGAGAGCTTTTTCCCCTCCTTTAAAGCAATATTCAAAAAACTATCAAAATGACCTTCTATATCTGCACATAATTGTATTGTCAATGGGGTACTACCCCCGGCAGGTATACATCCTCTTATTGGTGACACAGATAGACCCTGTACTGGTGGATGGCAACCAATAACCTAAAAAGTTAAATGCAATAAAACAATATCATAATTCAAATACTACTTACATCAAAATAAGCATGATTTTCTCCTTTGTTTATAATGTGTACTGTTCTATTAGTAGGTAAGTATTGTGGGGCAGGATTAAAGAATGCTTTACTCTCTTTAAATGTACAATCAGATGGACCATACTGTAAAAAGAAAATGGTATCATAATACAATTATTGAAAGTTATTAAATAAAACAAGATGTTATATACCTTTAATGAACAGGTCAGTTGTTGACTTTCTCCTCCATTACAATGTAGTGTTATAATCATGGGAAAATTACAGGGTACATCTCCGTGACAAGATACTTCACAAATAAGTGAACTCTTTGCAGGAACAACACCTAATTAAATAAAAAGTTGTAGAATTTTAATAAATCAATTATCTATAGAACAATATTGAACAATGGGTTAAGTCAATGTACCTTCCATATGAGTCATTGCTAGATAATTTTCATGTTCACCCATGTCCCATGTGAATTTAGCAGGGACGTGGTGCGGATTGTGGAGTTTCACACGACCTTCTAAGGTATGATTGAGTGTGGAGAGTGATGGTGGTGAGAGTGTAATGTGTGAGGTTGATAGTTCTAGTGATATCGACACTAGATTAGCTGATACTGGTATGAAGACATTGTGGTATTGATTTATAAGACAAAGTATACTCCTAAAACAAATGGTATTGTTACAATATGGTAAGTCCATTAGTATCCATCCATTTAGCCCTCCTCCATCTATCCATCCATCCATCTGTCCATGTACATGTGTGTTAATATTTACTGATGATAATTTCCAAGTTCATTCTTGCTAAAAGTAACAGTGATATTTGTATAAGAATATGGAGGTAATATAGCCTGCAATTCTGACGATTTGTTTGATGATGAGGAGAGTTTCAATGAAGAACATACAACCTAAAGTAATAATGATACATAATACGGTTTATAAGACACAATACCTTAAGAGTTATCATTACATATTGAGAGTGGCCATTAGTTAGTGTTATTGTTTGATCAACGAGTGCTCCTCTGATAACATCTCCCATACTCAATATATTAGGTTCTAATATAAAACACATTATAATATCAACATAGATTATACAGATGACATATGATATATGTATCAAAGATATATTATAGAAAGAGACATAATTTAACATTTTATTCATAGATTTAAAACTTAATTTAATCATAACGAGTAGGGGCCAATTAATATATTACAATTACATATATGTTTATTACCTATTATTATTTGACTTAATTGTTGAGGAGAGAGATGACTTTGACATTGTTCCATCATGTTAATATCACAAGGTTTAACAAGAGGATTGAGTATTTCAACGAAATCTGTTAAATTTGTTAAAGTTTTTTCAGTAGTTGATGACATTGACACGTTTTGGGATTCAAGGGAAAGGTGTGGAGGGTGAATACCCTCGGCAGGACAAATACCAATATCGGTTGTAGTATTATAAGCTGGATTACACAATTTCCTATGACAGGTGTTAGAAATGATATCTCTTTGATTTTTTCTTACTTATTTATTTCTCTTTTTAGTTTCTTTTCTCTTTTTTCCTGAAGATATTTTTGATACTTTGATTTATGAGCATTTACTAAACATGTCTCACTCTCCGAGTAAGCATAATCAGGATCAGTATATGTGTGACGTTTCACTTTAGTATATGGAGTTCTAAATAAGACATATTTGACAATATAGCACATGATTGAAAGTGTTATAGACAGTAAAGTTTAGCTAGGGTACATGTAGAATTGTGTATTGGCTGACACTGTGTATATAGATAGTATAATACATTTAGAGTACAGGTATATATATATATATAGATAGTATAGTGCATTTAGAGTACAGGTATATATATATAGAGAGAGATAGTATAATGAATTTAGAGTACAGGTATATATATATATATAGATAGTATAATGAATTTAGAGTACAGGTATATATATATATATATACCTTTATATATAATGAATTTAGAGTACAGGTATATAGTATAAAGCATTTAGAGTACAGGTATAAATGTAGTTAGCTATTTGTGAGCTCACTTCACTTCTACTCTTCTATCATGAGGTCTAATACTTGATGCTAGATCACTCAAATCAGCTTTTTGACTTCTCTTCTTACTCTCTCTCATAGCAATGTTATTGCCTTGACTGAGGCATTTACCCATTAAAGGTACTTTGTATACATCAAAAGCCCCCCAACCATTTTGTGTCTCTCCAAGGACTTCAATGTGAAGAAATCCTTTAAGATATCCAAGCTGCCTTGGATGAAACACTACCGTTAAGTCACATGACTGAATTGGTTGTATTTGTCCTTTGTTATGATCTGCCTTGTAATGAGCAGGTAACTTTATTTTATAATCCAATGGAAGTGTATCTGAATCATTGCTTATGAGCAATGTCTTGCAGCAAGGCATTCCATTTTGACAAGATCCAAAATCTATTTCTCCTGGCTGCCATTTTAACTCTACAGGCAGAGCAGTAGCTGTTAGACCAAGCTCTGCCACTATAGGAGGAAAAAAAGTCATTTATTGTTGATACAATATTGTTGCTCTTACCATCTTGTTTATTGTTTGTTGCAGCTAATCCAACTGGCAAAAATTGGATAAACAAGGCATAATCTCGTCTTGAAGGTAAGCCTTGGTGGTGGTCCCAGCCTTGTTCTGAAGGATTAAAAACAGGAGAGAAACAGACATCGATCTTCTGTGTCTCATATGGTCTAATAGTGCCATCTTTAGGAGTAATCTGAGAGAGAGAGAGAGAGAGAGAGAGAGAGAGAGAGAGAGAGAGTTTGTTAGCCATATATATAAGTCCAATATAATGCATTGCTTACCTTGACTATGTCTTTAGGGAGTGGTGCGTCTCCTTGTTCTCTCCATTTGTGTTGATGTAGTCCTCCTACAGTACATGCCATAGACAATGTACCATTCATATCAATACCCTATATACAAGAGACATCATTATACCAATAGTTGTATATAATACCTGTTCACTACCAGGACAGTCAGTATTCAATATTGCTACATAGCTCATTGATGCTGGACTATTGTTATAAAGTCTGACTGCTTTATGCACAATGGAGTTATAGTAAGTAGCACCAAGATGGAGGCTGGATGTGGGAGAGAGGGTAAGATCATCAAGTAACTCCAACTTTGGTTGGACCACATTTCCAATGATTTCAATGAAGTGAGGAGAAGTACTTGAGTCCAATAATAAACTGTAAGAAATACAAATTTAGATTGAGTCTAGGTAGGATCACATAATAGAAAAAGCAAGAAGCTTCAGACAGTTTCTTTTAAGAACATGTGGTCACTAATTAAACCAAGGTGGCTTCCACTGTCAATACTAATTATTAGTTCTTTAGACATACCTCAATTTTTCATGAATTTCACCAATTTCTCTGCACAGTAATGTAACCTATATTATAACAATAATAATCATATTATATTTATATATGAGTTTTGTATCATACATTAATGTTATCATTTTCTCCTGGTTTGATTGTGCCTTCCAAGGGAGACACAGTAAACATTGAAGGTAGTTGAGTAGAAGAAAGAGAGAAATGTCCTTCAGCAGTGCCACTGTTAGAAATAGTAAATGTAAGAGTGAGAGATTGATGATTGGATATTAATGAACCAAAGTTAAGTTTGGTAGGAGAATAGGACAGTTTAGAGAATGGCGGTTCACTAGAAAGAAGGATTAGATTTATATCACGTTTGGTAATAATTCTCATGTTCTTACCCTACTACTGGTATAGACATTACCAGTTCATCGTCTGCATATAAATATAACTGTCCTTTATGAACAGCTACTTCATTTGGTGTATATTGGATAGTCACTGGCAGTCTTAGGCCAGCTGCTAGTACCTTTTCTTCTTTACCAATCAATAATGTAAATGCCTAAGAAGTAAAGTATTAAATGCTATTTTCTACACTGTATTATTATAATAATGATTTACTTACAGGATTACTTCCTTTTTTCAATGCAGCTCTTAATTTCTTTGTTGTACTTGTCCTGTTCTGTACATGATATGTCGCTCTCTCTTGTTTATCGTTGCCATTATTAACAAAAGAAACACATTCTCCAGAGAAATCTACTATTTTTCCTTTACTCAGTGACATAGCAGTCTCTTTGAATAGAGAATTTAGATCGACGATCCTGCATTGAAACTTGTTTACGTTGCTAAGCAACTCAAGCGGAACTCTTAACCTCCCTTAATTGTGGGTGGGGCTACACACGTGTTGCACCATCTTCCAGTAATAATTTTACACTTTGTTACTTTATAAAACTGATGAGGATTGCGTTGATTCTGCGTCTTTTTTACAGAAACAATCCTGTTATATCTGCCTATAGAAGTTTAAGCAACCAAGAAGTTAGTTCTGTAAGAAAACATTTGAATAACCTTTCCAGTGAAGCAATGTTGTCAACAAAAGTTCTCAAAACTACTGATCCAAGTGTTATTAGTGAATCTGTAACATTACTTGAGAGAGGTGGAGTTATATCTGTACCCACAGATACTGTATATGGTATAGCTGCATCTGCTTTACACACTGAAGCTATTGAGAGGGTCTACTCTATAAAACAACGATCTAAAGTGAATCCACTTGCTGTTTGTGTTGGACATGTAGAAGATATAAACAAGTGAGGTTTCTTTTATTCATTTAAAATTAGTAAGCAGATAAAATCATATAACTTTGCTTACTACAATATATTAGCCATTTATATAATTGTTTTATTTTAAGTAATAATTTGTATTCTTTCAATGACTCATATACTTTTCCAATAAACTACAGAGGCTTTGCCATTTTTTGTTACTTTATAATCTACTATTTTTGTTATAGATGGGCTATTAATACAGTGAGTACTGATCTCCTCAATGAACTCTTACCTGGTCCAGTGACCCTAATATTTGAGCGGAGAGAGACCCTTAACCCTTGTCTCAATCCTGACAAAAGAACTGTTGGTTTGCGTATACCAGATAGTCCTTTTATTGTAGAACTGGCTAGAACATTTGATAATCCTGTTGCCTTAACAAGTGCTAATCTTAGTGCTGAACAGAGCACACTAGCTGTGGAGGTAAGAATGCTACAATACATACATAGTTAGTCGTACATGATTTATCTTTAATCAGCAATTGATACCAGAGTAAAGCTTTCTTGATACTGTCCCTTTAAATTTTGTAACTAATGGATTTAAATTTCATATTTTTTTGTCTTAGGAATTCAAATCTTTGTGGCCACTCCTTGATTTGGTGGTAGATGGAGGTAGAATTGGGCAAAAAAATGAGCTGGAAACTGAGGCTTCAAGGAGTGGATCAACAATAATTGATTTATCTGTATCTGGTCTTTATCGTATCGTAAGATCTGGATGGTGAGTATTAGAGTCTCTATATTGATTGTTATAATATATTTATTTGTTGTAGTGCTTTATCAAGTACTGTTGAACGACTTCAGAAGTATGGTTTAAAGGAATTGTCAAGTTAATAGAGTTGTGTCATTAGATATGATGATTATTGTACTGTATTAATGACTGTCATCTCTACTAGATTTTTTAATAACTTATTTACTTTAACAATAATCATTACTATTATTACTGATGTTATAATTATTTAAAAAATGTAATTAACATGGGGAGGAAATTCGCAGTGGAGCTAATGGGCGTCACTCCTTGGCGGTAGATAACTTTGAACGTAAACGATTTTTTGCGATGATGTCTAAAGGTTCTCCTTTGTCCGAGCGGAGTGAATCAGCGTCTTCCTCTCCCTATAGTTCTTCTCCAAGAGTGATAAATGGAAGGCAGGTCAGTTAATTTCGTTGTAAGATACATATGATAGGTTTGGGTGGAGCTCCATTGAATGCAAACTGCTTTTATTTCTCTTTTAGAAGTATGGTGTACCTCAAGTTGAAGTAGGAGCGCCATGTTTACGTTGTGGACGCGGTTGTGAAGGCTTATTACTTCATGTATGGAGGTATGAGTGTTACTAAATACCAACTAGGAACTGTAATGAAAGATTATAGCAATATTTGACCGAACTTGCAGGACAGCTAATGCTTCTTTATTTATAATTCTATTGTTGTTATGGAAATCAGTTTAAAGTACATAGGTTATCTCATTTGTCACTGGTTATAGTATTATATATGGACTTTATAAGTTTATTATTAGAAAGTAATTGATTTATAGAAACACGCTCATGTCAACAAGTATTGATGTATTTAAGTGTGTATATGGTCATAATTATGCCAATTGTTATGAGTTCCTGATACTCCTCTGAGAAAACTCAGAGCTGTCCTTCTCTAAACATGCATCATTTGGCTTCTCATTACTTACACAGGAAAATATGTATTAATTGCTATTGTCCAAGAGAAGTACATCAAGTGTCTTTATATGCTGGAAAGAGAGGTGCAGAATCTAAGGACAGCTTATGTCATGCGGAGGAGGGAATTCTTCAAAGTTATGCTTGGTTCCCTCCAGGAGTCGATGCTGACATGGTTAGTTCAGAAAGGAAGTCGGTATATAATAATATTATGTTTTGAGTGCTTACATAATGAACTGAGTGGGTGGAGTTTGGAGAATGTTTAAATAAAGGTCAACTTGTCATACATTCCTTCTCTAGAAATTACGTCATACCATATTGTATGCACAGATATCTTGAAAACTAACCAATCACTTCTCTTCATTATATGCAGGTGAAGAGGTATATGGATTCTCTTCCTGAGGAACATGTACCTTTACGGAGTAGCAAAGGAGAGGAAAAAAGAAACCAGCTGTATCTACATCAACTTCCTCTTCATGATTTGGATCCTGAAGCTTGTCACAAGATGACAGAGACAGAGAAGAAACGGTTGGTTAGGTTTGCTGACAAATTTAAGAAAAATGCTTGTGGTGTTGGAATAATTCATTTGATGCAGATCAAAGACAAAATGGTAGTTAATATAAGACTACATTGTCTATCTAACCAATAACTCAATTATTTATCATTTGTGTGTGCTATAAAGCCCACATATTTGTATATCCATACTGAACTACATAATGCATCATTGGTCATGTGTCATAACTATCTCGTGCCTCATTAAGTAGCTATTATGTCACCTTTCTCTTCACAGAATTGCGTACAGTGCAATAAAGCCATTGAATCTAATCAGATCTATGTTACAGCTGATAGGGCTCCTACTAAGTTTGCATGGCATCCATCTTGTTTTAGTTGTGCAAAGTGTTCCGAGCTTCTAGTGGACTTGATCTATTTCTTCAATGAAGAGGAGAGTAAAGTATACTGTGGACGACACTTTGCTGAACTGAAAATACCGAGATGTTTTGGATGTGATGAGGTAAGTAGTATATTTTCAATCAGTTAATTGATATTTTTACAGTTGATTACAGCTGATTCTTACACAGAAGCAGAAGGAAAGATCTGGCATAAAGAGCATTTCTGTTGTGAGAAATGTGATGATCCTCTTCAGGGTAAACAATATACCAACAGTAATGGTCGTATTCTTTGCCAAAAGTGTTTTGACAAATATGAGGCTGAGGATTGTCGGCGTTGCCGTTTACCAATAACACTTGGGTCAAGAAGAATCCACAAGAAAAATATGGCTTTTCATGAGAAATGCTATGTCTGTAAGCGATGTCGAGAGAGTTTGACTGACCGCAAGTACTACTTTTCTGAAGATGACTTTCTTTGTGAAGACTGTATCCAACCAGTTTCTCAGTGTTTTGCTTGCAAAGAAGGTATTCTACCAACCACAAAATATCTTCAACACGAGTCACGTACATGGCATACCGATTGTTTTGCCTGTGTTTCTTGTAAAAAGAGTTTGGTTGGAGAAGGCTTTCAAGAATACACTGGGAACTTATTATGTATGGATTGTTATGTACAGAAGGTCAGTAAGAAGTGTTACAAATGTCACAAACCAATAACCACCAAAGGTGTACAATTTAACTTAAGTATGTTTCATCCTGACTGTTTTCAGTGCACTGGTTGTAGTAAGCCCCTTACTGGTGAAAGAGCTTCAGACAAAAGTGGTGATCCTTATTGTCAAATTTGTGTTGTGAAATTTGCGAAAATTTGCAATGTCTGTAAAGAGCCAATCACTTCACGTCATACTATATACAAGAAGAAAACATACCATTTACAATGTTTCAAGTGTACACAGTGTGGCATACCAATTGGAAAGAATAATTTTTATGAAACAAGCTTAAACGATGTTCTATGTGAGCCATGTGCTGGTAAAAACATCTAAAAATATTTGACTTATAATTAAATCTTACTTTATGTATATATATGTTTTTTTACAGAGGCTATTCTATTGTTATTTCAACCTTTTATTTGTTATTAAATTAAACTTATCCATAATAAACTGTTGATTATAATGTACTCTACTCAAGTGACTTGTCCAAACTAAGGGGTTAAGCCCGGCTGGTGTGCCGAGGGCCTGTCCAGCTTTGGGAAAAATCAGTCTTGGGACACTGTTTTAGTCTTTATGATTGCCTTGTACAAATGTAGACCAATGCCAACACTTTAATTGGCTAGATAGAATGGCTTCTGTTATCACATTTCAAAAATTGTAAAGAATTCCGATTAGTTTACATGTATATTTATAACATGCACTTTTGGATTAGCCACGCCCACTTATCATGCTCCACATGGCATCAGAGGTGGTGAAGAAGGAAGCTCTCCCTAAAGATGAAGACAATAAAGAAGAGAAGAAAGTAGAAGTAGAACCTTTCACCGTAGATAGAGAAAAAGTTAGTGAATTATTAAATTCGAAAAATTTGTACTTTTTTATTTAGACATGTCCATTTCTTTTACGTGTGTTCTGCTGTGAAGGACGTCACCACAGGTAAAGAGAATCACTATATCACGTGATATTATTGCTTCCATTTAGATTAGAAGATTTCTCTAGAGGAAATGTACCATCAAATGAACTCCAAATTTATACTTGGTAAGGTATGACACTTATTCCTTGAGAAATTTTGGTTCTCTCTATAGGATGGATTGTACACTTAGAGAACTAATGTCTTTAATAAAGGAAGTAAATCCTGACACAAGACAAAAAGGAACTTTATTTGCCTTTTCTACTGTCTATCCAGATCAGCGAAGGTATATCTTATAAGTGGAAGATTTCAATTAAATGATTAATATTCTTTAGAGGTGGGTATAGGATGAAAGAACTTGGTCAGACTTGTTCTGGGAGGAGAGGTAGTGATGATACCATTACGCTTCACTCGCGTAAATTTCAAATTGGAGACTTCTTGGATGTCGCTATTTCTACACGCCCCCTTCGAGGTCGAGACAGGCCTTATTGAACACTTCTTTATTAGATAGTACACATTATTAAATAAAAACTCAATACATAACTTGTTAGCATTTACTTCATTGTTAGTTAACAAAATAAAAAAGTTAATAATTAATAACAAGATATAGCAGGTACTTTTACAGCTGTGTTGACGGAGGAGAGTATGGTTTCCCTCCACACTTCTTCCACATCTCTTCAAATTGTTCCTCCGTAATTTCTGCTCCTTTTTTACGAGTCAATCCAGTTTCTTCTAATCTTAATTCACACATCTCCATATCATCAACGCCTATATATTATATGTTATTAAATAATGATCATGTATATTATATGTTATTAATATATTACATGTTATTAATGATCATGTATATCACATGTTATTAACGATCCATGTATATTACATGTTATTAACGATCCATGTATATTACATGTTATTAATGATCCATGTATATTACATGTTATTAATGATCCATGTATATTACATGTTATTAACGATCCATGTATATTACAAGTTTTTAATGATCCATGTATATTACACGTTATTAACGATCCGTGTATATTACAAATTATTAATGATCCATGTATATTACAAGTTATTAATGATCCATGTATATTGAGCCATCCATTATGAGTACATGTAATTAAAATGAAATGATAAACGAAGACACAAGATGTTGCCAAACTGTCCCTTACCAGCTATCAAAATTAGTGGTGGCTGTTCTGGGTGGAGTTCCAGCTGACGAGCAATCCAAGGTCCATCAAAATGAGCATACCACCATCCTCGTTTTTTATCTAATTGTTCAGTGGATGATGGATAGATAAAAGGTACTTTAAAATATCTATGCTTTCTATCACTCATCTCCAGAACCTTTTTTGACAGAGAGTTAACTCCACCTATTAAGTAAAGATGAACATAATTAGAGGCACTAGCTACAAAAATGCTAAGTAACTGACTTGCTTCAGCAACAACATTTTGAGGTATACGTTGACCAGTTCTTTCACCTGGTAGACCAGTCTGATGAGTTTTACCATCTCGCCAAGAATGATAAACTTGTAACCGTCGATGAAGTTCACTTTTACAAGCTTCCAATAACTTGATATCTGAAATAAAGTCAAATTAGAATCTGTGTGTGTGTCTCTTTGTAAATATCAGTACATAGGTCACGTGACCTTACCACATGAGGTATTGATGGTGTCTCTTAATTGTGCAAATTTCCACATTCTAAGATCGTAGTCTTTTATAGATGCCACAATTCGCTCTTCAACTTGAGATTGAGGTCTGGCTCGTTGTAGTTGTTGTCGTTGAGATAATTTCCTTTTTTGAACTTTCATTTGTTCAGCTATTACATGCTGAGATTGGTGTTCAGTCTTGAGTATAAAACATGAGTCACATGACTTATTAGATAGAGAATGATAAATTTACTTGGGCTAATCGTAAAGCTATTTCAAAATCTCGACGTTCTTGTTCTCTGTTTGCTGCTTGTTGCAGATCTGCTTCATTTTCTTCCCTCTGTAACTGTTCCTATGACAACGGAAAGACCTGATTTAAGGACATATTTATTGATTCACCCCAAGCACCCTGTCAGCTTCTTCCTGTAACGTCTTTTCTTCTTTATATATACGAGTCTCTTCTTCTCTCCTATAGACATATCTCATGTTTGTTACAGAAAATATTAATACCTTTTCTTTTCTTCAATCTTTTGCTTCTCTTCTTCTGCTTTCTTTCTGATGATTCTTTCAGCTTCTTCTTCTCTTTTACGTTGCTCTTCTTTCTATATCCCAACCAAATGAAGGGCAAGTATATAAGAAATGGTCTAACCTGCATTTCTCTCAACATTCTCATTTTCTCTCTTTCTTCCTCCTCTACACGTTCCTGTTCTTGCCGAGCTTGAATTTCTGTCATAAACATTTCCACTCTGTCAACTAGTTCAATGTAATCTTTGTCAATTTGTTCTTTTGAAATTGGAGTCATCTATACACATAGCATGAATAAAAAATAGTCTGTACATGTACTTACTTTTAGTTTGTCCATTTGTTTATCAATAGCAGTTTTGAGGTCTGTGACTTTAGCAGTAATTTTGAGTTGATCAGTTTTCAAGCTCTGCGCTGTGTATATAAACAATTATTGATACGTATTCATTATACACATACCTAGTGTACTTAGAGTCTTCACTCTGTCTTTAAGATGCCTCAAGTTCATAATACCCTGATATCTGAGGTATAAATCATGACATTGTTAGTATCACATGTTGTATTCGTACATACCTTGGTCTGTATTTTTTAACAGCTATTAACATACGTACTGAACATTGTATGATTAAAGCATTCTCTTGACGATATTGTATCTTGCGAGTCACTAATGATAAACAACAAAGAATGTGAACAAAGTTGCCTTTCTTAAATGTATATATCTTGTAGTGTAAACTGTTTAAGAGATTGTACTTTTTCTTACATTTTTGTACAGAGATTGCTCCATAAATAACTTTCCTCCATTGTTTGCAGATAAGCCATTTTTGTACTTTAGCAACCATTGCTGAAAGCTTCTCTGAATCAGTCTGCATTAGCTGATCAAACTCGGCAAACTATAAAATGTTAGTTCACTTTATATACAAAATAGTACCAAATAAATTACTTTGCCAGCTTTAAAGAAAACTTTATTCTGACCAAATTTAAATTCCCTCTCCCTAACACCCACAGCATGAAATAGTGTCTCACAAAATGTCCTAGGATCCAGTTGAACCAGTTTGACTGGTAATACCGATTTGTACCTGTACAGAAAACATATCATATGTCAATCATGTTGATCACATGACTGACTCACATGTTATAGAGGTCAATGAAATGAGTACGAGATGGGTATCCTTCTTCCATCAATTTTAGTACAGCAACCATACCTATGGTTATAAAGATGGATGACCAGAGGCAACGAAGACTTCAGTTTGTAATACCTGCACATTGAAGCTGTGATAGCACTTGACCACCTACAAATATACCCGGCTCCATTTTCATGTTAGGTTTTAAACAACGAATAAAACTAGTACCCTAAAATATAATAATGGAAATATAACAGAGACAAAAAGTTAAATAAGTCCTACGGTTGCTCTTAGTTTCTGAACTAAATTGTTAAGTTGAACCTGATGATATTAATAATATAAAATAAAAAGAAACGTTGATACTGACCTTGAATTTACTACTAACACTTTCAAGTGCTAATTTTTTAGCAAAGCTCCCAGCTGCTGTTGAATGATTAGCTGTACTGCTTGGAAACAGATTTTGAACAAATTGGTCTGTACTTGTTGCTAGTAGCTGCTCTAAGCTCCCATGTAAAGCATCGTTGTTCTTCTCCAAAAACCCAGTCTTAAAAACATCAGACATTAAGGCAGTACTTTAATATATTAAGTTACTAACTGTTTTATAGCAGACGGCTCCAGCAAAGTGTCGTATTATGAATCCTTCTTCATCTCGTAAAGCTCGATGTTGACTGAGCCTTGATTGCCGTGGGAATTGGAGACGAAAGTGTCCCTTATGTTTGATATGAACAGCTGTTGTAAAGTGTTCATTGGAACCTTTGGGAAGTCGACATTCCTCATCAAGGAGATCAATCATGCCAACAGTGCTAGCTTCGATTAAATCTAGAAATATGTAATATTGTCCATTTTATATATGTATATGGTATTTACCAATGCAGTCTTGATTATCCACATATCTCACTGTAGCAATACCTAATCCTTCTCTTTTGTATAATTCTTGTTCCTACCACCAATAATGATATATTACAATATAAAGATTTACTTCAATATACCTCTTTTAATACACGTTCATTGAAAAGTTGTTGAAGTTTTTCATTACAATAATTTATACAAAACTGCTCAAAAGAATTAAATTGATAATACTCTAAAAGAACAACCATTTAGTGAGGTTTCTTTTACGTTGCCACGCTTACCAAACCCGGCTATGTCAAGGACACCAATATAATAACGAGACGTGGTAAACAGGAAGCACTTATTGACTCTTTTAATAATCCAGTCAAAGAGACGAAGATACAATGCTTTAGATAATGCATCTCTGGCATGACAGGCTTGATCAGGTTTTAATGGCACACTAAATAAGAAAAAGTTATGAATATGTAGATATGATTTTCATTGTTTATTATTTTAGTTTCCAAGCAACCAGAAATACCTATATACTCATTTCCTGGTTACTTACTTAATTATAGTACCAATTGTTCCTTTTTTTGTAGTCATCATAACACGTGATGTCAAACAACGACGTAGATCATCGACTCCAATTCCCAAAAGATTGGCCACACCCACAAGTGAGTTCTCTGATTTCTTTAAGATTATACTACCCCCTATAAAATATACTTTAATACATAAAGAGATTAGTTGTCATAAAAACCTTTTTGACTGGTATCGTCTTCAAATAGGATGTTACCCAAATGAAGGACTGCAGCTGTCACACGAAATAAATCTCCTTTTTCCTCAGCAGTCATTCCTATGTTGTCCATTGCTTTAATTAATTTGTCAAAGTTCTCTTTATCTTGAGGAGTGGAATCTGGAGATGTTGTTGGTCGATTAAGATACTTCAAAGGAAACAGAGGAAAGTAATAGATACCAAATACCCAATGGAAATATAAGATAGATACAACTATTATTAAAATGATACTTTGTTGTGCTTTAGAAGTCCAAGAATGTGCCTTTTACTTACAAGAAATGATTGCCTAGAGTCTAGTCCTAATGCTTGTCTCATGTCTAGTGGAGCTCCAGCTAACATATCATAAAAAATGTGGTAGTTCCTTTCTTGTTCCATTTGAAAACAGACACGGGACTTCTCTAATAGATAGTGTGAGACATGACCGCCAACTACTTTGAACTACAGAAAACTGTACAATAGTTAAGAATTATCATCACAAATACCTCAGCATCAAAATGAATCTCTACGAACTTTCCAAAACGTGAACTGTTGTCATTTCTAAGTGTCTTAGCATTACCAAATGATTCCAAAAGAGGGTTAGCTATAATATAATGGATTCCATACAGCTGCTTTTATCTTTAAGGTACCTCCAACAATTCTTTGTTCAACGATGCCAGCAGCTGCCCCATATACTTGAGTTAAATATTGAAGAATGAATTTAGTTGTTTCAGTTTTTCCAGCACCACTTTCACCTGTCACATTCATATCACATGACAATATATATTGATCACATGCAACAATAGACTTACCGCTAACAATAATAGACTGACTTTGTTTTTGAGCTCTTAAATCACGGTATACTTTATCAGCTGAAAATTATAACTTAATAACAGGTGAGTGTATGTCATGTGACTTACCAATAGCAAACACATGGGGCGGGAGAATGCCCAGGCTTTTGCCTTTGTACTTTTTAGCGGTTTCAAGAGAATAGAGATTTGGTATGTTTTTATAAGGATTAACTGCAAGTAGAATATTACCAACATAGCTCTGAGCAAAAGAGGGATGCAAAATTACTTTGAAACATATCTGATAAAGGCATCATAAACTTACATAGATAAAGTCTTTTTTGTATCTTTGATGAATGTTATGTAACAGAGTAGCTTCATTTAGATAAAGCAATGAACCTATAACAAATAATGACAATTATTAGTTATATATATTGTTGGTAGGAGGGTGGATTGCCAGATCTGGTCTCTCTTACAGTTGTCTTCTACTTCTTTGTCAAAACTTTCAGAAAGTGCAGGATAGATATCTTCATAAAGTGCAGTAATACTCTGTAAAATAAAAAAAATTCTTGTAGAAGAAGCTCTAGTTGAGAGGGGTGGAATAGATAAATGAGCTCCACCCTTTCAAGTTAGTCAGTTGTATAGCTTTAGCTTACGTGTCCAGGATGATCTTTGGCTTCTACAGTCAAGCTGTCAGCGCCTACATCACTAACATGTCCTAGTACATAGCCTTCAATAGGGTGTGGAGCCCACACAAGCTGTTGCCTTCGTTCCATTTGTTAAATATGTAGCTGGCGCTGCATAAGTTAATAAGGTATAATACATGTATTGAAAAGGCGTGGCTCTATTTTCGTCATAAGCTTAACATACCAAAATATCACTGTGATAGACGATGGACGAGTCTCACACAGAATATGTCTCCATTCTGGGAAGGTAATTATTAACTATTTGATTAAAGAAGTATTTAGTTTGTATTTCTATAGCGGTATGATCGGGAAAAGTTGGACTGTGGTGAGTAAAGTAGCTTCAATCATGTTTGTTAAGATATTTCCCTTCTTTTTTCAAGCTTTTCCTAAAGTCAGGCTATTATGTCAATCTTTATGATATATTGTTCTCTGAAAAAAGTCAAATGGATGCAGTTATTGAGGGATTACAAAGTAAACTTCAAGAATTGAAGGACTATGGTTTTCTCAAAGAAAATGAAAGTGTTAATGATCTTTTGTCACATGTAAAACTCACAAATAATTTGGTAGAAGCATTGAAAGATGTCATTTATGTTCAGGTACTTAGACTATATATATTTGGACTCGTTCTTGAACCTAACACATAGGAATGTATTCCTGAGAACTTGGAACTAAAGAAAAAAATGTTTCAACAAATTGATGATATTGTAGGAGATGATGTTATTTTGGCTAGCTCTACCTCCTGCATTGTTCCTTCCAAATTTCTTGTAGAGTTAAAACACAAGGAACAATGCATTGTTGCTCATCCTGTAAGTTTTTAAAAGTAGCTAGATACTTTTTAAATTTACCAATGCTTAATAATTGAAAGGAATAAACAGTTATAAGTACTTTATAAACATTTTAAATAAATGAGTAAGAAATATTCATAATATGATTGGAAGTTGTCTTTCCTCTATATCTAACAATAGTTCTGTAGCTGTAGACATTTAATCAAGCTGGGTAGTAAAGTAATACAACCAGCTGTTTAATGAAATGTTTACTACAATAGAATTATCTATATTACCAAAGGATCCAGGAATTTGTCATAAACACCGAACTAGTAGTTCACTATGTAATATATATTGATTGGTTTTAACTTTGATGTGTTTCTCCATGCTTTGATTTGTGTATATGTTGCTATGGTAACTGTAGCCCACACTATTTCTGGTATTGTTGTGTATCATAGAGATCACTTTCTATGTCTTCTATTAGTATGATGTAGTATTAAATAGTGACTATCTCAGTTGAGGTGTGGTTTATGATGGCTAATAAACCGTGAATATTATGTCTATAATAATTATTTATATACCTTTACTTATAACATATTATAAAGATCAAAAAGGAGATATAGTATTTTGTGACTACATTATATTAATGATGTCTTGATTGAGCAATCGATATCATTATTATGTAAACTGTATATACTAAGACAATGTCTAATTGATATCCTTTATACAAAGCTTGTTGTGTCAACATCTAACACCTTTGATGTTAATTATTGGCAACCGTGTGTCTGTTTCTCACTGTCATATTTGATCTTTGTACTTTATGTAGATCAACCCTCCACATTACACACCTGTAGTAGAACTTGTACCATCTCAATTTACAAGTTTATCCACACTCTCTCGTACTAAGTCTTTCTTAAAAGGAATAGGCCAGTCACCTGTGGTAGTACAGAAGGAGATTAATGGTTTTATTGTTAACAGACTACAATATGCTTTAATAATGGAAGCATGGAGACTCGTAGAGGTATAATATATTAAAATATTTTATTATTACCTTATTGATAGCAATAGAATTATACAAGGATGGGTGGCTATTATTTGTGTCTTCCACCCAATAGGATAAAGTAGCATCTCCTGAAGATATTGACACTGCCATATCACAGGGTCTGGGATTAAGATATTCCTTTATGGGACCCTTTGAGGTAATGCATCTTAATGCTCAAGGAATGCAGAACTATTGTGAGCTTTATGGAGAAAACATCACTAACATTTGTAGTGCACAGTCACCGAGATCACTTACAGGAGATACACTAGAAGTTGTTAGAGGTAAATATCATGTGTTATTGGTATCCTAGCATGATACTTACCCAGTAGTAGTGGTATTTGAAGCATTAGCACAGTTAGTTAAGTTAATTATATATAGCTGGACATTGTTTTTGGCAAAAGAATTTTGAAGCACTTGGACTAATGCAGCATTGACCTAATCATACAAATATGACTCTATTTATATAAGATATAGTAATGTTATGACAATATGTCCTCTATTATGGTATTGTTTTTTTAAGGCAGGTAATTGGAATATAGAAACAGTTGTCATTAGTGTTGTCATGACAATAAGTCTTGTGGCTTCAAGGAAGACTTTCCTTATTTGGTAATATATTTTGTCAGCATAGTAATTTGAAGTGTATTTAGTACATTTTTGAGAAGTCCAATTACTTAATATATTTTCCTTTTTTTGTATTGATTGATGTTAACAATGTAATGTAAGTTTACTATAATAGAAAATTTGAAAAAGCAAAAGCACATTCATTGAAGGAAAAAATTGAATGTCCTCTAAACAAAGATAATAATATATTATTTATAACATTACAATTATCTACTTCCAAATATCAGTTAATTTTTCTTAATTATTATATTTTAGTTGCTATGGAAACACAGATTCCTCTCGAATCATTAGAAGCCAAAAGGAAGTGGAGAGATGAACAACTTGCTGGTTTGGCTGTCCACAAAATGAACATGTCAAAAAAAGAGAGCAAAGAGACCACACAATGTGTTCATCAGTAATTCACTTAATAACTCCCCTCTGTATAATATTAACAACTAATCTAGTGTATGTGTATAAAAGCAAATAGAAATTATAAAGTTTTTAAAATATTTTATTAGAATTGTTTATCTTATTATTATTTTAATTTCTTGTTGAATTGTTTAATGAGTCATGTAATCTCAAACTATCAATGTAGATCCATTCCATAGCACGTGCTGGAGACAGTAGTTTACAATAATGAAACCCGGCTATTTCTTTGATGAAAAAGTCAGTTGGAGTCCGCAACATTGGTGACTGAATTTCAACAACTGTTTCCCCCTGATTGTCAGTGATTCGATTATATTCTAAGGGATTATATATCCAAAGTGGACCAATGTTATAAGGACCTTTATCTTTACCAAATACCAGTGGCTCTCCTAGTTTCTTAAACCGTCCTAAAGTTGTCGCTCCAGCATGATCTAGTGCCCAGTTATAAGCATGCCTGTTGATTATTTTGCACAATGACCCTCCATCAGTTTTATTAAAATCAACTTTACCCATTCCTGCAGCTTCCATAATAGATTGTCTTGATGAAAGTTTAGCTCGTATTTCACTAGCTGATGTAGAAAAGAAACCAGCATCAATGTATTTGTCTGCTATTTCATATATACACTCAGAAACTGTGATTGTCTGAAGGATACAAGATGGACTAAAACTAGAACAATTGTTCAGTATCTTTGGAAAATGAATTCCGTTGATTTGAGAGACTGGATGGAAAACATCTTTATCCATTGTGTTATTAGGTAAGTCTCCCATAATGCCTTGTGCTATCTCTGTCCATGGACAACCTATAGTACACTGAGGACCAGGTGGGTCATCATAACAAGGATGTTTGAAATAGTAAAACCCTTCCATTTCATAAGCTTTAATTAAAGGCTCAACAAAATCTCCAGTTTGTCTAACCCATTGATCAATCAGTAATTGTACAGAACTATTGCCTAATTGTGTGGCAATGAATGCTGCTGTAAGGGTAGCGATAGTGCTGTGAGCTTGTTCCTCTGATATTTCCGGTTTTAAGTCTCTTTCTTTGACAATTATTGGTGGTTCACCAGATGCAAACTGCATATGACTCATACCCTGTATAACAATCACAGGGAAAGAGGTAGTTAATTTATTGGAAGGGTTTGAAATGTAATGATAGTAGGCCTCCATAATCCTTGTTACTCGACAAAGTCCATCAAGCTCTCCGCCCAGTGTTAGAGTTGGAACAGGATAAGAATGATTTTGATAACTCCTCTCAATAAAAGATCCCATTAAAATTTGGCCAGTTATTCCTGATGGGTTGTCATGCACATACAACTGGAGGACGGCACCACCAAGAGAGTGACCAGCAAAAAAGATCAAATCAGTCGACATACCTTCGGATTTCATTGTATTAAGAACGCGTTGAATACCTTGTCCAATAACTAAAGGTTCAACCAAGTTAGCAGGAAACTCAGGTATACCCACCCAAACTGAGTACTCAGACACTTGTTGGATTGCTGTAACAAGAGGGACATATTGATCTGTTGATATCTGGGCTCCTTGAAGGAATACTAATGCAACTTCTTGTTTAGCCTGCTTGACAGGTTTC
Source organism: Xestospongia muta (assembly GCA_963693285.1). Taxonomy (NCBI): domain Eukaryota; kingdom Metazoa; phylum Porifera; class Demospongiae; order Haplosclerida; family Petrosiidae; genus Xestospongia; species Xestospongia muta. Next base: position 203,164 of record OY848920.1, on the reverse strand, counting down.
TTTATGATGTCTCCTGCTTTTATACAATGAAGTAAAAGGCAATGGGCAGCTATGATCATCCATAAGAGAGCCATATGACCTTTAATTTAAAACATCAGATGCAAAGTGCGTTTATAGGTGAGAAAATACCTCACCTTACATTCCATCATGCAACGCCTTTTTTTTAATAAGGGACTCTTCTCAACTCGGACATACTATAGTAAAATTAGTTTTGCCCACAGACCGCCACACCTCTGAACGAAAAAGCAACTGAAAGGATTAATTTTATATGTAGAAGTAAAACGAGAGGATTCTCATAATTTAAAACATAATACAACATTTAGGAACACTAATATTAATGTGACTTAACAAGGGCCTTTAATTCTAGCTTCACAAAAAATTATTAGTGATTTTTGATGACTTGAGCCAATTCTTATTTTTATGAAAGACCACAAACTATAATAGTACTAGCCCATCATGACTTGAATGAAAAAAATAACCTAAGATGATGAAATTATTAGTTGAAATCACTTGAAATTTTTATTGAAGGTAGCTATATAAGTTCTTGCAGAGGAATTGTTGTAATCAGAAGTGTTATTAAAGTCTGTAAAGACTAAAGAAATTTATTGTTTATAAAATGATAGTTGTGATGTACAACAGACACGCTATTAGATCAATGTACAGATGAAAATATCCTGCAACAAATAAGAAAGAATATAAAAGCAGGATTAAATCTTGAAGTCAATAATAGAAATATTATCTAGGTTTAACAGGATATCAAATGAACCAGCAAACAAACAACTATCTCCACAAAACCATTCTTTTCAACTCAAAAACATCATCATAAAACTCCACCAATAAAAAGCAGAACAGGAATAGAAAATAATCTGAGGCAGTAGCAGTATGTCGTGCATCTTTCACCCATTTATTACTTCTGTGGATGCTGCAACAGACTTGTGTTTAAAAGGTTCTTGAGTGAAATGGAGGAGTGGTATAGGTATGGAGGATGGTGCAGGCCTTCCTCTCTTGGAACTTTAAGATATTAACTTAACTTCTATTATTTATTTATTATTTATTTATTTACTAATTTACTTATTAATTGCTCTTAAAAAATAAATATTATATAATTAGTACTGTTGTTCTAGTTTGCTCAAATGGGACCAGGTTTATAATACAAGGGATTCCATACAGCTGGTTTTATCTTTAAGGTACCTCCAACAATTCTTTGTTCAACGATGCCAGCAGCTGCTCCATACTGAGTTAAATATTGAAGAATGAATTTAGTTGTTTCAGTTTTTCCAGCTGAAAATTATAACTTAATAACAGGTGAGTGTTTGTCATGTGACTTACCAGTTGCAAACACATGGGGTGGGAGAATGCCCAGACTTTTGCCTTTGTACTTTTTAGCAGTTTCAAGAGAATAGACATTTGGTATATTCTTATAAGGATTAACTGCAAGTAGAATATTACCAACATAGCTCTGAGCAAAAGAGGGATGCAAAAATACTTTGAAACATATCTGATAAAGACATCATAAACTTACATAGATAAAGTCTTTTTTGTATCTTTGATGAATGTTATGTAACAGAGTAGCTTCATTTAGATAAAGCAATGAACCTATAACAAATAATGACATTTATTAGTTATATATATTGTTGTTAGGAGGGTGGATTGCCAGATGTGGTCTCTCTTACAGTTGTCTTCTACTTCTTTGTCAAAACTTTCAGAAAGTGCAGGATAGATATCTTCATAAAGTGCAGTAATACTCTGTAAAATAAAAAAATTCTTGTAGAAGAAGTTATAGTTGAGAGGGGTGGAATAGATAAATGAGCTCCATCCTTTCAAGTTAGTCAGTTGTATAGCTTTAGCTTACGTGAGTATGCTAAATAATATTGATGATTTTATTAATGAGGAATACACTTTCACAGAAATATAGTCCTTTTATAAACAATAAATAATTATTTTTATTATAATAAATAAATTCACTAGTAAGATCACCACAGTTTGTACCAGTGTCTTAACACATTCAGTGGTAGTGTCATAAACTTATTATTCCTGGTCAAGATATTGAAGATCACAAAGCATCCATAAAAGTTAGATGATATGTAGAGTGTGTCTTTTTGAACCATTATTAAAGTGATAGCATATCATATGATCTAATATTAATATACAATTAACTATGTGTGACTTAAAAGAATTTTAACTTAATGTTTATAAGATTGTTTCTTTTGTTGTGGTGTCTATAAAATTAAACAATGATAAAAATGAATGTAATTAGTAGTGTTGTCCTAGTTTGCTTAAAACATAGCTTTAGTTTTAATTATTAATTTTTAAGGCTTTTATACCAGTAATCATATTCATAGCAATCGTTAATGAGATTCATAAGCGCCCACTGTCGCGCCCCACAAGAGCATGAAGACAAAATCGTAAGTACATATAAAAGGAAGCCAAAACAGTCTTGGTTGCCAGTGTGTTGTAGGCCAGCGTCTGCAATGCATCATGACCTCTGAGATGGTTACCAGCATACTCTTCGGAGTATCCGAAAGGCGGACTAGGATACGGCTGGTAGTCTCCCTTTAAACGAGATGAGGCTTGGTGTATTGTAGTCCCGGTTTAGTAATGACGATGATTTATTCCCGAAGCTAGAAACCCAGTACGGCTGGTTCGAAGTTAGGGCGACGTTCCAGCCAGGATTACCTCGTCTTCGGACGAGGGTTACCAAGCCAGGTGGCGGTCCTAGCTAGCAATAGCAAAGGAATCCTGGAGCCTAAGTGGAAGCCTGCGTGGAATTGAGTCACGAAAGATCGTTTGGGCAACACACAAGGGTTTTTTTTTTGAAATTATAATTTTATTTAATTATAAACAAATCTAATTATCTATTTATAAATCTTTTAAGAGTATTAAAGAATAGTCAGTAAGGATGTTCAGGAGGTGAGTCAGTTGGATCATATGAGTAGCACAACTACAGCTTTTTTAAGAAAGTAAAATGTTGAGCTGGCAGGTCTAGGAGCAATAAATTATTTACAAAGTGTCATATGCAGAATATGTGTCAACAATTCTAAAATATTTTCTTTACAATAACTTGAGTAATAAATATAATCTTTAAACTATTAAACTGTCTTCTTGTTGCTGTTGCTGTTTGATTCCTAGTTCTATTAAAAGAGTATCCTCTAACTTGAGATAATCATCGTATCCCTACCAAAGCAATAGAAATGGACTCATACTTATATTTTCAGACTCAAACTCACTAATTTATGTCAATCTTTATGATATATTGTTCTCTTAAAAAAGTCAAATGGATTCAGTTATTGAGGAATTACAAAGTTAACTTCAAGAATTGAAGGACTATGGTTTTCCTAAAGAAAATGAAAGTGTTAATGATCTTTTATCACATGTAAAACTCACAAATAATTTGGTGGAAGCATTGAAAGATGTCATTTATGTTCAGGTACTTAGACTATATATATTTTGTACTCATTCTTGAACATAACACTTAGGAATGTATTTCTGAGAAGTTGGAACTAAAGAAAAAATGTTTCAACAAATTGATGAAATTGTAAGAGATGATGTTATTTTGGCTAGCTCCACCTCTTGTATTGTTCCCTCCAAATTTCTTGTAGAGTTAAAACACAAGGAACAATGCATTGTTGCTCATCCTGTAAGTTTTTAAAAGTGGCTAGATACTTTTTAAATTTACCATTGCTTGAAAGGAATAGACAATTATAAGTACTTTATAAACATTTTAAATAAATGAGTAAGAAATATTCATAATATGATTGGAAGTTGTCTTTCCTCTATATCTAACAATAGTTCTGTAGCTATAGACATTTAATCAAGCTGGGTAGTAAAGTTATACAACCAGCTGTTTAATGAAATGTTTACTACAATAGAATTATCTATATTACCAAAGGATATAGGAATTTGTCATAAATATCAAACTAGTAGTACACTATGTAATATATATTGATTGGTTTTAACTTTGATATATTTGTACATGCTTTGATTTGTGTATATGTTGCTATGGTAACTGTAGCCCACACTATTTCTGGTATTGTTGTGTATCATAGAGATCACTTTCTATGTCTTCTATTAGTATGATGTAGTATTAAATAGTGACTATCTCAGTTGGGATGTGGTTTATGATGGCTAATAAACCATGAATATTATGTCTATAATAATTATTTATATGCCTTTAGTTATATCATATTATAAAGATTAAAAGGAAATATAATATTTTGTGACTACATTATATTAATGATGTCTTGATTGAGTAATTGATATCATTATTATGTAAACTCTATATACTAAGATAATGTCTAATTGATATCTTTTATATAAGCTTGTCATTTCAACATCTAATACCTTTGATGTTAATTATTGGCAACCGTGTGTCTGTTTTTCACTGTCATATTTGATCTTTGTACTTTATGTAGATCAACCCTCCACATTACACACCTGTAGTAGAACTTGTACCATCTCAATTTACAAGTTTATCCACACTCTCTCGTACTAACTACTCATTGTCATTAGTATTGTCATGACAAGAAGTCTTGCGGCTTCAAGGAAGGCTTTCCTTATTTGGTAATATATTTTGTCAGCATAGTAGTTTGAAGTGTATTTAGTACATTTTTGAGAAGTCCAATTACTTGATATATTTTCCTTTTTTTTGTATTGATTGATGTTAACAATGTAATATAAGTTTACTATAATAGAAAAGTTGAAAAAAAACAAAACGCATTCGTTGAAGGAAAACATTGAATGTCCTCTAAACAAAGATAATAATATATTATTTATGACATTACAACTATCTACTTCCAAATATCAGTTAATTTTTCTTAATTATTATATTTTAGTTGCTATGGAAACACAGATTCCTCTCGAATCCTTAGAAGCCAAAAGGAAGTGGAGAGATGAACAACTTGCTGGTTTGGCTGTCCACAAAATGAACATGTCAAAAAAAGAGAGCAAAGAGACCACACAATGTGTTCATCAGTAATTCACTTAATAACTCCCCTCTGTATAATATTAACAACTAATCATAGCGTATGTGTATAAAAGCAAATAGAAATTATAAAGTTTTTAAAATATTTTATTAGAATTGTTTATCTTATTATTATTTTAATTTCTTGTTGAATTGTTTAATGAGTCATGTAATCGCAAACTATCAATGTAGATCCATTCCATAGCACGTGCCGGAGACAGTAGTTTACAATAATGAAACCCAGCTATTTCTTTGATGAAAAAGTCAGTTGGAGTCCGCAACATTGGTGATCGAATTTCAACAACTGTTTCCCCCTGATTGTTAGTGATTCGATTATATTCCAAGGGATTATATATCCAAAGTGGACCAATGTTATAAGGACCTTTATCTTTACCAAATACCAGTGGCTCTCCTAGTTTCTTAAACCGTCCTAAAGTTGTCGCTCCAGCATGATCTAGTGCCCAGTTATAAGCATGCCTGTTGATTATTTTGCACAATGACCCTCCATCAGTTTTATTAAAATCGACTTTACCCATTCCTGCAGCTTCCATAATAGATTGTCTTGATGAAAGTTTAGCTCGTATTTCACTAGCTGATGTAGAAAAGAAACCAGCATCAATGTATTTGTCTGCTATTTCATATATACATTCAGAAACTGTGATTGTCTGAAGGATACAATATGTACTAAAACTAGAACAATTGTTCAGTATCTTTGGAAAATGAATTCCGTTGATTTGAGAGACTGGATGGAAAACATCTTTATCCATTGTGTTATTAGGCAAGTCTCCCATAATGCCTTGTGCTATCTCTGTCCATGGACAACCTATAGTACACTGAGAACTAGGTGGGTCATCATAACAAGGATGTTTGAAATAGTAAAACCCTTCCATTTCATAAGCTTTAATTAAAGGCTCAACAAAGTCTCCAGTTTGTTTAACCCATTGATCAATCAGTAATTGTACAGAACTGTTGCCTAATTGTGTGGCAATGAATGCTGCTGTAAGGGTAGCGATAGTGCTGTGAGCTTGTTCCTCTGATATTTCCGGTTTTAAGTCTCTTTCTTTGACAATTATTGGTGGTTCACCAGATGCAAACTGCATATGACTCATACCCTGTATAACAATCACAGGGAAAGAGGTAGTTAATTTATTGGAAGGGTTTGAAATGTAATGATAGTAGGCCTCCATAATCCTTGTTACTCGACAAAGTCCATCAAGCTCTCCGCCCAGTGTTAGAGTTGGAACAGGATAAGAATGATTTTGATAACTCCTCTCAATAAAAGATCCCATTAAAATTTGGCCAGTTATTCCTGATGGGTTGTCATGGACATACACCTGGAGGACGGCACCACCAAGAGAATGACCAGCAAAAAAGATCAAATCAGTCGACATGCCTTCGGATTTCATTGTATTAAGAACACGTTGAATACCTTGTCCAATAACTAAAGGTTCAACCAAGTTAGCAGGAAACTCAGGTATACCCACCCAAACTGAGTACTCAGACACTTGTTGGATTGCTGTAACAAGAGGGACATATTGATCTGTTGATATCTGGGCTCCTTGAAGGAATACTAATGCAACTTCTTGTTTAGCCTGCTTGACAGGTTTCTGTATGATATCTCCTGCTTTTATACAATGAAGTAAAAGGCAATGGGCAGCTATGATCATCCATAAGAGAGCCATATGACCTTTAATTTAAAACATCAGGTGCAAAGTACGTTTATAGGTGATAAAATACCTCACCTTACATTCCATCATGCAACGCCTTTTTTTTAATAAGGGGCTCTTCTCAACTCGGACATACTATAGTAAAATTATATAGTTTTGCCCACAGACCGCCAAACCTCCGAACAAAAAAGCAACTAAAAGGATTAATTATATATGTAGAAGTAAAACGAGAGGATTCTCATAATTTAAAACATAATACAACATTTAGGAACACTAATATTAATGTGACTTAACAAGGACCTTTAATTCTAGCTTCACAAAAAAATTATTAGTGATTTTTGATGACTTGAGCCAATTCTTATTTTTTATGAAAGACCACAAACTATAATAGTACTAGCCCATCATGACTTGAATGAAAAAAATAACCTAAGATGATGAAATTATTAGTTGAAATCACTTGAAATTTTTATTGAACTTATCTATATAAGTTCTTGCAGAGGAATTGTTGTAATCAGAAGTGTTATTAAAGTCTGTAAAGACTAATGAAATTTATTGGTTATATTATGATATCTGTGATGTACAACAGACACGCTATTAGATCAATGTACAGATGAAAATATCCTGCAATAAATAAGAAATAATATAAAAGCAGGATTAAATCTTGAACTCAATAATAGAAATATAATCTAAGTTTAACAGGATATCAAATGAACCAGCAAACAAACAACTATCTCCACAAAACCATTCTTTTCAACTCAAAAACATCATCATAAAACTCCACCAATAAAAAGCAGAACAGGAATAGAAAATATTCTGAGGCAGTAGAATTATGTCGTGCATCTTTCACACATTTATTACTTCTGTGGATGCTGCAACAGACTTGTGTTTAAAAGGTTCTAGAGTGAAATGAAGGAGTGGTATAGGTATGGAGGATGGTGCAGGCCTTCCTCTCTTGGAACTTTAAGATATTAACTTGACTTCTATTATTTATTTATTATTTATTTATTTACTAATTTACTTATTAATTGCTCTTAAAATAAAAAATAAATATATATATATAATTAGTACTGTTGTTCTAGTTTGCTCAAATGGGACCAGGTTTATAATACAAGGGATTCCATACAGCTGGTTTTATCTTTAAGGTACCTCCAACAATTCTTTGTTCAATGATGCCAGCAGCTGCTCCATACTGAGTTAAATATTGAAGAATGAATTTATTTGTTCAGTTTTTCCAGCACCACTCTCACCTGTCACATTCATATCACATGACAATATATATTGATCACATGCAACAATAGACTTACCGCTAACAATAATAGACTGACTTTTTTTGAGCTCTTAAATCACGGTATACTTTATCAGCTGAAAATTATAACTTAATAACAGGTGAGTGTTTGTCATGTGACTTACCAGTTGCAAACACATGGGGCGGGAGAATGCCCAGACTTTTGCCTTTGTACTTTTTAGCGGTTTCAAGAGAATAGACATTTGGTATATTCTTATAAGGATTAACTGCAAGTAGAATATTACCAACATAGCTCTGAGCAAAAGAGGGATGCAAAAATACTTTGAAACATATCTGATAAAGACATCATAAACTTACATAGATAAAGTCTTTTTTGTATCTTTGATGAATGTTATGTAACAGAGTAGCTTCATTTAGATAAAGCAATGAACCTATAACAAATAATGACATTTATTAGTTATATATATTGTTGGTAGGAGACTGGATTGCCAGATGTGGTCTCTCTTACAGTTGTCTTCTACTTCTTTGTCAAAACTTTCAGAAAGTGCAGGATAAATATCTTCATAAAGTGCAGTAATACTCTGTAAAATAAAAAAATTCTTGTAGAAGAAGCTCTAGTTGAGAGGGTGGAATAGATAAATGAGCTCCACCCTTTCAAGTTAGTCAGTTGTATAGCTTTAGCTTACGTGAGTATGCTAAATAATATTGATGATTTTATTAATGAGGAATACACTTTCATAGAAATATAGTCCTTTTATAAACAATAAATAATTATTTTTATTATAATAAATAAATTCACTAGTAAGATCACCACAGTTTGTACCAGTGTCTTAACACATTCAGTGGTAGTGTCATAAACTTATTATTCCTGGTCAAGATATTGAAGATCACAAAGCATCCATAAAAGTTAGATGATATGTAGTGTGTCTTTTTGAACCATTATTAAAGTGATAGCATATCATATGATCTAATATTAATATACAATTAACTATGTGTGACTTAACTTAATGTTTATAAGATTGTTTCTTTTGTTGTGGTGTCTATAAAATTAAACAATGATAAAAATGAATGTAATTAGTAGTGTTGTCCTAGTTTGCTTAAAACATAGCTTTAGTTTTAATTATTAATTTTTAAGGCTTTTATACCAGTAATCATATTCATAGCAATCGTTAATGAGATTCATAAGCGCCCACTGTCGCGCCCCACAAGAGCATGAAGACAAAATCGTAAGTACATATAAAAGGAAGCCAAAACAGTCTTGGTTGCCAGTGTGTTGTAGGCCAGCGTCTGCAATGCATCATGACCTCTGAGATGGTTACCAGCATACTCTTCGGAGTATCCGAAAGGCGGACTAGGATACGGCTGGTAGTCTCCCTTTAAACGAGATGAGGCTTGGTGTATTGTAGTCCCGGTTTAGTAATGACGATGATTTATTCCCGAAGCTAGAAACCCAGTACGGCTGGTTCGAAGTTAGGGCGACGTTCCAGCCAGGATTACCTCGTCTTCGGACGAGGGTTACCAAGCCAGGTGGCGGTCCTAGCTAGCAATAGCAAAGGAATCCTGGAGCCTAAGTGGAAGCCTGCGTGGAATTGAGTCACGAAAGATCGTTTGGGCAACACACAAGGGTTTTTTTTTTGAAATTATAATTTTATTTAATTATAAACAAATCTAATTATCTATTTATAAATCTTTTAAGAGTATTAAAGAATAGTCAGTAAGGATGTTCAGGAGGTGAGTCAGTTGGATCATATGAGTAGCACAACTACACCTTTTTTAAGAAAGTAAAATGTTGAGCTGGCAGGTCTAGGAGCAATAAATTATTTACAAAGTGTCATATGCAGAATATGTGTCAACAATTCTAAAATATTTTCTTTACAATAACTTGAGTAATAAATATAATCTTTAAACTATTAAACTGTCTTCTTGTTGCTGTTGCTGTTTGATTCCTAGTTCTATTAAAAGAGTATCCTCTAACTTGAGATAATCATCGTATTCCTACCAAAGCAATAGAAATGGACTCATACTTATATTTTCAGACTCAAACTCACTAATTTATGTCAATCTTTATGATATATTGTTTTCTGAAAAAAGTCAAATGGATGCAGTTATTGAGAGATTACAAAGTAAACTTCAAGAATTGAAGGACTATGGTTTTCTCAAAGAAAATGAAAGTGTTAGTGATCTTTTGTCACATGTAAAACTCACAAATAATTTGGTGGAAGCATTGAAAGATGTCATTTATGTTCAGGTACTTAGACTATATATATTTTGGACTCATTCTTGAACCTAACACTTAGGAATGTATTTCTGAGAAGTTGGAACTAAAGAAAAAATGTTTCAACAAATTGATGATATTGTAGGAGATGATGTTATTTTGGCTAGCTCTACCTCCTGCATTGTTCCCTCCAAATTTCTTGTAGAGTTAAAACACAAGGAACAATGCATTGTTGCTCATCCTGTAAGTTTTTAAAAGTGGCTAGATACTTTTTAAATTTACCATTGCTTGAAAGGAATAGACAATTATAAGTACTTTATAAACATTTTAAATAAATGAGTAAGAAATATTCATAATATGATTGGAAGTTGTCTTTCCTCTATATCTAACAATAGTTCTGTAGCTATAGACATTTAATCAAGCTGGGTAGTAAAGTAATACATCTAGCTGTTCAATGAAATGTTTACTACAATAGAATTATCTATATTACCAAAGGATCCAGGAATTTGTCATAAACACCAAACTAGTAGTTCACTATGTAATATATATTGATTGGTTTTAACTTTGATGCATTTCTCCATGCTTTGATTTGTGTATATGTTGCTATGGTAACTGTAGCCCACACTATTTCTGGTATTGTTGTGTATCATAGGTATCACTTTCTATGTCTTCTATTAGTATGATGTAGTATTAAATAGTGACTATCTCAGTTGGGGTGTGGTTTATGATGGCTAATAAACCGTGAATATTATGTCTATAATAATTATTTATATACCTTTAGTTATATCATATTATAAAGATTAAAAGGAAATATAATATTTTGTGACTACATTATATTAATGATGTCTTGATTGAGTAATTGATATCATTATTATGTAAACTCTATATACTAAGATAATGTCTAATTGATATCTTTTATATAAGCTTGTCATTTCAACATCTAACACATTTGATGTTAATTATTGGCAACCGTGTGTCTGTTTTTCACTGTCATGTTTGATCTTTGTACTTTATGTAGATCAACCCTCCACATTACACACCTGTAGTAGAACTTGTACCATCTCAATTTACAAGTTTATCCACACTCTCTCGTACTAACTACTCATTGTCATTAGTGTTGTCATGACAATAAGTCTTGCGGCTTCAAGGAAGGCTTTCCTTATTTGGTAATATATTTTGTCAGCATAGTAATTAGAAGAGTATTTAGTATATTTTTGAGAAGTCCAATTACTTGATATATTTTCCTTTTTTTGTATTAATTGATGTTAACAATGTAATGTAAGTTTACTATAATAGAAAAGTTGAAAAAAACAAAACGCATTCGTTGAAGGAAAACATTGAATGTCCTCTAAACAAAGATAATAATATATTATTTATGACATTACAACTATCTACTTCCAAATATCAGTTAGTTTTTCTTAATTATTATATTTTAGTTGCTATGGAAACACAGATTCCTCTCGAATCCTTAGAAGCCAAAAGGAAGTGGAGAGATGAACAACTTGCTGGTTTGGCTGTCCACAAAATGAACATGTCAAAAAAGAGAACAAAGAGACCACACAATGTGTTCATCAGTAATTCACTTAATAACTCCCCTTGTGTATAATATTAACAACTAATCATAGTGTATGTGTATAAAAGCAAATAGAAATTATAAAGTTTTAAAAATATTTTATTAGAATTGTTTATCTTATTATTATTTTAATTTCTTGTTGAATTGTTTAATGAGTCACGTAATCTCAAACTATCAATGTAGATCCATTCCATAGCACGTGCCGGAGACAGTAGTTTACAATAATGAAACCCGGCTATTTCTTTGATGAAAAAGTCAGTTGGAGTCCGCAACATTGGTGATCGAATTTCGACAACTGTTTCCCCCTGATTGTTAGTGATTCGATTATATTCCAAGGGATTATATATCCAAAGTGGACCAATGTTATAAGGACCTTTATCTTTACCAAATACCAGTGGTTCTCCTAGTTTCTTAAACCGTCCTAAAGTTGTCGCTCCAGCATGATCTAGTGCCCAGTTATAAGCATGCCTGTTGATTATTTTGCACAATGACCCTCCATCAGTTTTATTAAAATCGACTTTACCCATTCCTGCAGCTTCCATAATAGATTGTCTTGATGAAAGTTTAGCTCGTATTTCACTAGCTGATGTAGAAAAGAAACCAGCATCAATGTATTTGTCTGCTATTTCATATATACATTCAGAAACTGTGATTGTCTGAAGGATACAAGATGGACTAAAACTAGAACAATTGTTCAGTATCTTTGGAAAATGAATTCCGTTGATTTGAGAGACTGGATGGAAAACATCTTTATCCATTGTGTTATTAGGTAAGTCTCCCATAATGCCTTGTGCTATCTCTGTCCATGGACAACCTATAGTACACTGAGGACCAGGTGGGTCATCATAACAAGGATGTTTGAAATAGTAAAACCCTTCCATTTCATAAGCTTTAATTAAAGGCTCAACAAAATCTCCAGTTTGTCTAACCCATTGATCAATCAGTAATTGTACAGAACTATTGCCTAATTGTGTGGCAATGAATGCTGCTGTAAGGGTAGCGATAGTGCTGTGAGCTTGTTCCTCTGATATTTCCGGTTTTAAGTCTCTTTCTTTGACAATTATTGGTGGTTCACCAGATGCAAACTGCATATGACTCATACCCTGTATAACAATCACAGGGAAAGAGGTAGTTAATTTCTTGGAAGGGTTTGAAATGTAATGATAGTAGGCCTCCATAATCCTTGTTACTCGACAAAGTCCATCAAGCTCTCCGCCCAGTGTTAGAGTTGGAACAGGATAAGAATGATTTTGATAACTCCTCTCAATAAAAGATCCCATTAAAATTTGGCCAGTTATTCCTGATGGGTTGTCATGGACATACACCTGGAGGACGGCACCACCAAGAGAATGACCAGCAAAAAAGATCAAATCAGTCGACATGCCTTCGGATTTCATTGTATTAAGAACACGTTGAATACCTTGTCCAATAACTAAAGGTTCAACCAAGTTAGCAGGAAACTCAGGTATACCCACCCAAACTGAGTACTCAGACACTTGTTGGATTGCTGTAACAAGAGGGACATATTGATCTGTTGATATCTGGGCTCCTTGCAACTTCTTGTTTAGCCTGCTTGACAGGTTTCTGTATGATATCTCCTGCTTTTATACAATGAAGTAAAAGGCAATGGGCAGCTATGATCATCCATAAGAGAGCCATATGACCTTTAATTTAAAACATCAGGTGCAAAGTACATTTATAGGTGAGAAAATACCTCACCTTACATTCCATCATGCAACGCCTTTTTTTTAATAAGCGGCTCTTCTCAACTCGGACATACTATAGTAAAATTATATAGTTTTGCCCACAGACCGCCAAACCTCCGAACAAAAAAGCAACTAAAAGGATTAATTTTATATGTACAAGTAAAACGAGAGGATTCTCATAATTTAAAACATAATGCAACATTTAGGAACATTAATAATATTAATGTGACTTAGCAAGGACCTTTAATTCTAGCTTCACAAAAAAATTATTAGTGATTTTTGATGACTTGAGCCAATTCTTATTTTTTTATGAAAGACCACAAACTATAATAGTACTAGCCCATCATGACTTGAATGAAAAAAATAACCTAAGATGATGAAATTATTAGTTGAAATCACTTGAAATTTTTATTGAAGTTAGCTATATAAGTTCTTGCAGAGGAATTGTTGTAATTAGAAGTGTTATTAAAGTCTGTAAAGACTAAGGAAATTTATTGTTTATAAAATGATAGCTGTGATGTACAACAGACATGCTATTAGATGAATGTACAGATGAAAATATCCTGCAACAAATAAGAAAGAATATAAAAGCAGGATTAAATCTTGAAGTCAATAATAGAAATATTATCTAGGTTTAACAGGATATCAAATGAACCAGCAAACAAAGCACTATCTCCACAAAACCATTCTTTTCAACTCAAAAACATCATAAAACTCCACCAACAAAAAGCAGAACAGGAATAGAAAATATTCTGAGGCAGTAGCAGTATGTCGTGCATCTTTCACACATTTATTACTTCTGTGGATGCTGCAACAGATTTGTGTTTAAAAGGTTCTAGAGTGAAATGGAGGAGTGGTATAGGTATGGAGGATGGTGCAGGCCTTCCTCTCTTGGAACTTTAAGATATTAAAACTTAACTTCTATTATTTATTTATTATTTATTTATTTACTAATTTACTTATTAATTGCTCTTAAAATAAAAAATAAATATATATATATAATTAGTACTGTTGTTCTAGTTTGCTCAAATGGGACCAGGTTTATAATACAAGGGATTCCATACAGCTGGTTTTATCTTTAAGGTACCTCCAACAATTCTTTGTTCAACGATGCCAGCAGCTGCTCCATATACTTGAGTTAAATATTGAAGAATGAATTTAGTTGTTTCAGTTTTTCCAGCACCACTCTCACCTGTCACATTCATATCACATGACAATATATATTGATCACATGCAACAATAGACTTACCGCTAACAATAATAGACTGACTTTGTTTTTGAGCTCTTAAATCACGGTATACTTTATCAGCTGAAAATTATTACTTAATAACAGGTAAGTATATGACTTACCAATAGCAAACACATGGGACGGGAAAATGCCCAGACTTTTGCCTTTGTACTTTTTAGCGGTTTCAAGAGAATAGAGATTTGGTATATTCTTATAAGGATTAACTGCAAGTAGAATATTACCAACATAGCTCTGAGCAAAAGAGGGATGCAAAAATACTTTGAAGCATATCTGATAAAGATATCATAAACTTACATAGATATAAAGTCTTTTTTGTATCTTTGATGAATGTTATGTAACAGAGTAGCTTCATTTAGATAAAGCAATGAACCTATAACAAATAATGACAATTATTAGTTATATATATTGTTGTTAGGAGGGTGGATTGCCAGATGTAGTCTCTCTTACAGTTGTCTTCTACTTCTTTGTCAAAACTTTTAGAAAGTGCAGGATAAATATCTTCATAAAGTGCAGTAATACTCTGTAAAATAAAAAAAATTCTTGTAGAAGAAGTTCTAGTTGAGAGGGGTGGAATAGATAAATGAGCTCCACCCTTTCAAGTTAGTCAGTTATATAGCTTTAGCTTACGTGAGTATGCTAAATAATATTGATGATTTTATTAATGAGGAATACACTTTCACAGAAATATAGTCCTTTTATAAGCAATAAATAATTATTTTTATTATAATAAATAAATTCACTAGTAAGATCACCACAGTTTGTACCAGTGTCTTAACACATTCAGTGGTAGTGTCATAAACTTATTATTCCTGGTCAAGATATTGAAGATCACAAAGCATCCATAAAAGTTAGATGATATGTAGAGTGTGTCTTTTTGAACCATTATTAAAGTGATAGCATATCATATGATCTAATATTAATATACAATTAACTATGTGTGACTTAAAAGAATTTTAACTTAATGTTTATAAGATTGTTTCTTTTGTTGTGGTGTCTATAAAATTAAACAATGATAAAAATGAATGTAATTAGTAGTGTTGTCCTAGTTTGCTTAAAACATAGCTTTAGTTTTAATTATTAATTTTTAAGGCTTTTATACCAGTAATCATATTCATAGCAATCGTTAATGAGATTCATAAGCGCCCACTGTCGCGCCCCACAAGAGCATGAAGACAAAATCGTAAGTACATATAAAAGGAAGCCAAAACAGTCTTGGTTGCCAGTGTGTTGTAGGCCAGCGTCTGCAATGCATCATGACCTCTGAGATGGTTACCAGCATACTCTTCGGAGTATCCGAAAGGCGGACTAGGATACGGCTGGTAGTCTCCCTTTAAACGAGATGAGGCTTGGTGTATTGTAGTCCCGGTTTAGTAATGACGATGATTTATTCCCGAAGCTAGAAACCCAGTACGGCTGGTTCGAAGTTAGGGCGACGTTCCAGCCAGGATTACCTCGTCTTCGGACGAGGGTTACCAAGCCAGGTGGCGGTCCTAGCTAGCAATAGCAAAGGAATCCTGGAGCCTAAGTGGAAGCCTGCGTGGAATTGAGTCACGAAAGATCGTTTGGGCAACACACAAGGGTTTTTTTTTTGAAATTATAATTTTATTTAATTATAAACAAATCTAATTATCTATTTATAAATCTTTTAAGAGTATTAAAGAATAGTCAGTAAGGATGTTCAGGAGGTGAGTCAGTTGGATCATATGAGTAGCACAACTACAGCTTTTTTAAGAAAGTAAAATGTTGAGCTGGCAGGTCTAGGAGCAATAAATTATTTACAAAGTGTCATATGCAGAATATGTGTCAACAATTCTAAAATATTTTCTTTGCAATAACTTGAGTAATAAATATAATCTTTAAACTATTAAACTGTCTTCTTGTTGCTGTTGCTGTTTGATTCCTAGTTCTATTAAAAGAGTATCCTCTAACTTGAGATAATCATCGTATTCCTACCAAAGCAATAGAAATGGACTCATACTTATATTTTCAGACTCAAACTCACTAATTTATGTCAATCTTTATGATATATTGTTCTCTGAAAAAAGTCAAATGAATGCAGTTATTGAGGGATTACAAAGTAAACTTCAAGAATTGAAGGACTATGGTTTTCTAAAAGAAAATGAAAGTGTTAATGATCTTTTGTCACATGTAAAACTCACAAATAATTTGGTGGAAGCATTGAAAGATGTCATTTATGTTCAGGTACTTAGACTATATATATTTTGGACTCATTCTTGAACCTAACACTTAGGAATGTATTTCTGAGAAGTTGGAACTAAAGAAAAAATGTTTCAACAAATTGATGAAATTGTAAGAGATGATGTTATTTTGGCTAGCTCCACCTCCTGCATTGTTCCCTCCAAATTTCTTGTAGAGTTAAAACACAAGGAACAATGCATTGTTGCTCATCCTGTAAGTTTTTAAAAGTGGCTAGATACTTTTTAAATTTACCATTGCTTGAAAGGAATAAAGAGTTATAAGTACTTTATAAACACTTTAAATAAATGAATAAGAAATATTCATAATATGATTGGAAGTTGTCTTTCCTCTAATATCTAACAATAGTTCTGTAGCTGTAGACATTTAATCAAGCTGGGTAGTAAAGTAATACAACTGTTTAATGAAATGTTTACTACAATAGAATTATCTATATTACCAAAGGATCCAGGAATTTGTCATAAACACCGAACTAGTAGTTCACTATGTAATATATATTGATTGGTTTTAACTTTGATGTGTTTCTCCATGCTTTGATTTGTGTATATGTTGCTATGGTAACTGTAGCCCACACTATTTCTAGTATTGTTGTGTATCATAGAGATCACTTTCTATGTCTTCTATTAGTATGATGTAGTATTAAATAGTGACTATCTCAGTTAGGGTGTGGTTTATGATGGCTAATAAACTGTGAATATTATGTCTATAATAATTATTTATATACCTTTAGTTATATCATATTATAAAAATTAAAAGGAAATATAATATTTTGTGACTAGATTATATTAATGATGTCTTGATTGAGCAATCGATATCATTATTATGTAAACTGTATATACTAAGACAATGTCTAATTGATATCTTTTATATAAGCTTGTCATTTCAACATGTAACACCTTTGATGTTAATTATTGGCAACTGTGTGTCTGTTTTTCACTGTCATGTTTGATCTTTGTACTTTATGTAGATTAACCCTCCACATTACACACCTGTAGTAGAACTTGTACCATCTCAATTTACAAGTTTATCCACACTCTCTCGTACTAACTACTCATTGTCATTAGTGTTGTCATGACAATAAGTCTTGCGGCTTCAAGGAAGGCTTTCCTTATTTGGTAATATATTTTGTCAGCATAGTAATTAGAAGAGTATTTAGTACATTTTGAGAAGTCCAATTACTTGATATATTTTCCTTTTTTTGTATTGATTGATGTTAACAATGTAATATAAGTTTACTATAATAGAAAAGTTGAAAAAAAACAAAACGCATTCGTTGAAGGAAAACATTGAATGTCCTCTAAACAAAGATAATAATATATTATTTATAACATTACAATTATCTACTTCCAAATATCAGTTAATTTTTCTTAATTATTATATTTTAGTTGCTATGGAAACACAGATTCCTCTAGAATCATTAGAAGCCAAAAGGAAGTGGAGAGATGAACAACTTGCTGGTTTGGCTGTCCACAAAATGAACATGTCAAAAAAAGAGAGCAAAGAGACCACACAATGTGTTCATCAGTAATTCACTTAATAACTCCCCTGTGTGTAATATTAACAACTGATCATAGCGTATGTGTATAAAAGCAAATAGAAATTATAAAGTTTTTAAAATATTTTATTAGAATTGTTTATCTTATTATTATTTTAATTTCTTGTTGAATTGTTTAATGAGTCACGTAATCTCAAACTATCAATGTAAATCCATTCCATAGCACGTGCCGGAGACAGTAGTTTACAATAATGAAACCCGGCTATTTCTTTGATGAAAAAGTCAGTTGGAGTCCGCAACATTGGTGACTGAATTTCAACAACTGTTTCCCCCTGATTGTTAGTGATTCGATTATATTCCAAGGGATTATATATCCAAAGTGGACCAATGTTATAAGGACCTTTATCTTTACCAAATACCAGTGGCTCTCCTAGTTTCTTAAACCGTCCTAAAGTTGTCGCTCCAGCATGATCTAGTGCCCAGTTATAAGCATGCCTGTTGATTATTTTGCACAATGACCCTCCATCAGTTTTATTAAAATCGACTTTACCCATTCCTGCAGCTTCCATAATAGATTGTCTTGATGAAAGTTTAGCTCGTATTTCACTAGCTGATGTAGAAAAGAAACCAGCATCAATGTATTTGTCTGCTATTTCATATATACACTCAGAAACTGTGATTGTCTTAAGGATACAAGATGGACTAAAACTAGAACAATTGTTCAGTATCTTTGGTAGATGAACTGGGTTGATTTGAGAGACTGGATGGAAAACATCTTTATCCATTGTGTTATTAGGCAAGTCTCCCATAATGCCTTGTGCTATCTCTGTCCATGGACAACCTATAGTACACTGAGAACTAGGTGGGTTATCATAACAAGGATGTTTGAAATAGTAAAACCCTTCCATTTCATAAGCTTTAATTAAAGGCTCAACAAAGTCTCCAGTTTGTTTAACCCATTGATCAATCAGTAATTGTACAGAACTATTGCCTAATTGTGTGGCAATGAATGCTGCTGTAAGGGTAGCGATAGTGCTATGAGCTTGCTCCTCTGATATTTCCGGTTTTAAGTCTCGTTCTTTGACAATTATTGGTGGTTCACCAGATGCAAACTGCATGTGACTCATACCCTGTATAACAATTACAGGGAAAGAGGTAGTTAATTTATTGGAAGGGTTTGAAATGTAATGATAGTAGGCCTCCATAATCCTTGTTACTCGACAAAGTCCGTCAAGCTCTCCGCCCAGTGTTAGAGTTGGAACAGGATAAGAATGATTTTGATAACTCCTCTCAATAAAAGATCCCATTAAAATTTGGCCAGTTATTCCTGATGGGTTGTCATGGACATACAACTGGAGGACGGCACCGCCAAGAGAGTGACCAGCAAAAAAGATCAAGTCAGTCGACATGCCTTCGGATTTCATTGTATTAAGAACGCGTTGAATACCTTGTCCAATAACTAAAGGTTCAACCAAGTTAGCAGGAAACTCAGGTATACCCACCCAAACTGAGTACTCAGACACTTGTTGGATTGCTGTAACAAGAGGGACATATTGATCTGTTGATATCTGGGCTCCTTGAAGGAATACTAACGCAACTTCTTGTTTAGCCTGCTTGACAGGTTTCTGTATGATGTCTCCTGCTTTTATACAATGAAATAAAAGGCAATGGACAGCTATGATCATCCATAAGAGAGCCATATGACCTTTAATTTAAAACATCAGATGTAAACTACGTTTAGTAAAACTAGTTTTGCCCACAGACCGCCACACCTCTGAACGAAAAGGAAACTGAAAGGATTCGTTTTACATGTACAAGTAAAATGAGAGGATTCTCGTAATTTAAAACATAATACAACATTTAGGAACACTAATATTAATGTGACTTAGCAAGGACCTTTAATTCTAGCTTTACAAAAGTTATGAGTGGTTTTGATTTGATGACTTGAGCCAATTCTTATTTTTTTATGAAAGCCACGAACTAGTCCATCATGACTTGAATGAAAAAAATAACCTAAGATGATGAAATTATTAGATGAAATCACTTGAAATTTTTATTGAAGTTAGCTATATTAGTTCTTGCAGTGAAATTGTTGTAATCAGAAGTGTTATTAAAGTCTGTAAAGACTAAAGAAATTATTGGTTATAAAATGATAGCTGTGACATACAACAGACACGGTATTAGATCAATGTACAGATGAAAATATCCTGCAACAAATAAGAAAGAATATAAGAGCAGGATTATATCTTGAAGTCAATAATAGAAATATTATCTAGGTTTAACAGGATATCAAATGAACCAGCAAATAAGAACCATCTCCACAAACGTGACGAGGTCCGGAGCATTGCAGTCCCGGTTTAGTAATTAGGGCGACGTTCCAGCCAGGATTACCTCGTCTTCGGACGAGGGTTACCAAGCCAGGTGGCGGTCCTAGCTAGCAATAGCAGAGAATCCTGGAGCCTAAGTGGAAGCCTCAGTGGATGTAAGTCACGAAAAATCGTTTGGGCAACACAACTTTTTTTTATAAATTTTAAATCAATTTTAAACTACTTGGAAAGAATGTCAAGTAAATTGGTCCTTAATCTGTCACAGAGAACATAAATTTTTTTATATATATGGTACATGCAAAAATAATATGCAGTTGGGTATTACAAACAAAAACTAACAAAGAAAATTTCATAAAATATTATTAACATAAATTTTATTAGAGCTACTGCAATGTCAACTGTGCCTCATTTGAAGCACTTCAAATTACTTGAAATTTTTTATGAAGTTATAAGGTCTGTGTGTTATTAGTGACATTAATATTACTTCTATTAAATGTTGCATTAGTTTTTTAAATTATAAGACTTTATTTTGTTTTACTTGTAGAATGAATATTTTAAAGTTTTTATCAGACTTTAACAACATTTCTGAGCACAAACAATTACTCTACTTAATATAATTACGTATTTCCAAGTGACTTTGTTTTCTACCATTATTTAGTTGGAACATGACTCAGTCTATTTTAATCCCTTTTATATCTACGTCAGATTTGTCTTGTGGGGCTCGACTACAGCGCTATGAACTCATTAACGGTACTTATGAAATGATTACCAGCATATACGGTAATATGTAAAGTCGTATACATCCGTATATTTTCGAATGTTTATCCACGTGGAAGAAGTATGGCAGACTTCCTAACAACAGCAAAAGTTTATTTATCTGAAAAACAAGACGATATCAACCAGGAACCACTTTCTACAGAAGAATCAAGCGAGGTAGACAAGCTAACAGAATATTATTTGCATGATGGTGGCCTTGTTGTCTTGTACTGTATTTTTTAATATTAATATATAGGATGAATTGGAAGGAGATAGTCACCACCAGTTGCTGGAAACGATCACATCTTTAGGAAAGAAACAGTAAAATAAATTAGATTTAATACTGTTAGACCATACAACAATATTTGTTTTGTTGCTATGGATACCTGATCGTAATAGTGATAAAATTCTATTCTTTTTTAGCCATATACAACAACGCAATGAACCATCTAGTGTTATATCAGAGTTTAATTTATCACATCAGCTAGAAGGCAAGATATTTGACCTTCTGTAACATCTCTTTTTATACATAAATTTTATTTAATAGATAACAGTAATCGTGTTGAAACTGCAGATTTGTTAGTAGGTCTATCAAACAAGAAAGGGTTAAAACAACTTAAAAACAGACTTGTATGTTGCTATGGTAATTGTATATCAAGTATATTTCTTGTAATTGCTCTTAGACTAAAGTTGATGGTAAGACTACACATCTTGTAAAACCACTAGCTCCAGTTTATAAAGACAAGGTAAGGTGTATAGACTTATAATTTTAAAAAATATTATTTATAGATTCATCGCAAATTAGCTTATAAGAAATCATCCAATGAGATTTCAGAATGGGAACCAATTGTCAAACACAATAAAAAGGTGCACATTTGTTGCCATAGTAACATAGGTCTACTTATTAATTAGGTTGAGCATTTGGTGTTCCCTCTTCAAGAGGATGTACCTCCGTTACCTTCACTTTCAGCCAAAGTAGATTCATTCAAAGTTAGTATATTTCTCTGTAAGATGTTTCATTTTATGATTTATTGTAGCCAATGTTACCATTAGAAATTGCTATAGATTCTGTGTGGAATAAAAGTGAACATGTTATACACAATGATCAAGAAGTCAGTGAAGCTGAAAAGAAAATATTACTTAAATTATCAATTCAAGAGGTACATCAATTGTGACACTAATTACTGATATCTATACTTAATTAGTATAATAATTTAATATTATAAATATTTTGCTACAAAAAAGTAGAGCTTTTTGGAGTTTATTTTTATTAATTTAACAAAACTTTTAAATTTTAGGCTAAAGAAAGACGTGCTGAATTAAGTAAAATGAGAGCATTAATATCTGCTTATGAACAAAAACAACGAAGAATTAAACGGATAAAAAGCAAAAAGTAAGAAATAAGTTAGAATATTTAAAAACTGGACTTTATACATGTATTAATTTTTGATTATGTCATTTGTCTAGGTTTCACAAAATTCAGAGGAAGAGAAAAGAAAAAATGGAGGCAAAAACAGTTGATTATGAAGATGATGGTAATGAGTTGGTAGAAAGAGCTGAAAGACTAAGAGCTAAAGAACGTGCCACATTAAAACACTCCAGACTGTCTAAATGGACCAAAGAACAAATAACTAGAAAACACAGAGATCCATCTGTAACTAATAACTTAGTTTATAACATGTTCACTGTTTATCATTATAGATTAGACTTGCATTGACTGAACAAGGTCGATTAAGAGGAGAAGCAAAGCAGAAAGTTATTCAGGAGAGGTACATATTTGCTAACTGTCTTCTTTTAATTCTTTACCATTCCATTAGTGATTCAGATGGTGAGAGTATAGTCAGTGAAACTGATGAAGAAGATAATGATGACTCCACTTTGATTCCTCGTGACTCTACTAATCCATGGCTAGTAGGTATTGGACATATATCTACTAAAAAATCTGCCCCTGTATTGTTAACTAATTCTGAAATGCTCAAGACCCAGTCTAAAGGGTCTGGAAATATTTTAAATTTGAGAAGTGTCAAAAGAGCTAAGGGTGATTTGGGGGACCTTAACAAGGATGAAGGCGATCTTGAAAAAGAGGAGGACAAGATGGCATCAGATAATGATGAGTCTTATTATGACAGAAATATTGAAACATGTGATAAAGAAGTTGAAGTTAATGATGTAGCTATGTCTTCTTTTGAGAGTCAAAAATTGTCTAGTAAAGCTTCAAACAAAGCTAAGCAAACACCTGATTTTGTTAAAACTATAACTGCTAGAGATCGAGTCATTGATCCTTGTGACTTTTTGAAAACTGAAGGAACTGTTGGAGAAGAAACAGGGAGATTTGTAATAGGTAGAGGTCAAAACATTTTAGCTGTTCAAGAAGCATTTGCAGGTTATTAAATTCAAAATACACTGTAATAATTATATAAATATATATATATATATATATATATATATATATATATATATAATATACTTGTTGTCCAGGTGACGATGTCATAGATGATTTCCTCAAAGAAAAACAAGATGAAATTGTGAAAGGTCAACCCCAAAAGGTTGACTTAACCTTACCAGGTAAGTATTAATGTATCATGATTACCATGGTAACCATTCCACAGGATGGGGTGAGTGGGGTGGAATCGGAGTTGAAACTAAAAAGAGAAAGAAAAGAAAGAGGATTACAGAGGGGACAGATGACATGATAAAGAAGGAGGTTCCTCGCAAAGATGCTAATTTAAAGTTTGTTATTATTGATCATACATTGGATAAAAAAGCATCAAAACATTTGGTAAGTATTTTAGATTACTATATTGGGGTCTTTGTAATATTACCAGACCCTGATACTACTAGTAATATTACCAGACCCTAATACTATTAACCATTATTTAGGTAAGTCATCTTCCATATTCATTTGAGGGTCGCACTCACTTTGAAAGGAAAATGGCCACACCCATTGGACGCCATTGGAACACTGAGACAACTTATAATGAAGTCATCAGACCAAGGTTAGCTTTGACACTATTGTATGTCTTGTTGAAATTTGAAAATACATTTAACTACAAATAAATTATCTTCTTTATTGATAACATCATTTGAGTAATACACATTATAATTTTTCCATCTATTACAATTTTCTGTTAATATATTCATTTTTACTTTTTTTGTGAAATATTGAGCTGCAAAGTTTTGAATAAATTATAAATTTTCATTAGAATAACTATCAAAAATTGGCTGGGTTATTTTTTTATTTTCTTTTATAGAGTTAGTACTAATATTGGAGCTGTTATTGAACCAATGAAAATGACTGATGAAGTTCAGAAGTTTATTGAGAAAACAAAACGAAAGCAAAGAAATAAAAAAAGAGACAAAGCAAACAAAAATGATACTAAAAAAATATCTCAAAAAACTGAACAGAAAGATGACACTAAAGAGAACTAAACTAAATCACTTTCAAGGTATTCTCTTGTAATATGACAATTATATTTGTAATAACTTTGTCCTTTAATGATAAGTGGTAAACAAATACACATAGTCTATACAACAAATGACATATCTGTGTCCATTTAAAAATAATATAAACAATATCTATATTGTTACAAATAGCACATGATTTTAGATTTATCATTATGGTTTTAATAGCCTGTTATGTTGAATTAAATGTCATTAATTCATTTCACAAACACTTGATCATTTACAGTACATATATCTGTGTTAACTTACAATGAGATAGGTACCAGTATAAATTTTAAGTGAAGTCATTTTTCTAATATTGTAGAGGAAATAAAGCTTTATAAAAAGTCATTATGTTACTTAATACTTAGAACAAGCTTAACTTGATACTCATAGCTATTATTTTAATGATTAATAATTAAAATTGTTGTCAAATTGCTTATTATTATTATCATTAGAACAAACACAAATTATTTTATTTATAAAAATAAATATTTATAATTATTATTCTGGCAACATTATAATAATGTCAACTCATATTCAGAATCGATACTGTCATGATATTGAGAGTTGTCTTTAAAAGATACTAGCATTGGATGTGTCGTCATCATGTGATTGTCATGTGATGGGGAGCTTGGATTTTCACTGGTAGTTGAGACTGTTCTTGTTGGACTTAAACTTCCGCTAATGTTACCATATAGTGCTAATTGCTCTTGTATAGCCTGTTGTAATGTTTCAACAATGACTTGTTTCTCTTTAGGAGATCTAAAAAATGTTTTTTTAATTTATGAATAATTGTCAATAGTGAAATAATTAATACTTAATTATTAATGTAAATAATTGGGTACTTAAAATATTAATGGCTTTAGTATTTAGTCTGATTCCCAGACTTCCTTGACATAGAAGTTTAGGAATGAGACTTTGATTTTATCTCACTTGCTCCTTAATATATATGTTGTAGCTTGACTGTTTATATCTCTGCCCTTGTGTACGATTTGCCACATTGATGACACTCCTAAATATCAACACAACTGATAATTAGAATATATATGGTATGTTACCATCAGAATCAGGTAGATCATTCACTTTACATTGAGCTAGTGGTAGTAATGCACTATGTTTAATATCATCTAATATAACTGCTTCTTGTGTTAAACTTGCCTAAAAGAAATGTTTGTAGTTTGTTAGTTATTTTAAGAGCTTACTTTGCTTGGTCGTCTTTTAACAACTCTTTCAACACACAAAATAGTAAAGTTACTATTGAAAACTAAGAACAAAAGAAATTGAAATTAAAAGAAATAAATGAGAAAAGTGGATGGAAATCTTATAAACAGGCTGACTGGTATTATTATTGAATGTTTCTTACCAAAACACTCCATTTCTGGTCCTTGACCTTTTCTCCACCCACGTATTGTTATCCCACTACCTGATGAATTCAACCACATGACTGTCATGTGACATAGAAGTTCACTAACACGGACACTAATACCAAACTAGTAAGTAGTAATAATTACCCTATAATTAATATGTATAATTAAGTACCTCTAATAATCCAGATTCTTTTATAAGTACATCAAAAACATTAGCATATGCTTCTGTAACTCGTTTCACTTCATTAATGTATTCAGTTACCATGGCAACTTCAATAATCGTTTCTATGGTGATACATAGGATAGCTTTTAAGAAAATTTGTATACCTGAAACTTTTTTATTTTCTTCTGAATTTTTGTCAGTCAAGTCTTTAATTGATTGTAGAAATAAAGGGTATCTTAGCAACCTCTATAAAGTATTATAACATGTCAAGGTGTGATATATTTATTAATATAAGCACTTACCAATACTGGCTTTGTTAATAATGACTGAAGTGTGAGTTCAGGATCTTGCTTTGGGTTTCTAGCTTCTAAAAACTCATCTAATTTTCTTCTATCTTCTACATTAACTAAAGGACATTGTATACAATTTGTATTATCTTGTTTAATATTCTTACTGAATATCTCTTTCAATTCATGTTGTGTTGCACAGAAATGACTATATTGTTTAAATGTATCTAAATGAATTGTGAATGCCTCTGTTAGCTCTTTTACAAGTGCCTAAAGGAATGTTGTTGCCATAGAAACTAAAAAAAATGTGTATCAGTATTACTTACCTTTATGCTGTCTGGATTATCAGAAGAGTATAGATCTGGCAGTACCTGTATTTGGTGACACACGATATTGTAAATAAAACAAAACGTTTTTTTGAAATTTACTTCAATTCTTCCTAAGAATTGTTTCTGCTGAATGACAAGATTGATAATACTGTTACTAATAGTTGCAATTTTATCTCGTGGCAAAAATTTCTCCAATTTGAGTGGTTCCAGATATCGATCAACTAACAATTGTAACATTTTGACGTGTATTTTTTCTGATTCTACTATTTCAGTGACACATTTCATAAGTTGTTTTTGTGGACTTAATGTCACTGTATCCACAACATCATCAATAACTGTCGTTTCTAATGCTGCCTCTTCATAAGCCTTAAAACGACGCACAAGACCAGTAATCTCTAAAGATCCCTATAGAGATGCATCAAATGTGTTAGTTATAACAGTTACACTTTACTTTTATAAGTTGATGTACGCGATCTTCTGATGGATCATCTACTAAATCTTCACTTGTTTCACTCTCTGAGGTGTCATCAGCTTTCATATACTCTTCAGCTTTTTATATTCATTTAATGTAGTGCTTGATAACTGATATATGTTACTTACTATTTGGCTTTGGAACAATCAGATCATCAAGTTTCTTTTTTGACATTTTCTTTCCTTGAACTGGAGGAGAGGGACAAACCAAATCCTTCAAATGGAAATGAGTGGTACGTTCTGCCACACCCACTGGAGCTTGACAGTGTCTTGTACGAACAGTTATTGTGAAAGTTGGTTCTGAAGTTAAATATTGTATAGCTTAACCACTTGTTGCTATGGTAACAATATGTCATTTACCATTGAGGGCTTCCATAACCTGACTCCATGACATATGTGCTACAACAGTATCATCAATAAGAACAATTTCATCTCCTTCTGTAATACCTGTAAACAGATAATATTATGGTAGCTATGACAACAGACACACTACAATATATGAAAAGGATTCTTCATAGAGATACTTACCATTCCGATGAGCCTGACTCCCTGGGACTACTGACTCTATAATAACATGTGTAATTGAACCAAGGTTTCGTAAATCTGGCTGAACTTTGAACCCTGCAGAGAACATACTTATTTTTATATGGTAAGTAGTTTTATTGTTGTACCTATGTCACTTGTGTTGTTAGGAGGTTGAGTGAATTGAACTGTCCTGATAAACTTCTGACTTATATCCATGTTAGTAAATGTCTATTAAATTTTTCTATTATTTGTATGTATTAGTATATGTGTATTTACCAGATTACGAATAAGATCATCTTCTAATGGTATTATACATTCTACATTGAAAATATGTAAATTAATTATTTGCATATGTAGATAGATGGATAGATGAATTAATGGATAGATGAATGGATGGATAGATGAATTGATGGATAGATGAATGGATGGGTAGATGAATTGATGGATAGATGAATCGATGGATGGATAGATGAATTGATGGATAGATGAATGGATGGATAGATGAATTGATGGATAGATGAATGGATGGATAGATGAATGGATGGATAGATGAATTGATGAGTAGATGAATTGATGGATAGATGAATGGATGGATAGATGAATTGATTGATAGATGAATTGATGGATAGATGAATGGATGGATAGATGAATGGATGGATAGATGAATTGATGGATAGATGAATTGATGGATAGATGAATGGATGGATAGATGAATGGACGGATAGATGAATTGATGGATAGATGAATTGATAAATAATTTGGATGTATATTAGAAGACATAAAGTATGTACCCTCCTCCTCTCCAGCTGAAGTATTAGTGAGCTTTAGAAAATGATCTGCAGGATCTAGACCAAATTTCTAAACCAAAGTGACGATGTATGAATTCATAACAACACATGACAATCACAGGATTACCTTGCAACATGTCAACAAGATATCATCCACAGAGAGATCAAGACGAAATGGTACAGCACATATCTACAATAGGTAAATGTAGTATAATTTTTTACCACTATATATATATATATATATATATATGTGTGTGTGTGTGTATGTATGTATGTATGTATGTATGTATGTATGTATATATGTAAGTAGAGTATAATCTTTTACCACTATATATGTATGTGTGTAATATAATCCTTTACAACTGTATATATATAAGTGTAGTATGAACTTTTACAACTGATTATTTACTTTTTTGTTAGGTAGTTTTACCATAAGAGTTGCGCCAAACCCTGTTGCTAATGGATTGGGTTCCAATAACTGCTGATATGTCAGCAGGTGTGGTCCCATAGATCCATCAGGTGAGAGTGGTTTTGAAATAGTAGGTGTTCCAAACAGACGTCTACAAACATTATCAGTGTTACTCAATTATCATGACTTAAATTACAGACCTTCGAGTTGTTTTGTCTGGTTTGTTTTCGTTTCTTTGAAATAGCATAAAGCGTTTTCTTTTACTAGTACTCTGTGATGATAACTATTTCTTTAAGTTAATTTAGTAAATACATTAAGTCTTACTGATGAACCATTTGATTGTATTGATATTGGACTAGTAGGAACACTTGAGTCAGACAATTTAGCAGAGCTTGAACTTCGTACATTAATCTAGTATTATAAAATATATACAATGGTAACCATAGTGACATTTAGTAACTTTAAGAACTTTGCTATTATTAATAATATTATTCTTTCTATTAAAATAGTTATAACTAATACTAACTTACAACAGCATGAACTGAAGCAACTGTAAATTTTCCAACTTTAGTCAATGTTGTTTTAGTATTTTTTGAGACACTTGCTAATAAAGACTATACAATTTTAATGTTAAAAGATTACTAATAATTTCCATGGCAACCTGAGGATTTGGTAGTTCAGCATGTTGCAATGATGCTAAATAGCAACGATTCCTGTAATAATTATTAATAACTTGTTATGAAAAGTTATAAAGTACCTGTATAGCTCCATGTTATAGTTCTCAATGTTTTCAATAAAGATTTTGACCTAGAAATATGAAATTAACAAATTAGTTAATTCTATAATAGTTAATTAGTTAATTCTGTAGTAGTATAAATTTCACCAAACTGGGAAGTAAAGAAATACAACTAGATGTTTTGACAGCTAGGTCAACTGTCTTCTTAAGTGGTCACATTGCTTTCATTCCTAGTTTTATAAGTTATGATGTGTCTTTTCAATTGTTGGTTGTATTTAAACCTAATACTGTGAGCAATTTAATGAAATATCTATTACTACAGAATTAGTTATATTACCCAATTATCGAGGAATTCATTTCAAAGTAATTAGTATTGTAGGTACAAGATACATGCACAAAACAGTCAAACCAGTTAAACCAGTTTAAATATATGTTTACCTGTTTTGTAATGCTAGATTTGCTGGTGCTATCAGTAACTGTTGTGAGCTGTAAATCAGCCAAATTTTTCATTTGTTTTTCCTAAAGATGTATTGAAATAGTTATTATATTTTAATAACAAGGAAAACCTTCTCAATAGCTGATTCATTTTCTGAAATCATTGTTTTCAAAAGTTCAAGTGCATTTTCCTTTGTTGTTTGTCCAGTAATAGACAATGCAGCAGCTGTAAAAGAATTCAGTTAAATTCAATAGTGCATTTTTTATTTCTAATACCTGAATGTATAGCTCTAATCCAGTCATCAACAGTAGCTTCATTGCTGGCCTATTAAACAAAGCGAATTACAATTAATAGCATGTATTAATTTTAATGGGTGATAGAAATAAATCTTAATTATACATATTAATTAATTAAGCAGTATTATAATCAGCTCATGTATTATATTTTGACATTATTTATTACCTGCATATAATAAGTGTTGCCTGTGTATGTGCTAAGACAAAATATATGATCTCTTTTAATATGATCATGAACAGGATGAGCAAGACCTTTAGAAATATCTACAAACAAGTATTTTTAATATTGTTGTGACATGTCACTGTACCAATTTTGGTATCTATTGGAGTCTCATTAATTGGACTACTTGGCCCATGGTCCCAGCGATGAAGATAGAGTTGGTTCCCTTTCAAAATGGCTACATTTATAAGTAAAGGTATAATAATACACATGCTAGATAGACTTACCCCAATGTCTCTTCCATCGTCTTGTTGATTTCATAGCAACCTTTCTATTTTTACGTACTAACATACCTTTAACCTCTAGCCACCTATATAGTATTAATATTCGTATTGGACATATATTTGTGTGTGTTATATATATGTGAGTTTGATGTAAGCTGACATAAATGGAAATAAAATGTTTGGTACATCTTTAAGTAATCATAGTTAATGTTCAAAGTTTTTGAGGATTCTGTTATAGTATAGTTTACTAAGTTGTACAATGTATTTCTTTTCTTACCCTGTCTTTTTTATGGAGTTGTTTATACTCCATTCCATTGTGCTTTCCTTCATTGTTGTTTCATGAACAGGGAAGTTACCTTGATAGTTGAAAGCCTCGAGACTTTCTGTTGTCTCAGAAAGCTAAAAGTAATGTAAGTATAATATTTTAATAGTTGTATATTCTTTGACTTACTATGCTACTAGATGATGTCTTTCTTCTAACATCTGGCACTCTAATTGCTTGAAGGAGTTGGCTCTCCTTCACTCTCCTCCCTTCTGTTTGTTGATCTGTTAATGTATGAGGATAAGGCTCAGTATCGGAGGAGAGCTGTAAACCACTGTCACTACTGAAAGCATCTGGAGGTTGAGGATAATGTAAAAAGGATGGTTTACGTTGAAATTCATATTCATCACTGTCCTCTCTTCCCAAAGGAGGTGGAAGTGGTATAGAGTCATTCGATAGCTGATTGCTGTTGTCAACATTTTCTTTATCACTGATTTCCTTTTCCTCTTGACTCTGACTTTTAAGCACAAAACTTGGACGAGGAGACAGAAGTTTACCAGGTGCCGGAGTATCAGGGATACTTGGTGGTATGAGGTCATCAATGCTAGTGGCAGACAACCTCTTCAGGGCATTTAGAAATTTGAGACTTGTGAAGGGATTGTTGTCATCAAGTCCGATGTCATTGTGGTATTGTGATAATGTTGGTCCTAGAGGTGGTGTTGGTGGAAGAAGTGGAGGTGGACCACCACCAAAACTGGACTGTCTGGATAAATGCGAATTTCTCTTGTCACTTTCAGTAATTTCTAACAGTTGTGACCTTCTTATATCTTTTAATAGTTCATCGAAATTTTGTAAGCATGCTTCTACAGCATCAGATTTGTTGTCTGAAGGTGCTTGATTCAGGTCGGTGATGTTACAAGAACTCTCAACAGATGTCAGAATAGATGCTCTGCTGTTTTCCTCAAGTTCGTCTTCTTCCGGGATATCTTCTAATATTTTGTTCACCTCAAGTGGACCTGTTGGTTGAAACAGCTCATGATCACCACCTGATGTTGTCAGATCTTCATTCTGATCATCACCAAAATGCTCATCTGAGTTCCCGTCAGTTAACATATACACGCTAGGAGGGGACGGGAAAGGACCTGCTTCACTCTGATCTACACTTGCTTCTGAGCTGATGGATGTAGCTCTAGGAAGTGTTGACAAAGAAATATTTTGGCTGTTATCACTGAAACTAGTGGAGAATGCTCCTGCTTTTGTAGAGATTGGAGGGTTTTGGATATAGCTGATATGTGAAGGATGTATTTGATCCAGAGGCAGTTTAAAGAACTCTGGTTCAGGTATTGGAGTGGATGTCCTGTAATCAAATCCATAATGAGGATTGTCAGTTTCTGGTAAATTTGTTTCTTCATTATCTATCATTTCTAGGAAAGGAAGGTGTGTGATTGGACGAGGTGGAGATCGGGTCACATAGGAAGGTCGAGTGGTAGTACGACGAATTGAAGTGTCAGGAGTGTAAGTAGGTGGCTGTATAAAAGATAAGAGATACTGGTACTGGGAAAAAGTTCTTGTATCACTTACAAAGCAACTTGATAGAAAACGTAGTGCTTCA
Source organism: Xestospongia muta (assembly GCA_963693285.1). Classification (NCBI taxonomy): domain Eukaryota; kingdom Metazoa; phylum Porifera; class Demospongiae; order Haplosclerida; family Petrosiidae; genus Xestospongia; species Xestospongia muta. Next base: position 170,184 of record OY848920.1, on the reverse strand, counting down.
TCTTCTGTAAAGAAGTTTAGCCCATATATCCGACCTGTGTAGACATCCTTCCATTGAATGAAGTAAGTTCCTGTTTTTTTAATGTCAGTGCCTATAAAGTTTGGAATGAGAGTAACTTTTGTATTTATAACTAATCAACGAAAATGTAATGTGCATCTTTGTATATGACACTTGTAGTATAGGAATATGTCCTTTATAACAATCAGTACAGGTATGAGACTCACTTACCTGGAATAGTGATACTTGAAGTAAAGGGACATATCTCATTCTCTTCAGCATATAGAGTGTATTCATAGACTTCTCCTTCCTTTAAATGGATACAACTAGTAATGTGTGTAGTTCTTTACTTACCTGAACACAAGCTACACTGACATGTACTGGACAGTCACAGATAGGTATCCATAGCCAGTTAAAAGGATCATCTGATTCAGTACTTGCTTTACTCTCCTCTTCACTGTCATCATTGTCAATAGGAGTAGGCTCTTCATCCTCTATACTCATATCATCTTCATTGTCATCCTCCTGGATAATTAGATGGTAATTAGATATGTTTTTAATTACTGAGTATGTAAGGATGAGACAATGGATGACTATGTACTTTGTTATCTTTTGTCCTTTCTTCTTCTTCTTGCTCAATAATAGATACCATTTCTAATACTTGAGCAAACACCCTAATGAGCATATACATAGAGAAAGTTGAAGTTTAGTTTTAGCATACCTTAGAACATGTTGTCCTCTCACTCTCCATTCTCCTTCTTCTCCATCTTGTCTTCTGATACGTCTTCCAGCCACATCATATGTACCACCTTGACAGCACTCTTTACAGCACACACATCCCATACTAACTTCAATGGCATATAGAGATGAATAAATTAATAGATACAAGTATTGGTTGAGTGCTATGACTCTCCTGGGAGCACTAAGATACTGAAAAGTATTCTTTTACATTCAAATCCACCCTATTCTGCAAATATCCAGCCCCACCCTTCAGAGGATATGAATAAACTTAAAACAAACGCATTTTATTAACAAATTAATGAGAAGGGTATTCCTCTTCTGTCTAGTCAACTTAGGGAGTGGATATTGCCTGTTGTAGTGACCTTTACGACTCCAGAATAGTGGAGGCCCAAAGCATCGATTATAAACAAGACATCAAGTAAGTAGACTAATGAAAACAAGTATGCATTTTGGAATTATAAATATTCTAACTAAATTATGTTCAAATGTTCTAAAAAGGTTATATATAGCTCTCTCTGTCTTTACTTGCATTATACTATACTGGTAATCAGTGTATATCTTACATTGCTATAAATTATAAAGCAATCGTCAATATTATCTTAAGTGTATCTTTGACTGACATAGAATGTAGTAATGATATTAAAAGGAGAGGAATACCACTTGTTTCTGAAACGTTTGTATGTGATTAGAATTTCAAGAGTAAAGAGAAATGTAATGACTTTTTAATTTATTTGACAAACAGTTAAACAATTTAACACAACATGTAAACAAACATATTGATAAATTATATAATAAGATGATCGTTATTATAATAGTGTGATAAATTTTATAATAAGATGATCATTATTATAATAGTAGGGTCAATTTTATAATAAGACGATCATTATTATAATAGTATGATCAATTGTATAATTGATTGTCTATGATATAAGTGATTTACTAGTGCATTGTCTGCTCGTCATTGTTTTTATAATAGTAGAGTAATTTATGATGTGGCATAAGTAGTTTTACATATATGGAAAAGCCTAGTAAGCACTTTATTACATCATTGGCTATGACATACCTCTCTGTTTATCATTTCATATTATTTTATTTATCTTTCTATATATCTGTCTGTTCTTCATTCTATCATTTGTGATTTATACAATTTGTCAATCTTGTGTTCCCATTCATCTATACTCCTAAATGTTGTTTAGTTGTAGGTGTGTTTACATAATAAGTTATTTGTTTATTTTTAATGTTATAAAGTAAATGGTACATGTTTTTAAAGACAATGTATAAATGATATATAATATTAGTTAATATTTCTTATAGTATATTAGATATAGTCATTGTCTTCAATTGTAAAGCATTTGTCAATCTTGTAGTGGTTAAAGTCTATTCTTAATACTAGCCTCTATTAATAGATGTACATGTACATGTATTGATGTAGTTACCTTGTCTAAATAGAAGACAATACATTACATGTTATAGTGGGTGTGTCCTTATCGATACATCTTTATTCATTTGAACTATGGTCTCAGTTTTCAACAATAACTGAATTGGTCTTTCTTGTTTAACACGTAATTCAACAGTTGTATTTGTCTCTATAGTGTGGTCCAATACCAGCTGTTTGTATTATGGTATATTATGGTATTAGAGAATGTAATTATTTAAAATACTTTCTTTTTTAGTACACATTCAAACAATAGATACTATTATATGACACCAGTTGTGACTATGACATTGTCAATGAATTTATTTATCATCAGTTCAAATTTATTTGTTAATAATCACCTTCTCTATATAGTATTATAATTGGGATGAACCTTAATACTTAATAAGCTAAGGCTACAATTATTATATTATTTAAAATCTAAAGACGTGTTGTTATGAAGCCCAACTGTTTGCAATATACTTGCAGGATTTTATCTTACAAAGTTCCTAATGAGCAAAGATGCTATCTTTATATTTGACAATGTGTGTTCAATGTAGGTGTTAAGTATGTCAAATTCTTGACAAGTTTGTGAGATGTGTTCTTACTTTTATCTGACTAATCAGATTGCTTGAATTTTGTATTCTAATGATAATAATGACACATAGTACTACAGCCTTATGGATATAGTACTAGTGGTTTTCCCAAGAGGTTGATATAATTATAAATCTTACTTTCCTTTCAACAATGGAGTTGTTGGTGTCACTGATATAATGTATTTTATACCATATGTTAATGCCCATATTGTTAGACCCCATATCTCTTTATAAGCTAGTTATATTCATATGACTTATCTGTGTATTAACTAACTATTAATTTATAACTATTATTATGTGTGTGTTATGTATATTATTAGATTTGATAATCTCAAGTATAAACTACTTAGAAAATTGAAACTAGATATATAACAGTCAGTAAGAATTATACTTTTAGATTTACTTGTCATTGAACAGACTCCATCTTAGGAAGTCAGTATTTATCAAGTAATCTAACGCTACTTGGTTGCATTAAAGTTAAGCAGAACTGTGTGGGAAGAGCATTTATATGATGGGTAATGTTCAGTTTGTGGGACTATAATGTGAGCCCTGCTCTACCTCCACAAACTGGGCACTTTATATCAAGTGGCTTGTTCGTGTAGAGGACTTCCATGAAAACCAGCGAATGGGTCACATTATTGGTGATGGGAAGTCTTATCTAAGTAACAGACACTGTATTAATATAGACACATTCTAATCATGTTATATTAAGAACTTAAAGCTATTACTGGTATGTTCTTTCATTTAGCAACTAAGAATGATGGCATCTGAAAGTGTCAGTTATGATCACATATTTAAAATAATATTAGTTGGAGATAATGGAGTAGGAAAGTCAAGTATTATACGAAGATTCTGTGAAGGCACATACACACATGACATGGATACTACGATAGGAGTTGATTTCTATCTCAGTGAGATTGATGTTAAGGGGAAAAAAATTAAGGTAAGCAACCAGGGTATGAGAGGGGGGGAGGACTAGAGGTTAAAGCCCCTTGAGCAGTACTTGTAATATGTTATTCCCTTTAAGTTATAAAGTGATAAACCTATGGAGTATGACTATGGAAATTTAGATAGTTATTTTTATTGTATTGCTAAACTGTTTGTTGTCTATAACTTAACACCAAGGAAATTTTATTACTTGAAACTGAATGTAGCTTGAATGATTTATTTAACCTTACATTAATAAACATGTTTCAGAGTATATGTGAAGTTCAATGTTTGTTGAAGCAAATGAATTAATTAACTTATGAAAATTAAACTATTTTTGTGATTTATTCACTTGAGATTTGAAAAAATGAACCAACATTGAAATTACATGATGCACAATAGGGTATTCTCTTTATCTATCCATTGACCTGAGGGATATATCCATTGAACTATTTATCAATCCATTTGTCTATTATCCATCTTCATTTTGTTACAGGTAAAAATTTGGGACACAGCAGGATCTGAGAAGTATATGTCAATATCAGCTGTTTATTATAGAAAAGCTGATGGCGTAATTTTTGTATTTGATATGACAAGACCAAGATCATTTACAAATATAGTATCAGTATGGATGAATGCTGTTGAGGCCCAGGAAAGGTATGAGGTATTATACATATATTATAGAGTGTAGGAAGGTGTATGTGAGGTATTGCATATATTATAGAGTGTAGGAAGGTATATGTGAGGTATTGCATATATTATAGGGTGTAGGAAGGTATATGTGAGGTATTGCATATATTATAGAGTGTAGGAAGGTGTATGTGAGGTATTGCATATATTATAGGGTGTAGGAAGGTATATGTGAGGTATTGCATATATTATAGAGTGTAGGAAGGTATATGTGAGGTATTGCATATATTATAGGGTGTAGGAAGGTGTATGTGAGGTATTGCATATATTATAGAGTGTAGGAAGGTATATGTGAGGTATTGCATATATTATAGGGTGTAGGAAGGTGTATGTGAGGTATTGCATATATTATAGGGTGTAGGAAGGTATATGTGAGGTATTGCATATATTATAGGGTGTAGGAAGGTGTATGTGAGGTATTGCATATATTATAGAGTGTAGGAAGGTATATGTGAGGTATTATACATATATTATAGAGTGTAGGAAGGTGTATATGAGGTATTATACATATATTATAGAATGTAAGAAGGTGTATATGAGGTATTGCATACATTATAGAGTGTAGGAAGGTGTATGTGAGGTATTATACATATATTATAGAGTGTAGGAAGGTATATGTGAGGTATTATACATATATTATAGAATGTAAGAAGGTGTGTGTGAGGTATTGCATATATTATAGAGTGTAGGAAGGTATATGTGAGGTATTGCAATATTATAGAGTGTAGGAAGGTATATGTGAGGTATTGCATATATTATAGGGTGTAGGAAGGTATATGTGAGGTATTGCATATATTATAGGGTGTAGGAAGGTGTATGTGAGGTATTGCATATATTATAGGGTGTAGGAAGGTATATGTGAGGTATTGCATATATTATAGGGTGTAGGAAGGTGTATGTGAGGTATTGCATATATTATAGAGTGTAGGAAGGTATATGTGAGGTATTATACATATATTATAGAGTGTAGGAAGGTGTATATGAGGTATTATACATATATTATAGAATGTAAGAAGGTGTATATGAGGTATTGCATACATTATAGAGTGTAGGAAGGTGTATGTGAGGTATTATACATATATTATAGAGTGTAGGAAGGTATATGTGAGGTATTATACATATATTATAGAATGTAAGAAGGTGTGTGTGAGGTATTGCATATATTATAGGGTGTGGAATTTAGATAGGGTTTCTATTACATCTTTGTGTTATTATAGAGGAGGTTTAATAGGTCATCTGCCACATTTGAAGTGTGTTTAAAAATGTTAATTTGATTATAGCTAGCAGACTGTTAAAATGTTACTGTTTAGTGTGTTGCTCTCTCTCTCTCTCTCTCTCTCTCTCTCTCTCTCTCTCTCTCTCTCTCTCTCTCTCTCTCTCTCTCTCTCTCTCTCTCTCTCTCTCTCTCTCTCTCTCCCTCTCTCTCTCTCTCTCTCTCTCTCTCTCTCTCTCTCTCCCCTCTCTCTCTCTCTCATGCACACACATACCCAAGTGGTTGTCCTGAAGCTATAAAATTATTAGTTGGTAACAAATCAGATCTCCATTCAGAAGTAGATCTAACTCAAGTCAGAGTAAGTGATATTATTATAAAACATATTCACTGGAAGAACATTAAACATGACATCACCAGAAAAAAAGATACAATATAATTAGAATCTGGAAGTTTCTTTATCATATACATTGTTCATATTTGTAGATTGAGAGATTAATTGAAGGTCTTTACGTTCTGTATTATAATAAATTTATTTCTACATTATCTACAGTAATATAGTAATATCACATTTTTAAAGCTCAACTATCTCTCGATCTACAAATAATATAATTAGTTAGTTTGGTGGTTTTTGTATTGTGTTCATAAACACTTTAGAGTTTATTGTACTAGTAGCTATACTAATATGATATGCATAGGTAAAGAGCTCACTCATTGTTACATCTGTTTGTTTCTCTCTTAATACTAGAGATATGCTGAACTTCATGATATGATTTTTGTTGATGCCAGTGCTAAAAGTAATCACAATATTCGTGAAATATTTACAAGATTAGCGGACAATATCATTGAAAAGAAACAAAGAGAAGAAAAAGAAGGAGGGTCAGTTCCTGGGAATCGAGACAGTGTACAACTTGCTAGAGGTCAGGTGAAAAAATCTGACAATAGTGGAGGCTGTAAATGTTAATACACAATGTATATATAAATAATATTAATGTGTTTTGTTGTGTGTTTACTTATGTATTGTTCAAATATATATAATTGTATCCTGTAATAGATAGACTAACGATTATTAACTTAAATATTGAATCATAATGCAACTATTTTCTTTCTCTTATATTTGAAAATTATAATAATCAGTTTTAACAAACACAACATTGAAATGTCTTACTTAAAGTCTTATTATAATAACATAGCCTTATTGATATCATAGTTCCAAATGAGGTTGTTTCCATAGTAACTTCAAATAGCCCACCTAATACATGTTAAATCATACTGTGAACACATGTTATACATGAGCAGATCTCATCATATAGTAATGTCAGTATATGTACTTAGTACTCTCAGACAATTACAATAATTATGTTTATCACTACAATAACATACCATATATGGATGACATGTAGAGCTAACTAGGTGGGTTCTTTGCATATCCTGTTATAGTATGAACATCACCACCATTACCACTGTCACACCATTTAAAATTAGAATTAGTTGAATGTAAACATCTTAAAGCCATAGTTTACAAACTACTCTATTTAAAACTAATATCACAAGTTTGACATGACATATTTACCAAAGACTTGGGTTTAAATTCCTTTTCAATTTGTTTGAAGTATCAAGTATATGACATCATTTTTTATAATAATAATAACTTGGTATGATAACAAAACTTTAAATTTGGCACTCCTCATACCACACAAATTAACAAATACATTATATGGTGTCTATAACTTCAATGTAAACATTACAGGTAGCAACTATAAGACTAACTCGACATATCGACATATCGGATGCTGTTATTAATTATGTCCATTTACATGTGTATGTTTAAATGTAAGAATTTGTCATAGTTCTTGTTTGTGTTTTTAAAAGTAAAGCCAGAACTATCATTAGTTAAATGATATTTATCATATCAATCAACATTATGTCGAACAGATTTTATCATAGGGACTAGGTTCAATGACTCAATTCCATTCTCATAAAAGGACTCAGTCTTAGTCTTATATAAAGACTCAGTCCTAGACTCTATAGGACTCAGTCCTAGTCTCATGTAGGACTCAGTCTTAGATTCATGTAGGACTCAGTCCTAGTCTCATGTAGGACTCAGTCCTAGTCTCATGTAGGACTTAGTCCTAGACTCTATTGGACTCAGTCCTAGACTCTATAGGTCTTAGTCTTAGTCTCATATAGGACTCAGTCTTATTCCTATTATAAGGAGTTCTCTCATCTCATACTAAAATTTCCTTTAAGCTATACTGCATACTTTAATTTATTCTCTTGTAATAACTAAGTATATTATCTTAATTTACTTTGAAGTTTTGAGCATATCTCATTGACTGAGGTAAGGAGAGATGATTGTCCATAAGACAGACGATTAGTAATAGGCATTGTTCATGTGGTAACGTGATATTCTCTGATATGAGGTGAGATTGATGGTTAGGAAGTTTGTCTTCTCCTTTTATTAATACATTAAACATGAGCTTTAAAATTGGAATAGGTTGAGTGGACTGGATATGAGAAATACCTATTGACATAGAAAGAAGGATAGATAGATGGACAAATAGATACAAAGAGGTATCATATCAATAGTAGTGTTAGAAACCTGTAAATGAAGTCTGGATTAATGGCCTCTTACTCATGTTGGCCTTAAGCCAAGTAATAGATCTTAAACAATTTATCTAGAAATAAATAGATATTAGTAAAAAATAAGTAACATTATATTCAGAAGTATTTTTTTATAAAAACTTAATAAGATTTAATATATCTAATTTGTATTGTCTCAATCTATCAATGAGATGTTCTCATTAAATATTCTTTATAATTAACATTCTAATGTAATCTAATAATGTTTAACTTAACAAGATCTATTTCACACATCATGACATATACTCTAACAATACAACTACCAATTTGTTGAGAAATTTGCTGACAATATATAGTTATTGTTGAGTAACTCTTCCCATGCAGTAATGTAATGATCAACATTATATACTGTATTATTATTATAAAGTTAATACATTATAGTACTATATTATTACCTGTATCATTGTCCTTCCGCTATTAATGTCTTTTATAGTAAAATGAAAACATTGATAGTTAATTGATGTCTTGAGCAATATGGCTGCTATTCTATTTTGGAAAGCTCGCATATTATATTGAGCAACTATGGAAGGTTGTTTAGTAGGATTGAAGTATTCAATATGCACCTACATATACAATATGTAATGTTTGAGCTTAGGATAAATATGTATTAAATTACTATATAATATGTAAGTGAAATCATTAATAATACAAAAGATGATTTAATAGTTTTGAAGCCCAGACTTAGTTGTAACTATTTAAAACATTTCTATATGGTTTCACAAACCTATAACAACATAATACACACACAGATATATATATATCAATTACTGAACTACCAACCTCATTATGTAATATATAGTACACAAATATTGATACCATAATTATGATAGTAGATCAGATCATGTCATAATTATTATAGTAGTCATACTACTCTAGTTTATTTAACCTTATGTCGATATAAAGTTAGAATATTGATATCATTGTCTGCTATTCCTAGAAAGAGAGAGAGAAATCAATTTTGCTAATTTTAAGAATTAACACAAATTCTACTAATAATTTTTACTTAATGAAAATAAATTTCAAAACAAAAATGATAACCTATCATTACATGTACCAATAGATGTAATAGATATAATGATAACCTATCATTGCATGTACCAATAGATGTAATAGATGTAATGATAACCTATCATTACATGTACCAATAGATGTAATAGATGTAATGATAACCTATCATTACATGTACCAATAGATGTAATAGATATAATGATAACCTATCATTGCATGTACCAATAGATGTAATAGATATAATGATAACCTATCATTACATGTACCAATAGATGTAATAGATATAATGATAACCTATCATTACATGTACCAATACATGTAATAGATGTAATGATAACCTATCATTGCATGTACCAATACTCAAGTGAAAAACATTTCAATGAACTGTTGTTAGTACATCAAAACGGTCTGATACGAGGGAATTTTACATTGTTGTTATTTTTGTTAAGTCAATGTAATGATTGGTAATTTCTATGTCCAATATCAAATGACATCATTAATAATATATTTAAAAGAGGGAACCCCATATTATACTCAACTCAAAAGATGATATGATCAAAATTTGCTTAACACACATGTAGTAATCAGATTAGAAGGTACGTGGGATTATCAATTATTTTTTTTACTATTATGTACTACCTTAATTGTTTGTAGTACAAATAAAATTAGAACAAAATTCTAATTGACACAGAATTATATTGCTTAACTTAATATTATAAATTTCATAAAACATTATTAGGAAGAACTCAAAGCTAGTTTATTAATAGTTATTAGTAACTATTTATATAAGTACATACAATACAATTGAAGGCTGGGTATAATGGTTGTTATTATAAGTACACAGATATTCTGCCCTATAGGAATAGAACAGTTAGTTACAATTCTTGGAATCAATTATTTACTACAAGTGTAAACTAACACAATTATCATATAATTATTATATTAGTGAAGACCAAGAAATGTCCTTGATTGTTAGCATACCTGTAGTAGCAGTTGTAGTGAAGGCACCAATCTTCAAACAACAACGATGACATTTTATCTTGTATGAAGAAATAGTTCATTAATAGACAATAGCGCATTACTGTAGTAAACTACATGTATTTGTGTGTGTTTGTGCGCGTGTGTGTGTGTGTGTGTGTGCGCGTGTGTGTGTGTGTGTGAGATGTAGAACTACTGTTCTGATCTTACCACATTGGAATCTTTAGTTATTTGGACTATTTGTGTCTCTGGTTTCCCTCGGAGCATTACAATATCATCTCCTATAAGCAGATCATTTTCTTGTGGTATCAGGTCATGTGATGGGTTCTTGTTAGGATGGTGGGCGTGACAGAATACATCACCAATAACTTCAGACCAATCTGATGTAGGAAGTGGTAGACATCGTTTGAAACTAGAGAAATAAGAAAATAAGAAAAGAACAGATGATGCGAAGGATTAGATGTAATATAGAGGTAATAATACCCTTTAAGACATACATGATGTTTAGTGATCTATATTAGCAATGTCATATGCAGTGATGATAATCACTACATAGTGTCATGTATTTCCTACTTTCAATTCTCCACACAAAAATCTGTTATAATCATATAAAAGACATTATAATCTTACTACATTTAATCTTAAAGTAGGAAAAGCTAATGGCAATATCTAAACATTCAAAAAATCTTAGTTGCTGTATAATTATTATAACTCTGTTCATGATAATACTAGTCCTCTTCATAATATTTACATATAATTCAACAGAGAAAGGAGGGACTGTGTTCACACATGGTGAGGGAGGATATTGTTAACAGCTATTGACAATACAAGAACAGTAATGACATTACATGTATATATTATAGACTAAAGGAATGATAATAGACGTCATGTGTACATCTAATGTGACTTTTATAGATTGTTTTTTAGTAAGTTATCATAACAGTTCGGTACTAGCTATCACCATTCTTCTTATGTAATTACTAGTCATATTGGAACTAATGGAACTAATAAATTATCTATTAACATAATAGTTTCCATTGTTGGTATAAACAAGTATTAACTGAGGATATCACCTGCATTTAGTGAGTAATGTGAGGTACAAAGTTTAACTATGATAGTGGCTAGGCTATCCTGGACACACAAGACTAGAAGTGGTTGGTAATATAATATGATAGATACAAAAGCTGTGGAGTAAGTGATATATCTTTTAATACTAAAAGGAAGAAGTGACTTCCTGATATCTTATTAGATAATCTGGTTTTCTTATCCTAGTAAAAATGAGTGAATCAAAAGGATATACTATATAAAATGTTTATGTCAAACTGTATCGTTGCCATGGTAACAGTATCTATTTGATAATGAATTCTTTTTTACCTCACCTCTCTTTACAAATAACATCTTTACAAAAAACACAACTAATAATGGTCTTCCCTCCATCATAAGCTGTAATCTCAAGAGATCTGATTACGCTCTTTATTGTGGGTGTGTATGACTTCCAGTCACATGACTGATCATGTGACTTTGTTTTTAAACGAGCATGTACACCTTCATTGTGAATATAGTGTACATGTATTGAACAAGGTATAACATCGGGTAGCACAGATCCTTTCCATGAGGAGACAAGTTGTTCAAACTCACCACCTGATGTGAGAGCAGATATCGATGAATCATGAAATATTAATTTATTCAATTCTATTGTGCCACGTTCTGCAAGCACAGCTTTTATAGTTTGTAAGTTGGGGAGATATTCCAGTAAGTAGTGGATGTTCATGAATCACGTTGTTTGGCGTTGATTATTACGTGATAATTAAATTATTGCCTCACGTCATAATTCAAACGGACCAATCAAATTGAAGGTTTAGCATTATGCCATGGTAATAAGATAGATAGTGTTGTAATACGTTCAGTGCAGTAGACAGCGTGCTAGCTCTCCTGCCTATAGTCGACCTGCTATTTTCTTTGCTGTCTACTCTCTGGCTGTGACAAGTTGTTCTCGTCTCTCTATTGCTCGAATTCAAATATTTTGTCTCTCTTTCCGTCTGTATTAATTCAAAACACTTTTCACAACTTTACATTCAAATTCAGTTGCAGTGATCTCATTCTAAAAAGTCCCCATTCTTGCTTATTTTACTTAAAAGCTCTGTTACCAGTTTATTCAGTCAGTTCAACCCTTCATTTCTCCTGTCCAGCCATTAATCTACCGAGTCACAACAATACCGCTGTACCGACTATCTCTTATACATTGACTTGTCCAAGCTACTACGCGTTATCTCTATTGTTGTCTACATACGTGAAACAAGTCGTGAACGCAGCCCTTGCAGAAGACCAATACCTCGGAAACAAAAGCAGTCATGTCGGTGGCTTCATGTGAAAACACTCTACATAATTTAACGTACCAGCAGGTTGAACGCCTAACTCAAGTCGTGTCAGAACCAATAGATATTTTCCCAAAAGAAGGCAATTTTCCAACACTCACAATAACACCAGCTCAACTCATCAAGGCTATCCGAAAACGATTGGATGAGAAGATATATATAAAAGATGTCCGACTTAATGGTAGTGCAGCTAGTTACTGCCTTGCTGATGAGCTTGATAAAGTTCCTAAACTCCTCTACCATGACCTCGATATTATCTTCTCAATAAATCTGGACAATGACTACGACTTGCATGTCATCAAAGAAGAGGTGTTAAATTCGCTATTTAATTTTTTTCCACAAGAGACACAGACTGAAAGAATTTCATGTTACATGCTCGAGGAGTTCTACGTTAAAAAAATGGTCAAAGTTTCAACAACAAGCGACAGGTGGTCACTTCTCTCTCTCGGTGACGAAAAAGGCAAAAATATTGACCTAAAATTTGTACACTCTATGAAACGACAGTATGAGTTTTCTGTTGATTCGTTCCAAATTATTCTTGACCCCTTGCTCTCATTTGATGAGGCGACAAATGAACACAAGTCACCTGTTAAAGTTGGTGCCGATTTCTTTCCTAGTGTTCAAGTGACATCACTATATGGAGAATACACTACAGCTTTGAATCACTTAAACAATAGGTTGATATGTACAAAGAAACCTGAGGAAATACGAGGTGGTGGCCTCTTGAAGTATTGCTATCTACAAGTTAATGGATACCAACCTGCCAACACTGACGTTATGGAAACACACGAGCCATACATGTGTTGTCGTTTTTTTATCGATTTTCCACTAGCAAATTCTCAATACGAGAAAATACACAAGTATGTTTTTACACGATTTATTCAGCCCGGTAATCCAGTAATGGGTCTGGAATTTTTAGAGATGTTAGTTCAAGTGATTAGAAAACAAGCTCGGTGTTTAATGGAGAGTGAGAAACACAAGACAATAAACATCCTACTGCATATAGAGTCCCTTATTTCATGGCATTTTGGCAATCCAGCCTTTTGTCCAGTACCATTCTTTCAACCAATCAATCCTGCTGTACTACATCCCCACTGGCACCATCACAATCCTCACTATCAAGCACACCCATCAAGACATACCTCTCGTAACTCAAGACGTGGTAATGATTCCTCTAGAGTCTCTCCACCTCCTTTATTTCCACATTCAGCAAATAATGCAGTACCTGTAGGTCGAACACCAATGCAGGTACGATAAATGTAAATATTGTTAAAACCGGTCTGTTTTGAATCAACTGTTTTATTTTATCATTACAAAAAGTACACAAACTTTGGACGCCCAAGTCAAAAAAGTGGATCGTTTTAAAAGAAAAAAGTTGTAAATATTGTAAGTGGTATGTCAAATTTTAAACCTTTTTCTTTGCATGTATATATAGTATTAAAATTGTGATATAACAGTACATGAGAATGGAAGCAACCAATCTGTCTGACGTGTTACATTGTCCTTGAGTGTTTAAAGATCGCACACACACTCAAGTCTGTGTTTGTTGTCTGTTCTGTTTGTTATTTTTCAGGACGTGTTCTCTCTCTGACTTTTGAATTCTCGACAATAAAACGTTTTTCTTACCATCTTTCATTCTGACGTTACCTGGTCTTCATCACATCACACGATTTGTTGATTTTTGTTTGTACTCAAAATTGTTCTATATTTATAATTATTATTGTTATTACTATTGTCAAAAAATTATTGTACATTTCATTTCATTACATTATGGCCCTAAACCACTTATCAGTTGTATCATGTCTTGTTAACAACAATTGTTCACTACCTTTTGCTTTAAAAATAAAAATAAAAAATTAACTTGAAAGAACAGTGTTGTTAGTATATCACAGTAATCTTGGATTGCTGCCATTTATAAGTTCCACATTAGTATTAGGAAATGTTGGTACTTACCAATAGTGATTGAGTTTTCGACTAGTGGATATCATCACAATGTATCTTAGCAAGTCTTGTTAATGCATGCCTCGAGACATGATACCATATATGGTAAATATGCAACAGCACCTATTACATCATAGTTCTATATTAGTCATCATTATTATACTGTGCTTATACATCACTGTCAATAGAATTCATAAGCAGATACAACAAGTAATAATGTTAGTTATGCTTTGTTATCATTTAATTGAGTTATCGTACAAATTGTCTTTTATCGTCTCTTTTTCCAAATGATTGCTTCTTGAAGATCTTTGCTTTCTGTGAGGTACTTTGCCAACCATAGTTTCTTCTCTTAGCTAGTTTACTGCCAGCTTTTGAGCTGTGAAGTTCTGATAGTCAACATGTTAAGGAAATATTAGGACATTGAGTATTAAAGTGCTTGATATATCACTGTATTTACGCAACTATCTATCCATTCATCTACCTATCCATCCATTCATCTACCTATCTATCCATTCATCTACCTATCCATCCATTCATCTACCTATCCATCCATTCATCTACCTATCCATTCATCTATCCATCCATTCATCTACCTATCCATCCATTCATCTACCTATCCATTCATCTACCTATCCATTCATCTATCAATCCATCCATTCATCTATCTATCCATTCATCTATCCATCCATTCACCTATCCATCCATTCATCTATCTATCCATTCATCTATCTATCCATTCATCTATCACACCATCCCATGTGAAATGATATCATTCGATATTATCAGACAATTACAAGATATGGGAACATTAACACACACACCAAAACATATATCAGTTCTGAAACACCTGTGAAGGAAATAAACAAGTACCCCCTCAATAACATTCTACTAATGATATCATATTATACATCTGTTAGTTTACAATTCCATTATAGAAAATAACCCAATAACATATACTTACTGACATTATCACTATGTCATGACAATATACTGACTTTAGAAAGAGCCATGTTCACATGTATACCTTCATTGTAAAAAGGATGTTAGGACTATTAAAATAGAAATTGCTTTAATCAGAGCATAGGAAAATAGTTACATTACGTCAACCATTGCTAGTAGCATGTGTTAAGTGCTTAATAATTGTAGATAACACTATCAAAATATTGACACAACCAGCACTTTCAATTTTGTCTAAGACATTGTCGGTATTTTTGTATATCTAGTGATGTAGATACTACAAGTAGTAATGATATCTTTATAGTAGTATAATATTGAGTTTGTTGACACCATTGCTTGTTGTTCACAGTAGTATTCTCCATATATTAAATGTCATATAAGTCATAACAATATCTTAAGTAAGGTGGGGCTCTGTCTTAGACAAGTCAACAATAACGTATTAATTTAATATGCAGACTGAGAGGCACTGATTCTAGGAATTCTTAATTGAATTGTTTAATTCAGTTATTCCATTTATGGAAATGATGTCTTCTAAGTAACTATGGTACCACTATTTCAAGCTAGGTATAATTACGTAAGTAATTATAAAGGATATCCTCATTACATGTTACTATTACACAGGATATCGAATGATACATAGCCCTTACAGGATCTTAGATACAGGTTACCTTATTTGTATAGTAACTTATAGATAGTACAAAGTTTTATATCACTAGCACAATTAGTTTATGATAACTATAATGATACTATTGTATATATTATTACACAATCGAGTAGATAATAAGATTCATAATATATATGTGTGAAAACCCACAAGTGGTTCGTTGCAATGTCAGAAGTGAAGTGAGTAACTATTTATAATTGTTGAATATCAATTTATTAATGTTTATTATTTAGTATAAAACTTACTGAACTCAACTCACTATAGTTAATGGCCCTGTAATTAATATTATAATTACAAACTAACTCAACCAACCCTAGTTAATGGACCCTGTAATTAATATTATAATTACAAACTAATTATAACAAGGATACTTAGAGAGACACTTGGAGGGACAGAGAACCCAAATCCTTTAGCTACTTTCTGCAAATCCAGTTGTTCAACATTAAACACAGTCTTTAAAGAGTGAGAAGCATAAGATTGTAAATAAGAACGATAACCATCTCGAGCTGATTTGTGTAGATAGTAATTCTTTTCAATGAGACGTTCCAACTAAAAGAATAGAAAAAATATCAATTCATCTATCCATCCATCCATCCATCCATCCATCTATCCATTCATCCATCCATTCATCCATCCATCCATCCATTCATCCATCTATCCATCCATCTATCCATCCATCCATCTATCCATCCATTCATCCATCCATCCATCCATTCATCCATCTATCCATCCATTCATCCATCCATCCATCTATCCATCCATTCATCCATCATCTATCCATTAATCTATCTTTTCATCCATCCAATTAACAAGTAATTCCAAAACATAGCTGATACATAAACACTTTGTACATACAATTAAACACCTGTTTAGACATTAATAAATGATGTCACAACGACATCATCACATTAAACTTACCTGGGATTGAACATTACTCAATTTAGCTGTATCAAACTCATACTCATTAAGTGGTACCTAAATACATTCACAAGAAATCATGAATAATTAATAAGATATGAAATAAACATGTCCCAAATGATTGAGCAACATTTATTATCTAAGATGTTTACAACTCGTGGGAAGTATACACATCATTAACTTATTGATATTATTACATCATCTTATTACATGATAACAGTTTAAGGAACTAGTCAACTTAATAACAGGTGCACTAGTAAACATGTAATATACAAGTAAGTGCATGTAAAGGAAATGAGTAATAGTTATGTAGTCTATTATTATTAAAACTGACATAAAAGTACATGTAATCTCATGTATTGATGACACATTCGAATTTTAAATGTAAACAAATGTCCATTTAGTAAACTAATATACTACATTATATAATATTACATAACAACCTTTGCATGTTTGAGGTATCGTAAAAACGATAACTCCTCTGGCAATAAAAATAATAGGGCACGCCCTCTAGCACCAGCTCGAGCAGTACGTCCAACACGATGTATATATTCCTGTAACACACCCACTAATGTAATGATTATTATAAAATTCTCACATTACCTTAGGATCATCAGGAGGATCATATTGAATGATCCAATCAACTTCTGGAATATCGAGACCACGTGCAGCGACATCAGTACATAATAAGATACCATGATCAGCTTGACAAAACTCAAAGAAAGTGGATGTTCTTTTCTGTTGCTTTTGACGACCCTATAGGTTGCCATGGAAACAATAACATATGTATACATGTTTATACACATACATGAATATCAAGAACTGTTATGTCAACATAATTTAGAAGTTCTGAGTGAAATTTAACTGAATTACAAGAGGAAAAGAAAACCATGACTTTCTTTGAAGTATTCTTCTTTAAAAATGTGAATAATAAGAGAAATCTTTTTTCAGATGAACACACAACATAGCCCTATATTAATGAAGAAGTATTCCTGTTTATAAAACTAGTCAAACCTGTTCTAGTCCTTCTACAGTAGATGTAGCTTTATGGTCGTCAACACCAACATACAGAGGGGCTTTCTTTAATGAGATACGAGCTAAATCATTGACATTTTTAGTTTGAGTGGCTGAGAACAAAACAGTCTGTCGCTTCTCTAAAAAAATTATTTTGTAATATTAACACATCATTTATTCATCTATTTATTTGTCTGTCCATTAGTATGACTATACATCTATTGATTGTCAATCCATTCATCTATCATACTGGGTAATATCTTGATAATCTGCTTCATTTCTTCTTCAAATCCAATTTCCAATATCCGATCAGCCTCATCAATGATAAGACATTGTAAATTTTTATATATAAACCCTTTCGTGTTCTAAAACAAAATGGATGACTAGAAATAACAATGGATCAATACCTGTAAGTGATCTAAAAGTCGTCCAGGTGTTGCTACAAGTAAATTAACCCCTTTCTCTAATTTTTCTACTTCAACTCTTCTATTAGCTCCGCCCATAATTATCCCATGAGAGTGGTGATGATACTGGAGTAGTTCTGTTGTAACACCATAAGTCTGAAGGGACAGCTCCCTCGTTGGAGAGATAATTATCACACCAGTACCTAGTAATTAAGTATTAAATAGTATTATTATATCTGACGTCACCATTGCGGGGCATAAAATTTAATTTATATAATAATTCGACAGCTGGTATTAAAAATGCTAATGTCTTTCCACTCCCAGTTTTAGCTGCTCCGAGTAAATCCCTAATAATTAAGTCATAATTAATAATTTAATAAGATTTCCTACCTTCCTTCTAATAATGGTTTAATACTTTTAAATTGTATTTCCATCATTTCGGAAAACCCCATTTCGTTAACAGCTCGTAACGTTTTGTCCGATACTAGACCTGCTAGTGAAGAGAACTGTCTCTCTTCACTACCTAATACTTTATCTAATGTTTCTTTATCTAAAACAAAAAAATTAATTTAAATTTTATTAATTCTTTCCCAAAAAAATACAAAAAGTGCACTGCCCGGGAATCGAACCCGGGTCGTAAGAATGGGAATCTTACATGATACCACTACACCAGCAGTGCCTTGTAAAACCTGAAGAGGTATTTTACTACAGATTTTCAAACTTACCATTAGCCTCGGCACTTTTAACCTTTTCTTCTTTATCTAATTTTTCATCATTTGTTTTTCTTTTCTTTGCTGGTACAACCCCAATTTCCCTATCACTATCAACAATGCCATCATCTTCTGTCGGTACTACTTCCTCCATTTCATTCTCTATAACTTTATACATTATAGTACATACTAATAGTTTTAAGACCCATACCTTCTTGTTTAATCTGATCTCTCTGGCTCTCTCTTTCAATATCTTCTGACAATTTTTTACTAAGAGAGTTTGCTTTTGTAGTTAAAGACAATTGTCTTTTTCTCTTCAATTTTTTTAACTTTCTAATACTCTTGTCTCTCACTAGAGGCATCCTAACACATGAGAGTTAAGTATGGAAACACGTGTCCAACAGCCACACCTATATTCCTCCCATTAATATGGTGGTAACATATTGATATGTTTAGATAACTGTTAAATCAATATTATTCCATTATCCAGTGACCACAGACATAGAAGAGAGACAGAAAGGCGGTAAGTTTCATTGCTCTTTTAACTTCTAATATTTTTTCTTTTCCTTTCTAGATTATGGATGTCTTCACTACCACAACTACATTGAGTCTGTTAGGAGTTGTTGTAAGTATTATTCTGGGAATAGTCGCCATTTTGGCTTATCGATTAGGATTTTATGATTTACTCTTCAGTCGGGTTGACAAAGAGTATGAATGTGATGGCGGACATCTTGTAGCGGAAACATTAAAAGCACATGGTGTTAAATATATATTTACACTTTGTGGTGGTCACATATCAACTATTCTAGTTGGTTGTGAAAAATTAGGAATAAGAGTTATTGATACAAGACATGAAGTGACTTGCGCTTTTGCAGCCGATGCCGTAGCTCGTTTATCAGGGATAGTGGGTGTGGCTTGTGTTACTGCAGGACCTGGTTTAACGAACACAGTTACAGCTGTAAAAAATGCCCAAATGGCGGAATCACCGTTACTATTGTTGGGCGGGGCTGCAGCTAAGTGTTTAAAAGGACGTGGTGCTTTACAGGACATTGATCAGATGGTATTATTCAAGCCACTTTGTAAATATACAGCCAGTATATCACGAGTTCGAGATATTGTTCCAACAATACGTAAGGCTATTGCAGCTGCACAGTCTGAAACACCTGGTCCAGTGTTTGTAGAAATTCCAATTGATGTCTTGTATCCTATAAAATTAGTCGAACAAGAGCTGTTTCCTAAGACTAAACCAAGGACTATAGTACAACATATGACTGCTTTGTATATAAAGGCTTATCTTGCTAAAGTGTTTGGTAATGCTTGGACTCCACAAGACACATCGCCTCTTCCAGTTGATAGGCCATTTTGCCGGGAAAGTGATGTCAAGAAAGTAGCTAGACTAGTTCGTAAAGCTAAAAAACCATTGTTTTTATTAGGTAGTCAAGTGACTTTGCCTCCTGTAAAAGGAGAGGATAAGCGTAGAAGTTTTGAGAAGATGGGTATACCTTGTTTTCTTGGGGGTATGTCACGTGGGTTGTTGGGACCTGATAGTAACATTCACATAAGACAGAGGAGGCGTGATGCATTGAAAGAAGCTGATTTAGTAATATTGGTCGGAGCTGTATGTGATTTTAGATTAAATTATGGCCGTTCTATTAGTTCTAAATCTGCTGTAGTTGCTGTAAATAGGAACAAAACCCAACTTAAACTCAATACAGACATGTTCTGGACTCCGACTATTAGCCTTCAAGGTGACCCAGGCTTCTTCATTCAACAACTTGCAGAGAATCTTGATGGTTATGAATGTGATCCATCATGGCCTGAAATGTTGAAGGAAAGAGATAAAGAAAAAGAAGCTATAAACTTAGAGAAAGCTGAAGAGATCCCTGACAGACATTTAAATCCACTTAAAGTTCTTCATTTATCAGAACAGGTCATGAGTGATAATACCATTATGGTCGCAGACGGTGGAGATTTCGTAGGATCTGCTTCTTATATATTACGTCCACGGGGTCCATTAAAATGGCTTGATCCCGGACCCTTTGGCACTCTCGGTGTTGGAGGTGGATTTGCTTTAGGAGCTAAACTTTGTTGTCCAGAATCTGATGTTTGGATTATCTATGGTGATGGTTCCCTCGGATATAGTGTGGCCGAATTTGATACATTCACTCGACATCAAATACCTGTTATAGCATTGATTGGTAACGATGCCTGTTGGAGTCAGATTGCTAGGGAACAAGTCCCCCAATTGGGTAGCAACGTAGGGTGTATGCTGGCATACTGTGAATATGAAAAGGTTGCCGAGGGATATGGTGGGCGTGGTTACGTATTGGATAGGGGTATGGATGATGATGCTATCAAGGATGTCCTCGTAAAGGCACAAGATGAATCTCGTACAGGACGACCTGTCCTTGTTAATTGTCTTATAGGGACGACTGATTTTCGTAAAGGCTCGATTTCAGTTTGATATAGCTCTCATTTTGATCTAGATAGTTTGTTAGACACTTTTAGTTTTCATACTGACAACAGTTATATTATGCATGTAATTCCATTAGGGTATGTGCTGTATTACACCTGTTGAAACTGAAAATAAAAACAAATTTATTTAATAATTTAATAATTACAAACCACAGTATCAAGTGATTAACCACACACAGTCACAACATAAGTTATGATGAGTACAAGAAAACAAACAAAATTCTAGTGACGTTTGTGTATTGAAGCTAATGAAAAATGTTCTCCTTTTAATAAATCTTCATCTGATGAGATATTATCAAATGGTGAACGAACATCTGAAATAAAATTAAAGAGAAATCAATTATAAATTGTCCAAAGACATAAATGATAAAAATAGTAGTACCAGAAAGGTTGTTGTTGTGTTCCAATAGTATTCTTACTGAGTAAACAAACTACATAAACAGTTACCAGATATTACTATTATTCTTCTTTATACTACAATAAATATTCCAAGCTTGTTTATTTAGTTGTCCTGATTATAGGGGTATCCTCTTCCAGAGGTATTATTTAACCTCTATATTCATGACACCAGCATACTTGCCTCTTTCATCTTCATCGTCTGATGTGTCCATGTGAACAGCTAAATCTTGTCTTCGCTGTCCTGTCTCAGTAAACATACGATTTCTCACTCCAGTAACATTCTGTTCACATATAGTCACTCTTTGACGTGAGGACCCGTTCCCTGGATCTAAACGTGGCATCGTAATAGCTCCCACACTGCCATCAAAGCTGGACTGACTACGTGCTTTAACTACTTTGTAAGTGACAACAGACGGCGGTTCTTGCGTGGACTGTTTAGCAGGAGACACATGAGGGGTGTGTTCAGAACTTCTATAACTTTGTTCTCTTGTGTGTTTTAAAGTCTGTATTATTCCTATCCAAGAGTGCATGTCTCCTTGACTTGGAGCTGAGAAATAATAGATACGAATATCCTTCTTGTTGACAGCTCCTCGGCAATGGACTTCAAACATATTTGGTTTTGAGGTCCTTTGAATGAGAAGAAAACTTGATATTATCAGTGATAGAATCAAAGTTATTTATAGTAGTACGTTAACTATTACATTGTCAAAATTATTTATAATAATTTATCACCATATATAGTATAAGCTATTTGGAGTAGTATCAATTCTATTACAGTACATTATTGCTAGGTAATAATTATAATAAAATCAGGACATTATATATAGAGAGATATATAATAGTATCAAGTTACTATTTGTAATATCATTACCAAATATCATTTACAGTACTGATATCATCTATAGTATCAAATGTTATAGTATGAGATAATACTCACAGTCCTTGAGTAATTTGAACTGTAGTGATATCTTCAAGTGGAAGAGAGGCCAATGGCTAAAAAACAAGTAAATCTAGTTAATAGAACTAGTCAAACCAGTTTAAAATACCTTTTCTGTATTGTAATATGAGAGGTATTGAGTGTCTAGAACGAACAATCGTTTTCTCCAATTCTTTACTTTATGTCCTTGTTTTATAAGAAAGCCTTGTTTGTGAACATAAGTATTACCATCATCCTATATAAATGAATTATAACTTTAAGATCAGACATAGTCTTGTTCTTACTAGCTCTAACAGAGCTCCTTGTAATTGTGAGTCATCTATTATTCCCTCAGTACCCAAATCTGTCATATCTAAACTAACTGTCTTGAGTTCAGTTACACTGTTTTGTGGAGAAAGGGTTGGTGTTGTTGCTGAGCGCATATGGAGAAGCTGTTAGGAGGAAGAGAGAGAGGAGAGAAAGAGAGAGAGAGAGAGAGAGAGAGAGAGAGAGAGAGAGAGAGAGAGAGAGAGAGAGAGAGAGAGCAAGATAGGAAGTGAGATGATACTGTTATAATTACTTTTAACTTACCTTATTACGAAGTCGTTGATTATCAAGTGAAAGGACTTTATTAGTTGTCGCCATTTCAGTCAGTCTTTGTACTAGAGACTCTTTCACTAATCTACCTTCATCCTCCAATGAACTGGACTTATCTCGTAACTTATCACGCTCTCTAGATAAAAATTAGAATAAAGTTACTATATTTAGTAACAAGTACATGACATAATTAAAACTATAAATAACTCACCTTCTTAAGTCCCGTAATTCAAGCCTCATTTCAGCAGCTAGTCTTATTTCAGTAGTAGCTTGCCTTATATCAGTTGTCAGTAACTGTAACTGGAGATGTTTTCGATCAAGATCATGAGTCTGAATACAAAGAGACATGGCACTATGGTTTAGTTATTCTTTGTGAGTAGTCATTTAAAGAATGTAGATTTAACAGAACTAATGTTTATTATCAATCACTGATGTTTACTGATCTTTATATTTAATGAACATACAATAGACAAGACTGGTTTGTTTAGTAATGGATCCATTAGTCTACTTATAATGTCCATTAAACCTTATCAATCCATTGATCTGTCTATCCATCCATCCATCCATGTATTTATCTATGTTACAATTACCAATTCATCAACAGTCGTCCATAAGTTCTTATTTTCTTCTCTCAACATTTCATTATCACGTAATATAGAGTACCTTCCCTCTTCCAAAGCTGTAATCTTTTCAAGTAGTTGCTGAGACTCATCACCTACAAATAAACAGGATCATCCCCATTAGATTATCACTATTATTATTCACCTGTCAATCCTTTTCCAAGTGGTGTCACAAATTCTGACATCGGTCTCTCCTTTGTCTCCTTAGTAGATTGAACACTCAAATAAGTGCTACTTAAAAAACTACCAGAGACAGATCTTAAAGAACCAATTGTTGTTTGACGATGTAGTACTGATAACAGATGACTACGGAATGGAGGAGGGTCAACTCTACCTGGTGTACTAATGCCACGTTCATATAATGAAGTACCACTTGATTTTTTCAACAATACAGGAGAAGGTGAAGAAGACTTACTGTTTTTCTTGTCATGGAAGGAAGAGCTTGTTAGAGGATCATCTTCTACATCCATTAGTAACAGGCGCGACTCTATATCGGAAGATGTGAGTTCATTCTCTGAATGAATACGACGAAGGCTTCCTGTATATTTATCATGTGATGTATGCTCACTATAATATTGAGATAATGGTGGTCGATGATGGGTGCCCTGACTTTTCTCTAGATGGCTACCTCGCTCAAGATCTTGGCCATATCCAGCTGGTAAATGATCCATTAGACTGCCTTTAGGCAAAGAAGAGACAGTCTGCATCCTTTTTAATGGAGGACGTCCTTTTCGTGATAGGTTTGTGTTACCTTCAAAACAGAAATCTGCAGAAGATAAACACACTTCCCTAGCCTCTCCTAAACAAGAATCTAGTTGTGAGAGAAGTCTGTCAACCTCTTCTTGACTCACTCCTTTAGGAAACATATCTTCTACTAAATTGGATTCAATACCACTCATTCTTTGAGCAGTAATGTCAACTGAATCAGTGCTGGATGATTCTATAGGCAGTGGTGTTTTATCACGATGATGAACTGCTTCATCAAGCATCTTTTGAATTTCCCTGGCTTGATTGAGACGAGAAATAATTCGACTAAAACCTCTCATTAACTCTTCATTCAATTGTTGTGTCAAATAGAGTAATTGTTCACTTTCCTGACAAGTCTGACATGTTGTGTGTTCAACTTTCAATGGCGATTTTTGAGCAGGTTGTAAGGTTACATCTTTCGATGACTCACCAGATGACTGTAATTCTATAAAAGCACCTGATCTATCTCGTTCCTTTTCAGATCCTTGTACATTGACAAGATTAGCAAAACCAGGCAAAGGGACAGTGTCTGGGTCTTCATCAAAATGAACGTTTGCACTTAATGGTGCTGAAGTCATTTTGGTTGCTATGGTAACAAGCAAGAATGTACTTGTTAGTTTGAAAAAAATATAGCGATCTTAGTTAATGGAGCACGTATATTAATTGTAATTTATATTGACTAGTAAATACAATTTGAAGTGTGTAATGTATTATTATATGTACTAACAGGTGTGATATGTTTATTCACATACTAACAATAGTACAAGTTCAATGCAACCAATGTTGTTGTCACGGTAGACTAGTTCCCAGATCTGTTGTTAAATTGTTAGTAATAGTAGTAATAGTACTTTTATTTTACAATTTGAAATACATGCAATATTCTCCTAGTTGTTGCCAACTTATCACATCACTGAGTATGGTATGACTGTCTACATATTGCTATGTTATAGGAATTTGAAAATGCACGCACTGGAAGACATTGAAGTGATTATTATTTGATTATAATCTATCTATGTATATAGTACACAAATATCTCAGTATTATTAATAGAGAATACTGTATTACAGTAATTTTTGTATTATTCCAAAGAACATAGATTTACAAGTTTAAATGGTGAATCTTAAAACACAGTACTTAGGTCATTCTAATTACTGTGTAACTAGAGGTAGCACTATACATGTATATATGATGGTTTACATATAGTACTGTAGTGTAATATATGTTTTAGTGGAAATAATAATATAAATAAATTTATAAAGTCAATAAAACAATATAGTTGTCTCACTTCATATACGGGAGGATAGCAGCCACGTCCTCTGACTGTGGCGTTTGTTTCTGAAGGTACACACGAAAACAAAACTTAGTTTTCCTCCTCACACGTTCTAAAATGCAAATCTGGTGAGGAAAGGTAGTCAATTACAGCCACACCCACCATAATTGTTATTATAAGAGTAGGCGTGGCTCAACTTGGTATGAGTATCCTCCTCATATAATTATTATTTTTATTTTCTAGGTAATGGCTACTAAAATTACTCGTATTTTCTCTGGGATTCAACCTTCAGGAGTTCCTCATTTGGGGAATTATTTAGGGGCACTGCGTAACTGGGTGGAGCTTCAGAACTCATGTGACAATGTATTCTATAGTATCGTTGATTTACATGCATTAACTGTTCTTCAAGCGCCTTTTTTATTGAAAAAGAATATACGAGAAATGGCGATGTGTTTATTAGCTTGTGGAGTTGATCCTAATAGAAGTATCCTTTTTCAACAGAGCAAGGCAAATATGCATCTATCCATTGTCTTTCCTATTCATCCATTGCTTTCATCTATTTGTCCATTACTTCATCAATTTGTCCATTGTTTTTTAGCAATTTTAATCCCTCTAAAATTCATTCATTCATTTATGCAGGTTCCAGAACATTGTGAATTAATGTGGTTATTAAGTTGCCGTACACCTAATGGTTGGTTAAACAGAATGACACAATGGAAGGTATTATAATATATATATATATATATATATAATTGAACGCTACTTGCTTTATTGCAGGCTAAAGGAGCTACTGACAATCGAGATATTGTTAATATTGGCTTGTTTGCATACCCATTATTAATGGCAGCTGATATATTATTATATAAGTAAGATATTGGAGTTTAATAAATATATAAATTAAAGGAGCATCATCAGAACTACTCATGTCCCTGTTGGAGAAGATCAGTTACAGCATTTAGAATTATCTCGAGACATTGCTCGCTCATTTAATTCACAATATAAAGAAGGTTTCTTCCCGGAAGCTCAGCCATTACTAGGTTAGTATATCAATTCAACTATCTACATATCAATTTATCTATAGTGTTATATTATATACAGTAGGTGGTGCTCAGCGAGTTATGAGCTTACGGAATCCACTCCAGAAAATGAGTAAATCGGATAATCAGGACTTGACACGTATTAATCTTGATGATCCTCCTGACACAATTCGTATCAAACTTCGTAAAGCAGTAACTGATTGCACATCAGAAATCACTTATGATCCAATTAATAGACCAGGAGTATCTAATTTAGTATCAATTTATTCATCAATTACAGGGACGTCCCCTGATCAAGTAGTTGAAGAATTTGTAGGGAAAGAAACAGTGCTATTAAAAGATTTATTAGCTGATGTTATTATTGATCATTTAAAACCATTACAAGAGAAAATGGTTGCATTAGAACAAGATGGAAGTTACGTTACTGAGGTATTAAAGATTGGTGCAGAGAAGGCTCAAATATATGCTCAAGACACATTGTATGAAGTGAAGAAAATACTTGGTATCGACTGAGTTTATTGATAAGATGATTAGAATTATAAAATGTAATTTTAAATATTCACATTTAGACTTGTTAATAAATAATAACCATAATGTCCCATGTTGTAATATATTATTTTAATTATTACTAATTATAGGAGCAGCTACAATATATGATTAATGAATATATTAATAACATTATTGCATTCCTACACGATCACGTTGTATTCTCTCATTGTATGTTTTAGACACAATATTCCACGCTTCCATGAACCGATCAACACAATTTGAAATACAATTCTGTAACAAGAAATCACAATCATTGAAATGAAATGAATATAAAAAATTCAGTTTAGATTCCAGTCTACTCACTTGTTGTCTAGAATCTAAGCTACCAGCATTAGGATAACTAATACATTTAATAAAACATTTATCAGACATTTTCTAAGGAACAGAAAGGCTTTATTAATAGCAGATATGATACATTTATACTTGTATTAATTGCTGTGCATTGGCCATTGCTAGCTCCCCCTTCATTTGTTCCATCAATTGAGCTCTCTCGGCGGCTGATACACTCGCCCCTCCACCTAGACCGTAATCTGACGCCATTATTACACTGTAGAGAGATTAAAAGTAGCTTACAGAAATATAAAAAGCATTACCTTTGTGTACCACGTGGGTAGCTTTGAGTATACGGAGTTGAATTTTAATTCGATTTTTAACCCCATTACATTTCTGTATAAATTTCAAAACGTTTCCGTTTCTCTCCGTATCTCAAATAGGACTGTCACGTGAAGAGTTATCAGTTTGTCATTCCTCCTCTTGTGCAGTCTTCCTCAAGGAAGAAGGAGACATTATGGATCCTTTGGGAGCTCGATTAGATATTATAAATGCTGAGGAGATTATCCGTTGGAGTGATGTTAAGGAGACAACAGATCCTCTTTCTGCTGCTTCAACAGCCATGTCAATTCTGGGACCAGAACTTCCTTGTGTTCATACCACACCTCCTTTTAATATTAGACCAGATCTGAATCAGAAAGTAGCATTTTTGTAAGTTTTATAATTTTATAAAGATAAAAACACCATTTGTAAACTGTATTGATAAATGATTATTAATATAATTCCTAGTACATGTACATATCATGTAGTTATTATTACACAATGAAATGAAAATGTTTGCAAGTAATTCTCCACTAATAAATGTAATTATTAATGAAATAATTAGAGGGGTTTTAACTCATTACTATATTATTATTAATATAGGGTTGGTGATATATCTAAGTTATCATTAGAAGCTGTTGTTAACCCAACCAATGAAAGTTTAACAGATAAAAATCCTGTGACTAACAAGTTACTTGAAGCTGCTGGACCAGAATTAAGAGAAGAATTAAAAACACAAGTTGTTTGTGAGTTTGTAATGTTTATTAATCCATTTGTGTTAGGTTTGTCCATTTTGTGTATCGTCTGTCCATTTGTATATTATTCATCCATTCATATATTATCTATTACTAGTTTTTTGTTTGTTCATTTGTTGTTATTTTCATTTTTCTCTAAATCACAATGTTAGTTTTCAACTGATAATTACAATACATAATATACATCCATTCATATATACACATCCATTTTCACTTAATGCATCCATTCTCTCCATCCATATATCTATTTACAAAACATATATCCATTATACATCCATAGTAATACATCATACATCCATTAAATTACCATACATCCATTTTAATAGCTTGTCGTACTGGTGATGCCAAGATCACTACAGCTTATTCTTTACCATCACGGTACATGATGACATCATTATTACATCATTATTACATCATTACATTATATTTGTAGTCATGTGATCCACACAGTAGGGCCAAGATACAATGTTAAATATAAAACTGCTGCTGAGAGTGCCCTCTATAATTGCTATAGAAGTGTTCTACAAATTGTAAAGTAAGGAGCCTGCCATTAATCATGTTTTGGTCTCTTATATGTATATATTGAAAGTCACTTTAGTTTATGTAAGCTTACTAGTTGTAATAACACCTGAATAACAGCTGTTAGATCTTATCACTACATTCAGATCTATATACATGTCCATTTGTGTAATATGCATCTATTATAATGTTTATGCATCCATTTTTATATTTATAAATCCATTCTCATGTTATGCTATAGTGGGTCTATTATATCATGTATCCATTGCACTATTTATATATCTATTGTTCTCTCTCTTGTCATTAGAACTCGTCACATAACATCCATTGCTATTCCTACGTTAGTATCTTGTCGTAGGAACTACCCTCCTGTTGAGGGAGCTCATATGGCACTCAGTAAGTTATCAACCTGATTTGATAATGACATCATAATGACATCATAGGAACTGTTAGACGTTTTCTAGAACATTTTGATGAAGGCGTTGATCTTATTGTTTTTGTTGCTGAGCATGATGATGTAAGCCACACCCACTGCCACTCCCATTTTATATTACATAATACTTTCTAGCTTGTTTATCAGCAAATGTTTTCAATTTTTTTCCCACGGACACCTGAAGAGGAGGACCTGTCAATGAGGGCTTTACCTTTGGAGTTAGGTTAGTTAGCCACGCCTACTAATTAAGATATATATTGCATAGGAAATGAGTATGGTGAACCTATTATAGCCGAGAGACAGATTAGAATTATGGATCAACCATTTACAAGACGAGGTAGAGTGTTAGGTGTGTGTGTGTGTGTGACATGTGAAGGTGGTCATTTATTTTAGGTACAATGTCAATGGATAACAATGAAAGTGATGAAGAATGCGGCAAATCTAGTGATGTTGATGAAGGATTAATCAATGAAGAAGTCAGAAGGATATTTAGTGCAATGTTGATATATGTTCTGATTAGGTTGGTCAACATCCTTTTTCTATGATGACAACTAACAAAGATTCTGAGAGAAAAGAAGCATTAATGCGAGATCGGGCAGCTCTTTCTGAGGAAGAAGAGAGGGCAAGACGTTATCAACAATATCTCCGAATGTCAAGAACAGAAAATTTTACTGACTTGACAGCTTTAGGAGCATTCTTTAGAGCTGGTGAGAGAGAGAGAGAGAGAGAGAGAGAGAGAGATCAGACTTACTTTCTTTTCTCAAATCAGGACATGACTATCAAGGTCGACAAGTTGTGTGTTATGTTGGTCGACTATTTCCAGCATCAAAATTTGATTTAAATAAGGTAAAAATAACGTTACTATGGCAACATTGATGATGCATTTTAAGGCTGTGGCATATTTTGTAAGTATTATGGAACCCATTGTTAGAAGAGAATATATCCTTGTTTATTTCCACACTGAACCTGAACCAGATGAACAACCTGATAATAATTTCTTTAAAGAATTGTACAATCTGTTGGATGAAAGGTAGTTGCCATGGCAACCATAGAATTTAAATTATTATGATATACTTATAGGTATAAAAGTCACTTGAGAAATTTGTTCATTGTTCATGCTAACTGGTGGTTTAAGGTAAATGGACATATAGTTTAATAAATGGACATATGGGTTAATAAATGGACATATAGTTTAATAAATGGACATATAGTTTAATAAATGGACATATAGTTTAATAAATGGACATATGGGTTAATAAATGGACATATAGTTTAATAAATGGACATATAGTTTAATAAATGGACATATAGTTTAATAAATGGACATATGGGTTAATAAATGGACATATAGTTTAATAAATGGACATATGGGTTAATAAATGGACATATAGTTTAATAAATGGACATATGGGTTAATAAATGGACATATAGTTTAATAAATGGACATATCCATGTGTCACCATAAATATGAAAATGGTACCTAACGTACAAACAGATTTTGAACACTTGCAAATCAATTGTTGCTATGCGGCCATCTTGAACAGGAAGTTAATATGTGACAAGCTCAATGATTGACCTTAATGAATACCAAATTATGTTCATTTCCTGCTTAAGATGGAATAATCATTTCTATATAAGCATTTGTTCAAAATTCTTTTGCATATTAAGTACCATTTTTATCACATAATTATAATTATAATGTATTTGATAAATATTAGGGCACTTGAGTCCCTTGCAAAAATTATAAAGAGACATTTTAAAGAATATGTAGTTTTTATAATATATTGAGTGTTTTTATTTGCTTCATGTTAGCAAGCAATTGTGGGTTATATACATGTTAACAAAATTCATAACTTTTCTAATTGACTTTTTATAGATGTCAACATGGTGGTTTCTGACATGGACAGCTCCTGAGATAAAAGAGAAAGTTGTTCATTTAACAGGAATAGAGTATTTATATGATTATATTCATCCACAACAAATTAATATACCGCCTTTTGTATTGGAACATGATCGTCAGGTAAGACGTTATAAAAATGGCATAATTTATTGATAAATGATTTTATTTTATTAGATCAATGGTAGTCATTATTATAAAGCTGTTCGGAGATCACAGAATGAAGTTGATCCTCAAGAACTTTGATTTTTGTGTGAAAATATTTATTATTACTGGTACACAATATGCACTATTTACTTACACATATATACGATCTACTATACATGTTAATTGTTTAAAGAAATTGATGTTGTTAATATTAATATATTATGCAAACAACAATATTACTTATGTAAGATAATAATTAATATTATTATTATTTTGGCGGGTGATAATCACGTGATCTATCTTTTGCTTAAACTTTGGAGAAGAAAAAGTTGCTTGTTTCATGCTCTAAACAATTAATTGAACGAGCTATTTAACCTCTAGTGAAGCTCTAGATTAGCATCTTCTATTTATTTAGACGTTGGGCTTTAAATGGAAGTTACCGTTGTCAGGACAACCAGTCAACAGTAGAGAAAGGATGTCACTCCACACACTGCCTTGTCTTTACCTTAATATGGGCGTAGAAATGATATATATTCTCGACCAACGACTTGAAGCTCAAGGTGTTTCCGCAGATAAAGAGAGAAAAGGTAAGAGATTTAGTGGCCATTACAAGTCTATCAAATATTGCCTACCAGCCTCATCAGTTGTATCATTTCTCTAGTCATAAAAGATATTGTCAAGCATTTTCTAAGTGACCAAGCTCTCTCATCTCTTTTCACTCCTCAACCAATGTCAACAAAAGAAAGATTGAAAAAAAACTTTACTAAACTAGCTCATTCTTCTATTATGAAACTGAACCATGATGCTATGGATAAGGTGAAGGTCACATGATCATCTTCAAAAAATGAATAAATGAAATATCTTTGTTATTTTTTAGCTCTTTGATTTAATGACGATGGCCTTCAAATATCAAGTGTTACGATCTAAATCAGGTCACGAATTACTAATGGTCACATTGACACACTTGGACGGCCTACGTTTAATGGTAGATACATCCCATGTACATATTGAAATGGTCAATAAAGTTATACAAAAGTGTGTAGAGAAATACGATCAACTCAGTTCAGCTCAGCTCATGTTATTACGTCACACAATATTACAATTTGTCCAAGACAATCAGAAAAAGGTTCATCCATTACAACCTAGCCTTTTATTCATCATTTCTTTACTAGGTATCCATTTTCCTTTCACAAGGTATTCAGTTACAATCAAGTTGGTTTGTCCTCCCAACTGGAGGTGCTGTCCCTCATGGCTCAGAGTTCCCAGGGAAAATTATTTATCATTATGAAGGTCATCGAGTTGACATGATCCATTGTCCTGTCCAGTACACTCATGTAGAGAAGAGAGGATCTACAAAAATTGTAGGTGATCGTGTTGTTCACCTCGGAATAAACATGTAAGTTAAACCTGTTTTACTGGACTGACTGGTTTCTGTAGATACAGTAAGAAGGTTAGGGAAGAGATGGATCATGTCTCTAGTAGCGAAGAAACCAAAGTTAGTATTATTTTCATATTAATATTTGACTGAAATCTGACAGAGTTTGTCATTGAAAACACAGTCGGGTGGAACTCAAGCTGAGTTAGATTTTTTACAACATTTGTTAATTGGATTTCAAGAACCATCGTCATCAACTCATTTCAAGTTAAGTTTATTTGACGATGAAGAGATGACTACTACTTCAACATCAACAAAGTATTGTAATATATTAGAAGTGATATATAATATAGCCATTGTCTCAGGTCTAGAGACGACAAGACTGTCAAAATAAATGAGTATAAGGTAAAATGGTTCATTGTATTTATGTACCAAACATGGTCTCGTATTAGTAAACATTTATTGTGTTATATTGTTACATTGTACAATGTACAAGTATTATAATATAATATTGTTTATTGTAGAGTCCTAGTGGTGCTCAAATGAGTCAGATATTACAAGACTTTGCACTAGAAGATAATTCGGAGAGTACTCGTCAAGGTGATGACTTGTTGGATCTTATGGACACACTATAAATGGACATTTTCAAATGGATGTATCTTTTTAATTGGACTAATAGCATGTAAGTTTCTTAATCACTTTTTAAAATTTCATTTCTAATTTCATTTTTAAATTATGTACCCAATCTAAGAGAAAGAAAGACTTGTTCATTAAAAAAACTTTTAAGTGAACTCGCAATAATAACCATTTAAAATATAGTGCTCATTCAAATAGTTCCATTTTCTCAGACTGGATCACCAGTATTAGCATTAACAAAGCACGCTATACATAGACAGTTACTATATTGATGTGATTATTATTATTATAGCCCCTATAATAAAAAATGCCTGATTGTCATAATAAATAAAATGGTTCATAAAGAATACTGTCATTTGCTATCTCCACCACTAGCCTCAACTTGTTTCAATTCTAAATATTTCCAAGGTGTTCCGTCTGATTTTTTAAGCTTCACTTCAGCCTTAGTACCTAGAAGTTCGACTACACTTTTACTAGTATCAATCACCTAAATATAATTATTAATAAAACATATAATAACTGGGTACTTACTCCTTCAAGACACCATGTCTTTTCAAATGTACGTTTGCCTCCCTCATAAGTAATGATCACTTTAACCTGTAATAAAGAGATAATCCTCACATTACTTTTTATTCCAATACAGAAATCATAAGTAATTTTAAAACAATGCTAGTTTATCCCTAGTACTGTATATTGTACTTGTCACATTTATTATATGGAGGAAGGCAATAATGTAATCCTTACATTAGTGGAGTTAGCTGTAAAAAAGCATTTTTCAGGCACTGCACACTTTGAGAAAACTGATATTACTACTTGTGAACCAGTTTGATGCCAGTCATATCTGGATAGAGAGAAAGAATCTCAGTTACCTTCACAATTCAGTTACCTTGTTGCGATATCTTTCTGTAAAAATAAGGAAAATCATTACAAATTAAATAAATATTTGACTCCACCCACCTCATCAGTGTGCCATAAATGCATACCAGTTTTACAACCTTCTTGTCTCAAAAATTCATTAAAATCTGATGTACGACGTCGACAACATGACCAAAACTTGTACCTAACAAACAACTTTATTATATACTAATTAACAAGGGGCTAACCCTTCATGAAATATAGGTACACCAGGATGATACTGGCAATCAGATAGATCGGAGTCTGGTCCAATATAAGTCTAGTTCAGTAACATGTAATCTTACAATAGATACTTACTGTTTGACAACCACCATGTTTACATTTGGTTCCTATGGCAACCTCATTACTATTAGTTGCATTATCAGTTGATTCTGATGTATTAGATACGTCTTTATTTTCTTGTTGTTTTTGTAGTCTTGCCAATGCAGTTTTCAATGAATTAGATACTATAACTTTTAATTCATTAAATGGTTCATCATCACTAAAAAAGATGTTGATATTATTTTATTAGTGGGTGTGGTTTCACATACGGGGGTCGTTCTATTGGTACTTTAGGTTTTGGAGTTGGTGCTTTTACTTCAATCACCTGACAGTCACATGACTTATATTATGTAATGTAATGTAATACTCACTTCTCCTTTTGCTAATGGTTGTATAACTCTTCGTTCTGGTTCAACTGGTTTAACTGGATTATGTTTACCATGAGTACAACCCTATTGGTAAATTAATAATTAATTGAACATATTTATGATAACTCTAACTGGAATATTTAAGAAATCTGTAAAATCAGTACTTCTCTTTTTACAACAAGACCAACCCTATAATGGACACATAGATCATTAAATAGATGGACAGTAGTGAAATGGACACATAGATCATTAAATAAATGGACAGTAGTGAAATGGACACACAGATCATTACATAGATGGACAGTAGTGAAATGGACACATAGATCATTAAATAGATAGACAGTAGTGAAATGGACACATAGATCATTAAATAAATGGACAATAAATATACTTACCTTCAAAGCATCATGAAATACTGGTACTCCTGGATGGTAAGTACATCCATCTAATGGACATTATTAGAAACAGTTTTTAATAGGAGAAAATGTACCATCAGTATTTTCCTCTTCTTTGAATATCTTTCCACAACCTTTGTTATAGCACAAAACTTCAGTCATGTCGGAAACAAGATTGATACTAGAATATTCTATATACTATTACGTAGATAACATTGATACTAGAATCTTCTGAACTTTATTGTGTGGGGGGGCGTGTTCACGTGAGCACGTGTAAAGGCAGTGGTCGCGGAAACTTACTTGAAGAAAGGTTTCTTTCAGTAAGTTCCTTCAGTTGAACACTTCAATATGTCAACAGAAGGAACTCTAACCCCTGAAGTGACAAATGAATCACCACAACCTCATCTAGCTAAACAAGACTTGTCTACATTGGTAAGTGATATTTCATCATCCTATTTTGAACCAGACACTGTTGTATATATAAATAAACGTGTTATTTATTAGGACATATTATATTTTAACAAATATATACGAATACCTTATTAATATTAAGAACCTCTTTTGCTAACTCCACCCACTTCAGGATGTGTCGTCATTAAACCCATTGACACCAGAAGTTATCAGTCGGCAGGCTACTATTAATATAGGTACTATCGGTCATGTAGCACATGGTAAGTCTACTGTAGTGAAAGCTATATCAGGAGTACAGGTAAGTCATTAGAAATGGTCTATTTTATAATGATATATTTTATAGACTGTACGTTTTAAGAATGAGTTAGTAAGAAATATTACAATTAAATTGGGATATGCTAATGCTAAAGTAAGTCAGCCCCTATTATTATTAAAGTTAATTAAAACACACATTAATAGATTTATAAATGTGATAACGATCGATGTCCACGACCTGGTTGTTATCGCTCTGATAGTAGTACCAAACCAGACGTGTTTCTTTGTGATACTCCAGGATGCAAGGTAAATAGAAGCCACACCTACTTATTTTATTAATTTTATTTAGGGTAATTTTCGATTATGGCGCCATGTATCATTTGTAGATTGTCCTGGTCATGATATTCTTATGGCAACCATGTTAAACGGAGCAGCTGTAATGGATGCTGCGTTACTATTAATAGGTTAGTGTTACTAAATATAGTAACAAATTCTAAGAATAGTATCACAGCTGGTAATGAGTCATGTCCTCAACCTCAAACTTCAGAACACTTAGCTGCTATTGAAATTATGAAATTAAAACATATTATTATTCTTCAAAATAAAATTGACTTGATACGAGACACACAAGCAAAAGACCAATATCAAGAAATACTCAAATTTGTTCAAGGTATTAGTACGGTATTTTGTTACTAATATTACTTTATTATGTCAGGTACGGTAGCAGAAGGTGCTCCTATTGTGCCAATCTCAGCTCAATTAAAATATAATATTGAAGTTGTTTGTGAATATATTGTTAAGAAAATACCTATACCAATCAGAGACTTTACATCAGAGCCACGTCTTATTGGTGAGTATGTTCCTGTAATTATTATCATTATCTATTTAACTAGTTATTCGATCATTTGATGTAAATAAACCTGGAGCTGAAGTAGATGAATTAAAAGGAGGTGTGGCTGGTGGTAGTATTTTGAAGGGAGTCTTAAGAGTAAGAATATAATGTCCGCTAGTAATTATGATTAATACACTATTAGGTTAGTCAAGAAATTGAAGTACGTCCTGGTATTGTATCTAGAACTGAGGATGGAAAAATTCTTTGTCAGCCAATTATGTCTCGAATAGTCTCTCTCTTTGCTGAACAAAATGAACTTCAATATGCTGTCCCTGGAGGTCTTATAGGTTAGTGATATATCTGATGAGGAATTAATGGTATCTAATTATAGGAGTGGGTACTAAAATTGATCCTACTCTCTGTCGAGCGGACAGACTAGTTGGACAAGTTTTAGGAGCTGTCGGTGCTTTACCTGATATTTACACTGAATTAGAAATATCTTATTTCTTGTTACGACGACTACTTGGAGTGAGAACCGAAGGAGATAAGAAAGGAGCCAAGGTAAGATATAGTGGATAGTAATGTCTGTAGTAGTAAATGTCAATTCTTAACACAATGACATTTCATTAATAAGCTCTAGACTAGGAAATATCTAAAGAGTACGATAACTGTTTGTAACTTCTTTCCCTTGTAGGTTCAAAAACTTAGTAAAAATGAAGTATTAATGGTTAACATTGGTTCTCTTAGTACTGGTGGTAAAGTTAGTGCTGTTAAAGCTGATTTAGCTAAGATTGCTTTAACTCAACCAGTCTGTACTGAAGTAGGAGAAAAGATTGCTTTGTCTCGTAGGGTAGAAAAACATTGGAGGTAAACACCCTGTAATATTGACCTTTAATTAATTAATATTACAGATTAATAGGGTGGGGTCAAATTAGAAGAGGGACTGTATATCGACCCCCAACAGAACCCAATGATTCTTGAGTAAACCCCTTTAGAATTAAATAATTTATGCCCTAATTATTGTTTAGATAAGGATAATTATTGTTGTCTTTTCTATCATTCTATGAATGTTTAATTTGTTTTTAGATACAATACTGTATTGTATTCACTATATTATAATTCAGATATCAATACACTACATTGTTCTTTTATATCTTATTGAAACTAGCTAACAGGGTCATCCCCATAATTAGGCCAATCATTATTAGGGGAGGTACCCATTGGTGTTTGTCTTGAAACAGACTTGTATTCTTCTCGGTATTCAAAGTGTCGAGTGCATCTTGAGATTTCTCACGATGAGTCTCGCCACTAAAACTCAGCTCAACATGTCGTGAAAGAACACGGACTAGTGGGCGGAGCTGCATCCACCATTGTTCTTTAGGAATACGATGTACCATATCACTAGACTCCTTTAAAGTAGAGACAGGTGTGGCTACGTATTGAATCCCTATGAGTCCCAAAACACAGACAGTGTCAGGAGTAGAAACCCTCAAACCTCCTTCGCTATCAGCATAAGCACCAATTTGAGAGAGAAGATGTGACATTGCGTGTGAGGCATATTTAGAACCGAGTATACGATCAAATGGACTGGGACGATCTCCTTGCTGAAGATGACCTAACACGTTGCTTCTAGAAATAAAGAAGTCCTTTCCTTCTTCAGATAACATTTGTGTCATAAATTCGGTTGTTATGTTTTCGTTACAGTTTTCATTACGAATAATGATTCCTCGTTCAAGGTAGCCTTCACGAAACTTTCCCACTAAAAAGTCGAGGTCATGTTGTAAATCTGAGAGACTAAATGGTTCCTCAAAAATATAAGCACTGTCAGCACCTCCAGCAAGACCTCCCATAGTTGCTAGGTAACCACAGTAACCTCCCATGGTTTGGACAACAAAAACCCGTTTTCTACTAGCAGTAGCAGACTGTTTCAACACATCACAAGCCGATACGATGACATTAAGTGCTGTATCACATCCTAAACTATACTCTGTACCTGGAACATTGTTACTAA
This sequence comes from Xestospongia muta, assembly GCA_963693285.1. NCBI lineage: Eukaryota > Metazoa > Porifera > Demospongiae > Haplosclerida > Petrosiidae > Xestospongia > Xestospongia muta. The sequence continues at coordinate 130,586 of OY848920.1, read as the reverse complement.
TAGTAGCAGCAACTTGGAGAATAGGGATACGAAATGCTGGATACTTTGAACGCGCTCCTTCGAGTATTAAAAGGCTCTCAAATGCTTCAAATCCTCCAATCACAAGTAGACCTTGAATACCATGTTCTTCAAATTTTGCTGCTATTTCTGGCAAGGTGTCATCTGTTGGTCGATCACGATTTGTTCCTAAATTGGATCCACCCAAAGAACCCCATTCACTAACACCAGACCAAGTCATCTTGTCAATATTTCCTTTAACACAGCCAACGAAACCTTCATGTATACCAAGGACTGTATGGTTATGATATAAAAGTAAGCGAACAAAGGAACGCGTACAACTATTGGTACCACATGCTGGGGCACCAACATTCATTACAGCTATTGTGTAATTAGGAGTATCGGAGAAAGTGTCATCTTTACATTCTGGGCCCGAGCATGCTTCAAGCTTTTTCAATATTTTGATATTATTTAGGAAACTCCGTCCACGAAGCTCACGCACTTGATCAAACTGACATTCTTTTAAAGCTTTATCAATACTGCGGGTCTTGTTAACACATTCCATGAGTGGTGCCTCGACAATTTCATTTCCTTGTAACGCTATCATAACGGGATCAATTTCCCCTTCAGCTCGTGCTAGCACTAGTGCAGCTGCTGTTCCCATTCTAGAGCCCAACACTCTGTCATAAGCTGAGGGTTTGCCCCCACGTTGTACATGCCCCAGAACTGTAATACGTGTATCATAACCCAGTTTAGCCTCGATGACTTCTTTGACATACTGTGGTGTTATCTTCTTGTTATTTATGTCAACAGCTCCTTCAGCAACTAACACAAAATTGAGTCGTCTTCCAAGATCTCGACATTGTTCTAACTTGGTACACATTGCATCCTCCCATCCATGTCTCGGAGGATTCTCTGGTATAAGTATCCAGTCTGCACCACCCGCGATACCAGCCATTAACGTCAAATACCCACAGTGTCTTCCCATCACTTCCATAACAAAGCTTCTCTGATGACTTGAAGCAGTGCTGGAGAGACAATCCATTGCCTCAACAATACGATGTAAAGCAGAGTCAGTACCAATGGTCATGTCCGTACCACACATGTCATTATCAATAGAACCAACTAAACCCACAATGTTCAAATAGGGGAAATTTTCTGCTTGTTCTGAAGTGATACGGCCTTGTTCAAGTAGTTTACCAAGTAATTCTGTCCATTCATTTTTAAAAATGTTTGCGCCAGTTAAACTTCCGTCTCCACCGATAATAACTAAATTATTAATACCCTTTTTTATAAGGTTTTCAGCAGCTTTCAACCGACCTTCTTGTTCCCTGAATTCTTTACAACGTGCTGTCCCAATAACAGTCCCACCCCGATGTAAAATGTAAGAAACGGAGCCCCACTGACATTCCTTGATATGGTCACCTCCCTCAACCAGACCTTTGTACCCTTCATAAACTAAAAAGGCTTTCAGTCCCTTATAAATCGCTATTCTTACCACACCTCTCAGAGCTGCATTCATTCCTTGTGAGTCTCCTCCACTTGTAAAAACAGCGATACATTTTTCTGTTGGGCTTTGGCCTCCGTCAGTAAGTTGAGAATGAAATGAGACACGTTTTGTCAAGCTGCGGCGTTGAGTACTTGCCATGTCTTCTTTATCTGAGGGGGTGTTGCAGCGTAGGTCAAGTCTCAAGTACAAAAGGTTACAATATACGGAAAAGAACAAACTCGTATACTGGAAACATGCTAAATTTTGTATAGAAATATAATAGAGATAAATTTAATTAACTAGGTATACTTACCCCCGAACAGCTATTGCGCATGCGCAGAAAGTTTGGGGAGGCGAGAGGTTACATCAGTAGATGACAAGAGAAGACACCCTGGCTGCTTTAACTAACTTATTTGGCTGGCAATTTATTCAATATGACTAACCCTGTTGTAAGTAATTAGACAATATACGAAGTGTTAAATTATTTTGTAATAATATATGTCATTGTATGAATTTTTAGTGTGGTTATAAAGTGTTGCTTAAAAGACTGTCTCTACAAGTTATACTGATGTTTGAGGAACTGTTTTACAGCAAATTTAATGTATAGTTGTTTTTTGAATTGTAATATCTCAAGTGCTTCTAAGAAATGTCAAATTTTATTGAGATAGTAATAAATTCTATATTACAATATTTTATTTTATTGTGTCTACAATTAGTGTTACTTGTCCCCACGTCATTACTGGTACTCCAGACATTATTATTACAACTTACTACATTAATGTAATACAATACTATCATATGTACATGTGTAGTAGCTATTGTCCTGAATAATAAAAGTAGGCAGTGCATAGATCACCTGATCATGGTAAAACCTTATAATATAAATCATGACTTATTAAGTAATATTACCACTATAATACAGTTCATAGTCTTCTATATGGCCACATGATGTGTCATAGGTATAGTCCCTTGCTTATCTTATTATCTTAACATTGTATCTTCACTATAGCCAACTGGCATATTTTTGGAATGCAGTATATGTACATTGGATTACGGACTAGCTTCTGATAGGGTGCCTCGTGTTTTGAATTGTGGACATACTTTTTGTCATTCGTGTTTGAATCAATGTTTACGTAACGATGCTATACTTTGTCCTTTTTGTTCTACCAGTACCAGAGTGACGTTTTCCGAAGTTTCTCGTATCCCTATTAATTATGGTATATTAGATATGTTAGCTGTTGTGAGTCAACCACAACCTGAACCTCAAAATGATTATTGTGAGGCATGTTGTGTTGCACCTGCATCTGTTGTATGTGTGTCCTGTTCACCTTTAGGTGTTAAATTTTGTACCGATTGTGATAAACTAGAACATGACCGAGCTTTTAAACCTGTACGACTTCATCGTAGAGTCCCTTTACAAGAATACGATTTTACAATAATGTGTTTTCGTCACTCTGGAACATCAGCTACGCATTATTCGGAGAAGATAAACCAGTTTGCCTGTATCCAGTGTCATAAGGAAATAGACTGGCCTGAAAGATCTCAAAATTTTCTTCATGTTGAGGATGCTGCTGAACGTATGAGGATTAGAGCGGGAAAAATTAACTATCATTGTAATAACACAATGAAATCGCTTTATGATACTCAGAGAGAATTAGAGATGATGTTGTTTAAGTTATCTGAATCTGCTAGTGCCGCTAAAGTGTTAATATTGGCGGAGTTTTCGAAATTAGCCGAGGTTTTACAACAATGTCAACAGGCATTAATACATCGAGTCGAAGAAGAGGTTAGCAAATTATCATATCAATGTTCTTATTTTATTTATTTCTTTAGTATGCAAGTCGGAAGGAAAATATTGAGAAGCAGAAACAAAGCATACTTCATCACTCTGGAGTCTTGAGCGGCCATCATGAAAATCTCAAGACGCTGCTACAAAAATCTAATGCTGACTTCCTTCGTGGTTATGCTCATGTTATGGATGGAGTTATGAATTTCATGGTTATTGAAGACAGTAGCCTTTTAAGACCTGTTGCCCCTGGCGATATTCCATGTTTTTTCCGGACTAATATGGATCAAGAACTGTCTAACCACGGAGCTGTTGGAGGTGGTCCCGTTCCTCAAAATTTAGTATGTCATAAAGTGCCACATCAGCAATCGACTTTACCTCAATTATCGTGGGCGTTACCTTCTTATGCCACTGAAGTTAATGTTAATCAGTATGAAATTGAATATGAACACGTCCCTGATGGACGGCCCCCAAGTCCCAATAATACTGGTCCCATTGATGTGCACCAATCTAAACCAATGGTTGTACCAAAATCAGGCAAAGCTCAAGCTCATGTAATGAATGATTTATATCCGGGATATCGGTATCGTTTTAGAGTCCGTTCTCGTAGTATTGCTGGTTGGGGCATGTGGAGTAAAAGTATTACTGGTCGTTTTGAAGGATTTCCTGTACGTATTCCATTTACTGGTGAAAAAGTATCTATAATGATCCCTGAGTCTGGTTAGTATCGTATTACTTCTGCAGGTGCTAAAGCTGCTGATGGAGGTAAAGGATTCAAAGGTGGATGAGGTGCTGTGATTTCAGCTGTTTTTAGTCTTCAACTCAATGATAGAATTGAAGTGGCTGTTGGTGGGATGTCACAAATGGGACCAGAGGGTCACTTAGGAGGCGGTGGAGGGACATTTGTTGTCTTTTCTATCATTCTATGAATGTTTAATTTGTTTTTAGATACAATACTATATTGTATTCACTATATTATAATTCAGATAACAATACACTACATTGTTCTTTTATATCTTATTGAAACTAGCTAACAGGGTCATCCCCATAATTAGGCCAATCATTATTAGGGGAGGTACCCATTAGTGTTTGTCTTGAAACAGACTTGTATTCTTCTCAGTATTTAAAGTGTCGAGTGCATCTTGAGATTTCTCACGATGAGTCTCTCAGCTCAACGTGTCGTGAAAGAACACGTACTAGTGGGCGGAGCTGCATCCACCATTGTTTATTAGGAATACGATGTACCATATCACTAGACTCCTTTAAAGTAGAGACAGGTGTGGCTACGTATTGAATTCCTATGAGTCCCAAAACGCAGACAGTGTCAGGAGTAGAAACCCTCAAACCTCCTTCGCTATCAGCATAAGCACCAATTTGAGAGAGAAGGTGTGACATAGCATGTGAGGCATATTTAGAGCCAAGTATCCGGTCAAATGGACTGGGACGATCTCCTTGCTGAAGATGACCTAACACGTTGCTTCTAGAAATAAAGAAGTCCTTCCCTTCTTCAGATAACATTTGTGTCATAAGTTCGGTTGTTATGTTTTCGTTACAGTTTTCATTACGAATAATGATTCCTCGTTCAAGGTAGCCTTCACGAAACTTTCCTACTAAAAAGTCGAGGTCATGTTGTAAATCTGAGCGACTAAATGGTTCCTCAAAAATATAAGCACTGTCAGCACCTCCAGCAAGACCTCCCATAGTTGCTAGGTAACCACAGTAACCTCCCATGGTTTGGACAACAAAAACCCGTTTTCTACTAGCAGTAGCAGACTGTTTCAACACATCACAAGCCGATACGATGACATTAAGTGCTGTATCACATCCTAAACTATACTCTGTACCTGGAACATTGTTACTAATAGTAGCAGCAACTTGGAGAATAGGGATACGAAATGCTGGATACTTTGAACGCGCTTCTTCGAGTATTAAAAGGCTCTCAAATGCATCAAATCCTCCAATCACAAGTAGACCTTGAATACCATGTTCTTCAAATTTTGCTGCTATTTCTGGCAAGGTGTCATCTGTTGGTTGATCACGATTCGTCCCCAAATTGGATCCACCCAAAGAACCCCATTCACTAACGCCAGACCAAGTCATCTTGTCAATATTTCCTTTAACACAGCCAACAAAACCTTCATGTATACCAAGGACTGTATGGTTATGATATAAAAGTAAGCGAACAAAGGAACGCGTACAACTATTGGTACCACATGCTGGGGCACCAACATTCATTACAGCTATTGTGTAATTAGGAGTATCGGAGAAAGTGTCATCTTTACATTCTGGGCCCGAGCATGCTTCAAGCTTTTTCAATATTTTGATATTATTTAGGAAACTCTCTCCACGAAGCTCACGCACTTGATCAAACTGACATTCTTTTAAAGCTTTGTCAATACTGTGGGTCTTCTCAACACATTCCATGAGTGGTGCCTCGACAATTTCATTTCCTTGTAACGCTATCATAACGGGATCAATTTCTCCTTCAGCTCGTGCTAGCACTAGTGCAGCTGCTGTTCCCATTCTAGACCCCAACACTCTGTCATAAGCTGAGGGTTTGCCCCCACGTTGAACATGCCCCAGAACTGTAATACGTGTATCATAACCCAGTTTAGCCTCGATGACTTCTTTGACATACTCTGGTGTTATCTTCTTGTTATTTATGTCAACAGCTCCTTCAGCAACTAACACAAAATTGAGTCGTCTTCCAAGATTTCGACATTGTTTTAACTTGGTACACATTGCATCCTCCCATCCATGTCTCGGAGGATTCTCTGGAATAAGTATCCAGTCTGCACCACCTGCGATACCAGCCATTAACGTCAAATACCCACAGTGTCTTCCCATCACTTCCATAACAAAGCTTCTCTGATGACTTGAAGCAGTGCTGGAGAGACAATCCATTGCCTCAACAATACGATGTAAAGCAGAGTCGGTACCAATGGTCATGTCAGTACCACACATGTCATTATCAATAGAACCTACTAAACCCACAATGTTCAAATAGGGGAAATTATCTGCTTGTTCTGAAGTGATACGGCCTTGTACAAGTAGTTTATCAAGTAATTCTGTCCATTCATTTTTAAAAATGTTTGCACCAGTTAAACTTCCGTCTCCACCGATAATAACTAAATTATTAATACCCTTTTTTATAAGGTTTTCAGCAGCTTTCAACCGACCTTCTTGTTCCCTGAATTCTTTACAACGTTCTGTCCCAATAACAGTCCCACCCCGATGTAAAATGTAAGAAACAGACCCCCACTGACACTCTTTGATATGGTCACCTCCCTCAACCAAACCTTTGTACCCTTCATTAACTGAAAAGGCTTTCAGTCCCTTATAAATCGCTATTCTTACCACACCTCTCAGAGCTGCATTCATTCCTTGCGAGTCTCCTCCACTTGTAAAAACAGCGATACATTTTTCTGTTGGGCTTTGGCCTCCGTCAGTAAGTTGAGAGTGAAACGAGACACGTTTTGTCAAGCTGGGGCGTTGAGTACTTGCCATGTCTTCTTTATCTGAGGGGGTGTTGGAGCGTAGGTCAAGTACAAAAGGTTACAATATACGGAAAAGAACAAACTTGTATACTGGAAAGATGCTAAATTTTGTATAGAAATATAATAGAGATAAATTTAATTAACTCGCTATACTTACCCCCGAAGAGCTATTGCGCATGCGCAGAAAGTTTGGGGAGGCGAGAGGTTACATCAGTAGATGACAAGAGAAGACACCCTGGCTGCTTTAACTAACTTATTTGGCTGGCAATTTATTCAATATGACTAACCCTGTTGTAAGTAATTAGACAATATACGAAGTGTTAAATTATTTTGTAATAATATATGTCATTGTATGAATTTTTAGTGTGGTTATAAAGTGTTGCTTAAAAGACTGTCTTTACAAGTTATACTGATGTTTGAGGAACTGTTTTACAGCAAATTTAATGTATAGTTGTTTTTTGAATTGTAATATCTCAAGTGCTTCTAAGAAATGTCAAATTTTATTGAGATAGTAATAAATTCTATACTACAATATTTTATTTTATTGTGTCTACAATTAGTGTTACTTGTCCCCACGTCATTACTGGTACTCCAGACATTATTACTACAACTTACTACATTAATGTAATACAATACTATCATATGTATATGTGTAGTAGCTATTGTCCTGAATAATAAAAGTAGGCAGAGCTTAGATCACCTGATCATGGTAAAACCTTATAATATAAATCATGACTTATTAAGTAATATTACCACTATAATACAGTTCATAGTCTTCTATATGGCCACATGATGTGTCATAGGTATAGTCCCTTGCTTATCTTATTATCTTAACATTGTATCTTCACTATAGCCAACTGGCATATTTTTGGAATGCAGTATATGCACATTGGATTACGGACTAGCTTCTGATAGGGTGCCTCGTGTTTTGAATTGTGGACATACTTTTTGTCATTCGTGTTTGAATCAATGTTTACGTAACGATGCTATACTTTGTCCTTTTTGTTCTACCAGTACCAGAGTGACGTTTTCCGAAGTTTCTCGTATCCCTATTAATTATGGTATATTAGATATGTTAGCTGTTGTGAGTCAACCACAACCTGAACCTCAAAATGATTATTGTGAGGCATGTTGTGTTGCACCTGCATCTGTTGTATGTGTGTCCTGTTCACCTTTAGGTGTTAAATTTTGTACCGATTGTGATAAACTAGAACATGACCGAGCTTTTAAACCTGTCCGACTTCATCGTAGAGTCCCTTTACAAGAATACGATTTTACAATAATGTGTTCCCGTCACTCTGGAACATCAGCTACGCATTATTCCGAGAAGATAAACCAGTTTGCCTGTATCCAGTGTCATAAGGAAATAGACTGGCCTGAAAGATCTCAAAATTTTCTTCATGTTGAGGATGCTGCTGAGCGTATGAGGATTAGAGCAGGAAAAGTTAACTATCACTGTAATAACACAATGAAATCGCTTTATGATACTCAGAGAGAATTAGAGATGATGTTGTTTAAGTTATCAGAATCAGCCAGTGCCGCTAAAGTGTTAATATTGGCGGAGTTTTCGAAATTAGCTGAGGTTTTACAGCAACGTCAACAAGCATTAATACATCGAGTCGAAGAAGAGGTTAGCAAATTATCATATCAATATTCTTATTTTATTTATTTTTTTAGTATGCAAGTCGGAAGGAAAATATTGAGAAGCAGAAACAAAGCATACTTCATCACTCTGGAGTCTTGAGCGGCCATCATGAAAATCTCAAGACGCTGCTACAAAAATCTAATGCTGACTTCCTTCGTGGTTATGCTCATGTTATGGATGGAGTTATGAATTTCATGGTCATTGAAGACAGTAGCCTTTTAAGACCTGTTGCCCCTGGCGATATTCCATGTTTTTTCCGGACTAATATGGATCAAGAACTGTCTAACCACGGAGCTGTTGGAGGTGGTCCCGTTCCTCAAAATTTAGTATGTCATAAAGTGCCTCATCAGCAATCGACTTTACCTCAATTATCGTGGGCGTTACCTTCTTATGCCACTGAAGTTAATGTTAATCAGTATGAAATTGAATATGAACACGTCCCTGATGGACGGCCCCCAAGTCCTAATAATACTGGTCCCATTGATATGCACCAATCTAAACCAATGGTTGTACCAAAATCAGGCAAAGCTCAAGCTCATGTAATGAATGATTTATATCCGGGATATCGGTATCGTTTTAGAGTCCGTTCTCGTAGTATTGCTGGTTGGGGCATGTGGAGTAAAAGTATTACTGGTCGTTTTGAAGGATTTCCTGTACGTATTCCATTTACTGGTGAAAAAGTATCTATAATGATCCCTGAGTCTGGTGAGTATCGTATTACTTCTGCAGGTGCTAAAGCTGCTGATGGAGGTAAAGAGTTCAAAGGTGGACAAGGTGCTGTGATTTCAGCTGTTTTTAGTCTTCAACTCAATGATAGAATTGAAGTGGCTGTTGGTGGGATGTCACAAATGGGACCAGAGGGTCACTCAGGAGGCGGTGGAGGGACATTTGTTTTAATACGTGAAGGCAGTTCTGCTAAAGTTGAAAATCTCCTTGTTGTAGCCGGGGGTGGTGGAGGAACTCGAGGATATGATGACCAGGATGAAGACGGATGTGACGCAAGTTTGGAACCTTCAGGCAAAGACGGACGTGGGAAGGAGCACGGCAAGGGAGGACGAGATGGATTTCCTGGTATGGATGCTAACTTGGCTTCTTATCAAGGACCTTGTTGGGGTCATGGTGGAGCTGGTTTTAGTAAAAGTTCTAAAACTGCTAAATGTTACAATGAAGGTCTGGAAGGTGGACAGTGTGGAGGTTATGGTGGAGGTGGAGGTGTTGGTTTCCTGGGAGGTGGAGGAGGAGGAGGGTTTTCTGGTGGAGGCGGTGGACGTGGTGGAGGAGGAGGTGGAAGTTATGTGAGTGAGAAGGCTAGAAATGTTACTAAGAAGGTTGAAAATGATGGAAATGGTTATGTTTCAATTGAGCGTCTTAGTCAAGATCTAGACCCATTGATTTCAATGACACTTATTAAAGATAATGCGAGTGGTAGCACTATTCCCATTGAGACCTCTCCCACTAGCACTGGTCTCAATTAAATCCAAGTCTCTAACAATATCAAGTTCTTTTTTAATTCAATGAAGACTCAAATTTATCATGAGGCTCTCATTAGATCTCTGTTTTGGAGACACTCCTCTAATTATGACTCAATTATATGAGTCATTAATTTCTTAATTTTGCAGTTAATACTTGACAATTATGTCAAGTAAAGCTGTTTTTCATTTACTCATGAGGATCCAGTCGAGGATTTTTAGAAGGCTCTGTTATACTGGGCAGTACTGAACTTTATTGGTAGAATTTATGATAAACAATTTATTCTATTATAATAATAATATACATATTATTTTGTATATTATTTTATTTACTATTAATTCAAATGAATTGTTACATGTAAAAAACATGTTGGAAATTGGGAATCTATGTTGCTATGACAACCAGAAAGTTATGTAATAAGTACACGTAAAATAGTTGCATAAAAAATTAGTACATCTAAAATTATTTCTCAGCTTCCTTGATTTTCTCAATAATAACTATTCCATTGTCTTCATTTCCTGTACTTCTCATGACTTCTAAACCATCTTCTCTGACATAACTTCCTCCTCCTCCACCACCTCGTCCCCCTCCCCCACCAGAGTATCCACCACCTCCTCCACCCCCATAGGCACCAATAGCACCACCGCCACCAAATCCTCCTCCTTCACCACCAGTGCCTCCAGCTACAAATGATTGAGCAGAAGTTGAGTTTTCAACGTGTCCAGCTCCACCATAACCCCAACAGGGTCCAGTCCAGATAGCATCTCGTCCAGATTTACCACTATTACCTCCGGCAGCCCACTGTTCTCCATGGCCTCCAAGTCCATTAGGAGTGGTGTTAGCATCTTTACCATGTTGATCCTCATCCTCATATCCACGTGTCCCTCCTCCTCCTCCAGCAGCTATTAAAAGATCCTGTCGTCCATTAAGACCAACAAACGTGCCACCACCACCACCGCTACAGGGACCTTTTCTATCAGACATACCTCCAACTAGTATTTCAAGAAAATCATTCTTACTTAAGAAAAAACTGGCCTCGATTATAGCACCACTACCACCCTTCTTCTTCTCTCCGTCAGCTGCCTTACCTCCTTTTGCAATAATACGATAAAGACCATCACATGGTAATGGTAATTTAACTATCTCACCAATATAACCAATTTCTAATGGAAAATCAGGAGTGGTCCCATAAATTGAAGGACTCCACCAGCCCCACCCACTACTGTTACGACTTCGGATACGGAACCGGTATTTTTTTCCGGGAAACAGGTTATCAATTCGTTTCTCAGTTTTCTTATCAACAGTATAATGTCGAGGAAAAGGTTGATTTGGAGATGACGTCATAGCTGGATCATCTGGTTCAGTAAAGACTAAATCACAAACTATTTCGTATTCTAAAATTCCTTTTTCTCTTGTTGTCCACGTCAAGAGAACCATACCAGCGTCAGTAGAACATGTGAATTCTTGTGGTGTTTGTCCTCCTCCTACTAATCCAAGCTCGTTAATAGCTGTTTGAAATTCAGGTGTGACATGAATTGAAATTTCTGTTGATACTACAGGTTCGCTAAGGTCGTCGTCATGGAGATCAGTAATCTGTGTCTTCATCTGTTCCAAAATGGTAGCTGCCTTTTGTAATAAACTATAATCCTGCATTTGGTTAAGCATATTAGCTTGAATCAGACAAGTTGCTGTTGATCCTAATGCTACTTCAACTCGCTCCAACTGCTCATTAACTAAATTCTTCTGATTACTGGCCTATATAAAATAAACATAATTATTACTTACTATGACATCAATTAATTATGTACACTTTACACAGGAAAGACCCCTTACAAAAGTGCATTACTCAAATAATTACTCAAATAATTACTAATAGTGAAAATTAAATTATTCCATATTTCTTACCACTTCTTCAACTTGTGACTCAACAAAGGCAAGTCTCTTCCTCAAAGACATTTCAAAATCTTGAAACTCAACTCTCACTTTGTCAATGGCAGTCAATTTGGCTTGATCCATACGTCCAAGCTGCTCCGATAACTTTTCTTGAGTAGATTGAAGGCGATCTCTTATAGTAGACATTCTACTCATAAGAGGAGGAAGGCTCTTACGAACATCAAGGACAGCAGTCTCAATATCAACAAACAACTCTGGAGAGTAATCGAAATCATGTACGCATTCTTCACAAGCAAATCGATTCTCGACAAATGAAAAAAGTTCACAGACACGATTGGGATGTCGGTGACAATCTGGTAAAATGGCACCATACTTCACTTGTTCTATAGGAATAGGCTTATGTTCTCGGACAGGACCAAATGGTCTGTCATGTTCAATAGCTGAACATTGTTGACAAAATCGAAAGCCTATAGTCAAACATTGATAACATATAAATGCTACTTCCCTTTCGTTACAATGTTGACAGACTATTGCTTGTCGTGGTGCATTGATTTCACGGACTTTATGTGGTTTGGCTCTCTGACTCTGGACTGCAATATAACTCATTAATGCAACATTAGGTGCGTCTGGTTCATAACTTAACTGGCCACATTGTGGACATGTTAGGACACCAGAGTCTTTACGAAGTATGTTAATACATTTTCGACAGTAACTATGTCCACATATGGTGATAATCCTTGGCTGAAGATCACCTTCAGTTGTGTAATGGTCTCTACAACGTGGACACTGCATTTCTTTATCAATCTATTAAGAAAATAAACTTATGAACAAAGAAAAATATGTAACTCACTTGTTAACAATAGGAGAGTTCCCTTAAAATTACATGCGGTAACGTAATTGAAGAAAAGGGTGGGGCTTATAATTGAAACCACACTCATATGAAATTAACTATACAGAAGGCGTGGTTTCGTTATTTGGCGCCGGCGCTTTTTAAACAACGTTATAGGACTACTCACACAACATCAGGTGGATTATGGCGTCACACTAGTGCTGCTAACCTGTCATTATGGCTGCCAAAAGGCATAAAAAAGCCTCCACTTGCTCCCACGACACAGTTCTAGATTGTACTAGTAAATGCCAGCATCTTCCTCATGCTAATATAGTGTTACGATGTGCTGCTTTGGGTAACTTAGATCTACTCAAGCATTGTTCTACAATATGTGGTAATCCTTGGAATATAAGGTATATTTTTATGAGTGTGTGCAGTATTCTTTTATATTATCTCTATTTCTCAATACTCTAGTGATGAAGCTGGTCGTAATGTATTACATGTGGCTGCTTCAAAGGGACATTTAGGTTTAGTGGAGTGGTTATTGAAAAGGAGGTCTATATATGTAGATGTAGTTGATGTTGATTCACATTGGTCTGCTCTGCATCGTGCTGCTTATAATGGACATCCAGGAGTTATGGTTGCTTTAGTAAAGGTAGACCCTTCATTGTCTGTTTGTCCTTTTTGTTTAATGTATATACAATAATGTCACTACTGGTCTTGTAAAAAGACCATTTTTTCCTCATATTTTAATGTGTAGGTTGTGTTGGTAACAACATATAGTATCAACTTCCTCCTACCTATTACTACACAGCTTAATACATTTATAATACCTAGTCCTTAATAAATGTAATTAAGTATTTGTAATATTTTGTCATTATATAAACCAAACATTTTTTGTTACTATTATTATTTGATAGGCTGGTGCCAATATCAACTTACTAGATAATGAAGGGTCTTCTCCACTAAATATTCTGCAAGCTAACCTCAATCTTATTGATACATATCCAGGTATGTCCACGTTTCCATGGCAATAATGTACTTATAATATGCACTATAGCTATCTCAGAGGTGTGTCTTTATATTTGGGGTATGAATGTTAACATGACATTGGGTCATGATCACTCACGGTCTACACCAGAGTTATTAGAAACAAGTCCACCCCTCGGCAATATTAGTCAAGTACTTTGATCCATTTATCCATCTTTTATTCATTCATTCTTATATAGGTCGTATTATGTAAATTCCATACACTTTTATTAACAGAAAGTGGGTGTGTCTACAGTTGTGGTCATGGACCTGGTGGACGATTAGGTCATGGCAATGAGCGTAGTGTTGTGGTAAGAAAACCACGCCCATAACTCATCCCACTTTTAATTGGAATTATTGTTTAGTCACCTAAACTGATAGAAGGCTTACGAACTGAAAAATGTTTAGAAGTAGCAGCTGCAAGAAATCACAGTGTATTTCTGCTTGAAAGGTACATATATTAAGTACATTATAACATAGAGTTAGCCCCTATTGAAATGAGTAATTAATTAAAATATAGCTACATATGTTCAATATCTAACTCCATATACTTTTTATATATAGTGGTGTTGTATTATCCTGTGGTATCAATGATGCTCATCAACTTGGCGTAGGGTCTAAAGCAGGTTCTGTTGTAGTATCCCCAACTCTAATTAAAGCACTGAAATCAAAACATATTCGATATATAGGAGCAGGACGTTATCACACAGTAATCTGTACAATGACTGAAGTATATAGTTGTGGAAAAAATTTAGGCCAACTTGGTTATGTCAAAACATTAGAAATGCAGACGACTCCAAAACTAGTAAGATAACAGTAATGATGTACATTTATATATGTGTATATTTTAGATCACTAGTATTGTTGTTGATGACGGTGACAGTATTGATCACTTATCAATTAGTGATGGTGCCACTGCTTGCATCACTAGTAGAAGACATCAAATATTTGTATGTATTAACTATATTGTACTACGATGTGAAAGGTAAATCACACACATGAGATACAATGGACATTATTGTTATCACTTATCAGTGATGTATTGTGAAAGAGTAAATGTTATAATGTTATTATCTCTTGTTTTCTGTTTCAGATATAACTTTCCTGAGTCTTTATCAGTAATTCAATTCTGTGTCTGTGCTAATCTTGGTGAATTGGAACATAAACAAAATAAAAAGAAGGAATCTAAAGAGACTTCTAGTGGGCGTGGTCTTCTTGTTGCTTTATTAGACTCAGAACATCAGGTAATATTTGGGTGTGGTCTCTATGATGTCATAATAACTGTATTGTTCTAGTTGTGGTTTTGTCAATGGACAGAATATACTAAAAAAGGTTGTGTTCCCCCACAAATTATTAATGGCGCTACAAAATGTTCTGGTTAGTACTAGCACTAGAAACTATTTATATTACTCTCTACTTTTTCCTCTAGTTTCTCATTTCTGTTTAACAAAGAATTTAACTATAGTGACAGTAGAAGGTGAAGTTTATACTGGTCCTGTAACTACAACACCATCACTTCTTTCTCTTACTCGTGTCCCACTTATCCAGCAAGCAAAGAAAGTCTTTACTGACTATAAGACAACGAACTTAGCAGTACTACAAAATGTGTACAGGTATTATTATACCATGTACATTATATATATATATATATATATATATATATATATATATATATATATATATATACATATTATTATTCTTATTATTCTTATTATTCTTATTATTATTATTATTATTATTATTGTTGTTGTTATTATTATTATTATTATTATTATATTATTACATGTTTTTTAGCTCGACTACACTGCCGTTAGTTGAGACATCAACTTTGTCTACTGATGTACATAATTTGTTATCTGAAAATGGTTTTATAGGAACTGTGGCAGATGTACAATTTAATGTAAGTACAATGACTTATGGATCACATAAAGTCCTTTTTCCTTTTACAGATTAGTGGTTCTGTCTTTATAGCAAACTCTGTTATTTTGTCTTCATGTAGTAGTGTATTTTCTTCTTTATTCTCTTCAACATTATCTCTCTCTTCGGCTAGCCTCATCAAGTCTTTCTCTGTCATTAACTCACAATGGAGTATAGACTTAGATTTTAAAAATTCAGTTATATTTGAGTTATTTCTTCATTATATGTATGGAGGTCAGACTATTATTCAGCCATCAGAGTCATCTCCGAAACCAGTTCAACTCGAGTCCCCACCTACTCAAACTAATAGTAAAACCAGTTTGGATAACACAAGTGGTGAGGATACTAGTACAACCACAGACTGGAATATCCTGTATGACCAGTTTGGGTTGGAAAAAAACTCGTTTGACCTGTTAAGTCAACAGGTTACAGAAGGGGAGACAATGACACCAGAAAGTACAAGTCCTAACGCTAAATATAAAGGAAATATTGAAATACGAATTCATAATACAACAACTTGGACTCAGGATTTGGAAATGCTTCATTTATTGGGCACTACTTTTAAAGTGAAACATCTAGTTAAAAAGTAAGATAGTTTTATGTATTGTATAACTTATAATATCTATTAATAGTGTTGAGTCTATATTGTCTCGTAAAGGAAAGCCTTCTCCCGTGACTCTCACATTTGGTTGTCCAATATTGAAGCGAAACTCTGTCCCATATGATGTTGTCTTGGTAACTGAAGAAGGGAAAGAGATAGGTTGTCATAAGTGTGTTTTAGTAGCTCGTTCTGGTCAGTTAGTGATAAAATAAAATAGTTAATATAATTATTATTGTAGATTATTTTCAAAGTATGTTATTGAGGGGATGGAGAGAGGTCAGTTGTAAAATGACACGTCATTATTATTTTTGTTACTTATAGTCAACTTCAGAGGAGAAAGTGACCAGATTACACTTACCTATTGTCTTTGAATTGATGGAAATAGTTGTCAATTACTTATATAGTGATACAGCTGCTCCATTGTTAGGTAAAATTACTATCAATAATGTCCATCTAGACTATAAGTTGTCCGAAGTAGTATAGTGGTGAGTATACCCGCCTGTCACGCGGGTGACCGGGGTTCGATTCCCCGCTTCGGAGCTTCTTTTTTTTTTTTTACACGTTATTTTTTGCAGAATCAAACTCTACAGATCTGCTGTCTTCTGCTCTTATAGTAGCAGATCAGGTAAAACAGTTTTATAATCTTGTTATGCTGTTTTCAGAAGAAATAATATTATAGTTTTTGCTATCAAGATTAAAGACAATATGCGAGCAGTCATTAGCCAAGTGCTGTATGCTCAGTCAATGTTTTAAATTTTAAAGTTATCTATTTCTCTGCTTTACAGTGAATATTAGAAATGTTGCTGAGATGTTAGAGTTCTCTTCAACATTTAATGCAGAACAATTACAAGAGTCATCTTTGCAATTTATATCTCTTAACCTTCCTGTATTATTAGAAGGAGGATTGTTAGAACCACTTATATCATCGTCATTGGACCTTCTCTCCCAAACATATCAGACCATGGTGAGCTCTATGTGGTTGTCATGGTTACATCCCTTTTAGTTTTCAGCTGTTGGTGGGAGGAGTATTGATACTCAAGGTATTATTTCTATAAAATTATAGTTAATGTATTATAATATTATGACCATTATATAGAGCCTAGTACTGAGGAACTTCCGCAGAGCTATTTACTGAATGAAATAATAGAAATATCAGATATTGAGGAGGATAATTGTGATGCTAGGACTACCTATATGACCACACCCACTAGAGCTACTAGAGCTAAGTATGTAATTATTGAAATGTAATAATTAAGTAACTAGTATGTATTAGGTCTCCGCTGGTGGACACACCCACTGGCAGTTCACGTAAGAAAAAGAAAAGAAGATCAAGTACTAGTCGAGAAGATAAGAAAAGTCATGTGACTTCTACTCCTAGTCACGTGACTGATACTCCACCAATGTCTCCTGAATCAGTGATAGAGGAACATCCCCTTAATATTGAGGAACCCCTGTCGTTAGAATCACTTAACAAAGAAAAGCAAGAGAAGACCAATGGAATACATGTAGATATTAGTCCATGGTCTGTCAAAGGTCAAAGGTCAGTAATTAACAGCTTTACATTTATTTTTGTTGGTAAGTAGTTCAGATAATTCATTAAGACAAATAATGGCTGAACAACAGGAAAAAGAAAATAAGAAAACTGAAAAAAAGAAACTGGTCAAACCTGTTCACCAAGTAAAGTAAGAAAATATTGTTATACTAACTTTTAAAATAGACCTGATAATAATCTCAGTGATACATCTAAACAACTTGAAAGGACCTGGAGTGATACTCTACCTACTGATCCAATAAATCCATGGTAATTAACAATATATATTATAATAATATAATAATAATAAAGGGGTCTTAACACTACTTCTCCTACAACTCACGTATCATTAAGAGAATTAATGGCAGAAGCTGAAGCTGAAGAGAAGATATCACCCTCACTACCTGTACAACGTTCTTTAAGCTATGAGTGTCCTAGCACTGTTACAGCCAATGAAATGAAGTAAATTATTTTATAATGTAATAAGTATAGGTTGTAATTATGTTACAGAATAAAATCATCTCAAGGTATGTCATTTGTTGATATCGTAAATTATCAGCAAAAAGAAATGGACAAAATAACACGACAAAAGTAAGTTATAGATACAAGTTATAAATAATACAAATTATAAATACATGTTATAAATACAAGTATTTGTAATAGAGATATTAAAATCTTTTTTTATTTACTAAACAATGTAGATCATTAAAGAAGCCACTACAATTGATACAGGTAATATTATAAATTATTGATTGAATTGTAGTTTTTTCTTTTAAATGACACCATTATTCATGTTACTATAAGGATCATCTTGTTTATTTGCTATCTAAAAAACAACAAAGTAACGTGGTTTTTGTTGTCATTTAAAATTACTATTAAAATTAATATAACATTATATATAACAGTATATATTATATTTGTTTTAGATTGAAGAAGAAGCTATACAACAGTTACTACAACTGTATAATGCTGACAGTAATCCTGATGAGTTTATTACAATACAAAGAATACCACAAGATACTAAAACTACCACCCCCACTAAATGGAAAGCCACACCCACTTCTACTTCAGTGTGGGGGAGTGGTAAGGCTAAGTTCAATTAAAAACAGGTACTAACGATTTATCTTTATTTTTGGTTGCTTATATTATGTTGCTCTGACAACAAATTCATTACAAATTTGTCGTCAAACTGGTTTGACTACTTGCATTCCTATGTTGTCTACATATAGTACCTTAGGCACATGAGACACGTGCTAAAATGCAATAGAGAAATAAAAATCATTAATACTTATATCACACAAAAATTATAAAAACATTGAAAACGCTTGTGATAACTATAGTAACCACAAACTGGTAACACTTATAAAAACCACAATATTTAAAGGTCATATTAAAATCATTTAATCACTAGGTTCTTGTAAAATATCCACAGAGTCATCAATTTCTTTAGTTAAAGCTCTAACATGTTCTTTGAACATTGAAAGAAAAGATACTCTGTATCGATATTGAGTTAAGAGTCGGTTGATTTCCATCTGAACATGTTGTTGGTTTTGGCCTGGCATTGAGGTTTCGAGAGAAGTGAGATTTTGTAATAGACGTTCCACCTTCATTATACCAGTCTGCAACTCATGATCAAAGAAGTCATATTGATCAAGAAACAAATGACATCCATACAATAGCTCACGTATATATTTTTGTGCTTCCCAAATTTCTCGAGGATTGACCTCTGCCCTTACTTTTATTTCTTTAACATTCTTCTTTCCTTCTTTATACGCAATAGTGAAAACAGGGTTTGTTAACCTGTCGCGCCAACTTCTAAAGCACTCAGTCATGTGCAGTCGAGGGTGTAATCCTAAGATATCTTTAAAACGTCTTAGACACTCATCAATTTTTTGTCTGTGCATTAGTGCATTTTCCTGATATGACTGGTACATATTAAGGAAAACCTCTTGTATTGCTGGTATTGGTAAATCAGGACGATCTATATTGTAAACTTCATTTGGATTTAGATAATCGAATTTAGTGGGAACGGCTGGACCTACTGGTTTGGGAACAGGTTGAGCTACCGATGGTAGAGGTACTGATGTAGCTAGTGTTGTGTCTTCATTTATAAGACCTTTCATTGAAACAGAAAGCTCTATTGACAATGGAGAAGTAGTGTCTCTAGCAGGTGGTAAGAGGGGCGTGTTTTCTCTCTAAAGAGAAATCAAAGTAAGAATGAAATATGTTTATGATATAGTGAACTGTGCTTACACGACGAGGTTCTTGTTGGTCGTCTACATATCGGTCGCCATCATTCTTCTTGCAGCATTGAGAGCCCATGCCTTTAAAAGTGGGTGTGACTGATAAGTAATTTCATTGCAAGAGCAGCATTTTCATGCTGGATTGGATTGCAAGTAGCTATTAAATAAATCAACTGTACAAAGAAAATATTCTGGTTCAGTACGTGTAAAAATAACAAATGGCACATTGGTAAGTTGGTCCATGACATGAAATGACTTCAAATTTTTGAAGTTAGAGCTATATAATATAAATATTACTGCTCTTAAATATTGCATTATTTTAAAATTATATTAATCTTGTTTTTTACTAGTAAATGTACTATTTTCTTGGTAATATACATGTTGTTCATTCTAACTAATACATACATGTACTAGTATAACAAGATTATTATAGTTTTTAAAAAAATTAATGCAACATTGAGGAGCAGTACTTCAACAGTCATTTCATTCATGTCGTGGACCAAATTCTCAATTTTTAAATAGAACCCTGTACTATATATAACACAGGGTCTTTTTAAAAACATCATGGAGGAAGGTTGCCACGGTAATCATTACCATAGCAACAGCATTTGTCACTAAACAACATTACCATGGTAACCATTATAGTATTGTTTGCTAGATACTAGAGAATCTGTAGTTAGCTATAAGGCTTTTATTGAGTAATCAAAAATATAAAATGTTGCAGTAACACTAATGTCATTTAGCTCAGTATACTAAATGGTATTTACAGTACTAATATACTACAATTAAAAGATTTGACAGATGTTACAAAATAATTATTAAATCATGTATATTAGTGTGTATCTAGCCAGTCTTCCATTGCACCAATGTTAGTGTTAATCCATTGTATATTGCCCTGTATTACTTCCTTGGCTTGTTTAACAGCTCGTGTAGCTATACCGACTTTTGTGTGATTTGAAAAGAATGTATCCACTTGTTTTAGTTCCTGCTCAGTAGTAAAATACTGAGTAAGAGTTCTTATAATTCGTGAAAAACTGAAAGTACCCGAGCCATACCTATGATAATGATAATAAAATCACTCAAATTATTATTGAGACCACCTTATTTCTAAAATCCCTTTCCCAAGCATTAGTCTGGGGATGGGACTAGTATTATATGTATCAGTATGAAAATGAGACTGCCTTATTAGGTATCAGTATGGGAATGAGACCGTCTCATTTTTAATCAGTCTGGGGGTGAGACTAGTATTATAGGTATCAGTATGGGAATGAGACCGTCTCATTTTTAATCAGTCTGGGGTGAGACTAGTATTATAGGTATCAGTATGGGAATGAGACCACCTTATTTCTAAAATCCCTTTCCCAAGCATCAGTCTAGGAATGGGACTAGTATTATAGGTATCAGTGTGGGAATGAGACCGCCTTGTTTCTAAAATCCCTTTCCCAAACATCAGTCTGGGAATGGAACTAGTATTTAGGTATCAGTACGGGAATGAGAACATCTTATTTCTAAAATCCTTTTCCCAAGCATTAGTCTGGGAATGGGGCTAGTATTATAGGTATCAGTATGAGAATGAGAGTAAGGGCCATCTTAATCCTTATAAGGCTATAAGGATCAACTAGTGTACTGTATAGTGAGGATCCATGCTGTAAAACCTCACTACATCAAGACAATTTGGGACTAGAGGGTGTACTCAATGTGTCCTCAATAATTTACTTTTTAATGAGAAGATACACTGTAATTATTACCTTTTAAAAAAGTAGTCCCAATTGTTCCTAAAGAAATTCCATGCAAGATATCGTCCATGTACATTTAAAGACACACTACCAATGACATACAGTGTGTCTTGAGAACGTACTTCAGTTAAAGAGTATTGCAAATAACTAGACAAAGGAAATAATAACAATAGAAAAAAAATGGATGGCAAACCGGTTGAGAATCCAAGGTTCTCTAGATTGAGCCAAAGCCGAGAGACAAATTAGTTTCTCATAAGGATTTGAAGTATTAAGATACCAATTCCACAAGAAATCCCATTCCTTTTCTCCACTGTAAGCAATAGCAGCTCTATATACTACCAGACGAAAATTGGGCAGGACACTGATGAAAAAAATAATCAGAGCATCAAAAATTTAACATGTTCAATACAAACATACAAAAAAAGATATCAATTCAGAAATATATGAGAACTATCGTACTATCACTATTTACCTTTGGCTCCTATCAGTCATCCATTTTCTAAACATATTCAATGAGATATCAATAATGGACTGATCCCCAAATTCCCATCCAGCAGTTAAAACTTGAGTCTGTAATAATCTAAATAAAAATTTAATTATTTCCTCTTAATAACAGGGTTATACTCTTACATGTGAACATGATCCAGCTCAGTACTATTGAAAAAATGCTTTGCAACAATATTACTCAGCAACGTTGATATATAATGCTATATATGACATCATAATGACATCATAATGACCGTTATATGCATTACTTTATATTTTCCATATATTGGATTAAGGGACAATTTACCAGCGATATCAAAGATCCTTCGAAGACCAGCTTTCCATGGAACGAAATCCTCTTCAGTTTTAAGAAATTGACTCAAATCCAATGCTACTGTTATATTGAGGAGTCCAGCACTTTGAAAACAAAAGAATAAACTCCAAAGTATTACAAAACTTACCTTGACAATGCAAAAGCATCTTCCAATAATCCAGCTCTATCAACAGCTGACAGTACCTGGTATATTATTAGATATTAACAATAAAATACATGCTACTAACTTTAGATCTTGTTTGAGGTGATGTCATGAGATGTTTAATAATAGCATTCCAGTTTTTGAGGTCGTAATTGACACGATAAAATCCATTTTGTTTCATATTACCCTTAACAAATTGACCAGTTGATCCAAAATTAACAGTATCTATATTGAAATAT
This sequence comes from Xestospongia muta, assembly GCA_963693285.1. Taxonomy (NCBI): domain Eukaryota; kingdom Metazoa; phylum Porifera; class Demospongiae; order Haplosclerida; family Petrosiidae; genus Xestospongia; species Xestospongia muta. Next base: position 107,722 of record OY848920.1, on the reverse strand, counting down.
TTAAATTATAAAATAATTTTAATATTTTATTATTACCTTGTTTTGAGGTGATTAATTTATGTCCTGTAGAATTATTTTCAGTAATAAATGTAAATGGTATTGTCCAGATATAGCTGAATGGGAAAACAAGCACAAAATAATAGTGTTATTTAAAGACATCATGGTTGTACTCACTTGTATGGAGACGGTGCCATTACTCCACCTTCAGGTAGAGGGTTCTGTAGGAATCGTGTCTGTGTTACTTGACCTGTACTGGTGTCTACAGTAACTACAGGATAACCCATTTGTTTTGTCCATGTATCCATCATAGACGTAACTGTTATACCATTAAGATTATTTACCTGTAAATATTAAGATTAATGAATACATCAATAAAACATTATAATGTTTACATTGTTTATTGATTCCCACAAATCTTTAGTAACTGCATTACTAAACTGATGTGTTAACAAATAATGCTATAATATTGAGATCACATGACAATCATGTATCATAATAATGTACTTTCAATCCATTAGTAAAGTTTTTCTCACCAACTACACTTCTTAACATTTGTATCAAACAGGCACCCTAAATCGATGACATCATATGACATCATACATATCACCACACCCACTTTATCATATGAAATAGAGTCAAATAGTGAATTTATTTCATCAGGATCAGATACAACTTGAATTATAGGGTGACTAAAATTAAGACCATCTGCTTCAAATGCTGTCTGAACAGCATCAACAAAGAACTGATCCATCTAAATGGAAAGATGGTTAAATGGATGAATAGAAAAATAAATGGATAGATGGATCATGGATGGATGGATAGGTTACATTGCATACCATGTGCCAAGATGGTTCAGCAAAGTTAGTACCAATATATTCCACATAGGTAGCAAATCCTTCATTGAGCCAGAGGCCATCCCACCACTCCATAGTAACAAGATTACCAAACCACTGGACATATTTAAAATATTATAATCATAACAGAACATACCTGATGAGCAAGCTCGTGTGCTATTACCACGGCAACTCGTTGTTGGCTGTTAACAGGGTTCTCTGTTTCGTTGTAGAGGAGGGCAGTCTCTCGATATGTAATGAGCCCCCAATTTTCCATAGCACCTACTGCAAAGTCAGGTATGGCAAATAAATCTGAGGAGAGAAAAGAGAAATTATTTTATTATTGAGTCTATCTTTATTTTATAATATTTCTGAGCACAACTAAGTATTCTAGTTAACAAGAATCTACAGAGTCAGCTTCATAATAATTGTATTTAGTTTGACAATATGGAAGAATTTGTTTACCAATATCTTAGACAATTATAAATACATAAATTTTATAAGGTTGCCTAAATGGACGACACTACATCATTAAAAGCACACCAAGAAAGATATTAACTGTCACAAAAATGTCACAATTATTGCATATTTAAGTAGGAGTAAGTTACAGGATGTATTTCTTCCCATTACCTTGTTTTGGCAGCGGATAATCTACCCCAAAAAATGTCTCATAATGACCAATGACTATACTGGAGACATTTTGTGCATATGACGTAGAAGAGAACACGTTAGGACTAGCACAAACACGAACCTATTTAAAGTTTACATATTTTATATAAAATAAATGTTATTGTTTACCTTAATATGTTTATTAACTTCTTCAGGAGCACTACAATTAAAGTCAGAGACAACAAAAGCTACTAAGTATGTACTCATTTTATAAGAGGTATAAAAAGTTGTGACTAATTTCCCACTCTCTGTGGAGACTGTTTTGACTGGCATATTAGATACAGCACTATATCCAAACGGATGAGTTAATGTTAGTGAGAAATTGGCTTTTAATCCTGGCTCATCAAAACATGGGAAAGCTGTGCGGGCATCTGTAGGTTCAAATTGGGTAGTTGCTAAATAACGTTCTTCTCCATTGTCGTTCGTATATGAACTTTTATAAAACCCTACTAAATCATCTCGGAGAGTATAGTTAAATCTCATTGATATTTGTATTGTGTTGCCGCTCTGTATTTGATCACCCAATGAGATAACATAGAAGTCGTTATCAGAATACGTAAATATTCTTGACACAGATAACTCGATGGAATTAAATTGAACTGACACACTATCTCTGTGTATATCCATATCTTTAGCATGTAATATAATTACATTAGTGGCTTGTAACACACCAACATTGATGGTAACATCTCCTTGTACACTGAATGTAACCAAGTTAGGTTCCAATCTGATAGTGTATAATTGTGGCTCAAGACTTGAAGGTAAGCGGACATTTTTCCACGGCTCTGTTTCTTCGTTACTCTTACGTAAAGCTACTGCTAATATTATAAATATTAGAACAAGTACAGCAAGAATTATGGCACCAATGATAATGCAGATAATATCTCGTTTGGTAAGGCGGGGTCGTTTACAGAACGAGTCGTAGTCATCGTCATCCTTATTACTAACTTTATAGAGTTTCTTTTTACCTGAAAAATGATAACACAAATATTCTATATTTATTGAGTGTACCTTTATCATCAATGTCCTCAAGGTGGAGATCACCTTCTGTGTCTGAAGAATTTTCCATTTTTTTAAAACCTCTTTGAGCAGCCATGGCTGCTGCTCTGTAGGCAATTTTGACACTTAACTAAAAATAAACACAAATTGATTATAAACACAATCAAACTTACCAGACTACTTGCCCTCTTTCTCTTTTCCTTACCGTAATATTCTAATTATTCTATTGATCACGTGATGAAAATAAAATAAGTGCCACCGCAAACATTTAGAGAATGTTCAAATGAAGATGGCGGAGCTTTGAAGTCAAAAAGCGTGTTGAAGCCCATTTTTGTAAAGTCAACATTAACCAGATCAGTCTTTTGGTGATTCATTTAGTATCTATCTACTGTTCTCTGTCCGTTGTACTGTTCTCTGGGACTATTCTGTCTCGTTCTGTCTATTTTCTCTTTGTTTTATTTACTAGTTAGCAGCGTGAGCCTTCTCGCTCCCTGAATGAAACTACTTAGCTGTGAATTGTGAAATGACGACCATTGAACTTGAGTTCACCAACATGGCAAACCAAGGACAACCTCCTCCAGCAGTGAGGCTACGTATTTCACAAGAAACCAATGGTGGACATAAAAGTGATGGAGACATGATTACAAGTAATAGACATTCTCCACGACCAACTCGCCCTTCTCTCAGAAAAGGACAAAGAGAGAGACCTGATACACTAAAGAGTCCAGCCAGAGTCAAACCTAAACAACAGAATAGCATTGACATGGCGGACTCCTTTCCTCATTACGATCCACATATGTTCACTATTATAGCGTATTTACCAAACGAAGGTGTCGAAGGTGAAAAAAGATTGAAGGTAAGTTTGTGAAAAACAACAAGTGTAGGAGGTGGATTGTTTGACCAATACAATTGTATCAACTATATCTTTATCATGTAATGTATATGCATATCATAACTACATGTTTGTGTTAAGTACACAAGGGAGGGAATTTGTGTATTGATCAACAGATAATAGTCAGAAGTATTATTTCAATGCCAACTTTTATATGTGGTATGTAGGGGGAGAGAGATGTATATAGCTAGGTAGGTAGGTAGAAGGAGAGAGGGTGAGAGAGAGAGAGGAATGTAAAGTGTTTTGTTTACTGACTGATGTGCAAGGTGACTCATTAATACTCAGTATTGTTAAATCGATAAATTTATAGGATATTCTAATTACATTGTATTACTACGTGCTAACTATGCTAATGAACACACTGTCAAATCACCTTTTAAGGTTTTTATTCTATCTGCTGATATGGTCATTATCATACAGAGACAAAGTGTGAACAACTTTTCACTGCTCTCTTAACATTGTCATCGTGTGCTGTGTATGTCATTTAACAGTTAAGAGAAGCACAATATAAGTGTCACAATACTGGTATATATAAATGACTTAGCACTGCATTAAACTATGCACCCAATAACTTTTTATAAATATTATTATTTTATTCATTTTTACCCACTGTGGTGTTATGAATATTTACAATTTGTATTATTTAAAGAGCGATTCATTTTTGTAATGTAATACTTTGTGTCTTCAATCTCTAGGCAATTGTAGTTAGCGTAAACATGACTTCTAGTTAGTCTAGGCTCTCCAGCTGCCATCCAATCCCTTGATAATACAGCTGGCAATTTTGTTTCTTGACAACAAAACTAAACAAACAGTTAAAAAAAGCTTTATTAGTTCTAAGATCATTATACTTAGTTAAATCTACATTGTTATAGACAGCTTTTAAAGTAAGTATATTTTACAATAACATTTACTAGCTTTGGCTCGTACGTCTAACCACATACGTTGTCAGTACACATGTTTACTAGACTAGAGCTATTAATGATAGCTAGTTGTTTATCCTTTTGGTAGTGAGTTTATTTTAACTTTAACACCTGCCAACTTACCTTAACTCCTATAATTAATGTAATTACTAAACTATTAAACTATAAAATGTATTGAAAAATAGCCAACATGTACTTCTATCTCTCTCTCTTTCCCTCTCTTGTACATCTGTGCGTGCATGTGTGTATGTGTGTATGTGTGTGTGTGTGTGTGTGTGTGTGTGTGTGTGTGTGTGTGTGTGCATGTTTTGACACGTTACACATAGCGTAACAGTAATTGAATTCCCACTTCAAATTACACTAAGTATTATCCTAATATTAATGTACAGGGATGGATTCAGCTGACAAAGCCCCAATATACTCTAGTTATGTGAATAACAATACATTGTTTGTCTTAACAGATGGTTAACTAAGACATCTTAAGCTACTAGTCATCCTGTAGTCTCTGTAGGTAGTGTAATGAGCTCATTTAATAAGTATGATGAGTAACTATACCTTATTGAGGACTATCACTGAAAGTTGACGTAGAAAAACAATTGTGTACGTGTATGGTTAGCTTATGTTTTGGGTGTTAAAGTTGAGAGGATGTGGATACAATAAAGGAAATATTATATTTATATATATGGTTTATGACATTGAATTATGTGGGTATCCTACTAGTTCTAAAATAGTGTTGTTGACTGATGATGTGGCTATTAACATAGTTGTGGTCTGTAACCTTCCTCAATAGCTTTTCAATGAAGTTAGCAGTTCTCACAGCACTAGTCTTAACATTGTGTTTGATAGCCAGCTGTTGTTATTAGTGAAACAGAAGTCAAAACTAATTTTCATTTGTTTTGAGTCTACTAATGTTACTGTATGTCTGCGTACAATATACTCTCTCTCTCTCTCTCTCAGCTTTACTGTCATCCTGGTATGACTGTTCAGCAAGTCATTGATTCACAAATTCCCTATATTACTGACAAGCCCTATGTTGTCTACCAGTTTCCTTCAAGAGCTTTACTTAATCCAGAAAAGGAAGCTAGTGTTCTCCAAGATCAAGAAATCTGGATTGAACCAGCTAGGATTCAAAGTCCAGGTGAGATCAGCATTACATAATATATTAGTAAATGAGTCTATTAGCTGGTAAAGTGATGATTTATTAGGATTTCTTGTAATTGTGCACTTTCAATTTTATTTTCTGTGTTTATTTTGAACTAGTTTTAAGTTCAATAGATTGTGTATTGAAGTAGATTCTTCATTTGGTAATCAATCATGTTTACGCTACTATGAATGTAGTGATGTTGATGCGTGTCTGCTGTCTTGTCAACTACTCTCATGTCTGACATACCATATTTTTCTCCCCCATCTAACTCTATGTACGCATCATAACTTTACTACTGGACATGGAGAAAGAGACAGAGACAGAGACACTAAAAGAGCAAACTAAAATGGAGAGAGAGGGAGAGGGAGAGAGAGGAAGAGAAAGGGAGAGAGAGAGGGGGGGGGGAGAGGGAGGGAGAGAGAGAGAGGGAGGGAGGGAGAGAGAGGGAGGGAAAGAGGGAGAGAGAGGGAGGGAAAGAGGGAGAGAGAGAGAGAGAGAGAGAGAGAGAGAGAGAGAGACATGTTGTTGATCTTAATACTTATAGGTGTAAAATATGTGGGGAAAACATGTCTTAATAACATTACTACTTTTTACACTAACAAGAAGTTTATCACAGCACACATGTTGGTGTAACATTCTTGCATTAGTTTCAACACCATATATAGTCATTTTGTTGACAACAACTAGTTATAAATCATTATAAGACACTAATTATGTTAACGTATTGTCCAATATATACATTCCTGTGTTGTTTACTTCTCCAAAATCATAGCTCAGCAATACATAACAAAGATTAATATGTCACAATATAGTCTCACAGTATCACAATGTAACACAACATTTAAGCTAATGCTAACTGCTTTACTGGTAACATTGACATCACATTGTGACAGCCTAAATAAGTTGTCGTTTCTTTGATGTTCATTGTAAAATAAATAGTGCTATCTAATTTGTCAGTAATATTATCTGAAATGATCCCCTTGTCAATCTTGTCTGATTGGTGCTGTTAATAGTTGAAATTTGATAAGACTTGGTATGTAGATATGAAATAAGTGCTTTCTGCTTTGCTTCAGTGGTAGCTAGTCTGGTACTAGAGGACATGTTTGTACAGTTTAGTTGTAGGTGTGTATAGGAATGAAGAGTTTTGACATTCTTTGGCAATATGTGTTCACATAGTAATTGTTGTTATTGTATACATTAAATTAATGAAGTATTTATTATCAATTGTAATATCGCTCAAAATAATATTGTAACGATGAAGTATGTTAGTCATAATATATATCTATTTTTAAAAGAATGTTTTTTGGTTTGTGCTGACATCACTAACTTTAAATATTCTAGTAATAGTTCCTTTGTACACGACTCTACTGTTTACTAAGGTAGTGTAGAGTTCAGCCAATTACAAGTAAAAGGCTATGTTAAATAATTATTGATAATATGTTTTTTTACAGAGGAAGTTGGTGATGAGAGATTAGCTGTTGTTAAAGAGTTATACAGAACTGAAGATGCCTACTTAGAGCACTTGAAAAACATATTTGATGTTTATATGGATCCAATGAGGTATTTGTGGTGTTTTTATGATAAGACTGTGACCGTGCATTTAAATAAATTAATTGTTTATAGTATTTCTTCTTTTGTAAACAACCTATCAAACTGTTTTGCCATATATGACATTGAACAATGCTATCCAACAACGCTATAATGATATTCATAGCCGGTCTGAATATTACATGAATTTTTGACAATTTTGTAACATGTGGTTCTCACTTTTATGAATAATACTTAATGATATTCATATATTAAGGTCATTTTAATTAAATAGTTAACCATTGATTATGAATTATGTATTGTTTCCATAGAAACTGGGGTATGCCGCAAACGGACATGAACACACTCTTTATTCCTCTCAGTCGACTCTGTGATCTATTAATGAATTTTTTCTCTGAGGTATAACATGATGAAATCTACATTTAATAAATTATTATCTCTATAATTATTTAGTTGGAATTAGCAGTCAAATCTTGGAACACTGGTTCCACTCTGATTGGAGGTATTTTTACTCAATATCCATCATTCTGGGACATGTATGTAGAATATGCACAAAGTTATACTATTGCAATGAGGTAAACCCTAATACTTTAGTTATATTATTAAATCTAAAATATAATTGTGTTTATTGTAGACTTCTCAAACTGAAAAGAAAAGACGAATCATTTAGTAAATTTTTGGACATTAAACGTGGAGCAGCTATGCACACATTAGAGTCTCTCATGCTCCTTCCAGTAAGCCACACCCATTAATTAATAGAATAGTGATATTACAATTATATTACAGGTTCAACGAGTATCTGACTATCATCGTTATCTTGCCCAATTATTGAGTCTTACAAGTCGAGAACATCCAGATTACCAACATATCAGAGTTACTGTAGCTCGAACTGATGAAGTAAATATTATCTTATTATTATTAAAAGTATTTTAATATTATTTTTTTGTATAATTAGATTATTCAAGCACGAGCTGATGAGTTAGTGTATCTTCAAAATGAATCAAAACTCGAATATGTTCAGCTTCAGTTTCCAAACGATCATTTGTGTTTATTTGATAAGCTTGAAGTTATTGAGGTAAGAAATATTTCAATTATGAATGTTGTGGTCACGTATGTGTAATTTCTTACGTTTACTGATATCCTATCATTTAATGGATTCTACTTTATATATTATTATTGATACTCGTGTTCACTCACACCTGGCTTGTAGACTTTATCATAAATACTTTTCATTCCTTGTGTGTATAACTTAATGAGCTAGCTTATAACATAGTGTGAATTGTACTGACTGTCTCTTTTTGCTGTAGGCTTCAACTCCAAAACGTTCTAAAAGTGTTGGTCAACCTCCTGTGCCAGGGAATAAAGGTTCAGTACCTTTGATGTCAGCAAAATATAAAACAAGGTATTAATAAAAAATCATATATCTTATCATTGTTAACTCTATTTGTTAGCTCTCCTTCAGTTACAAATAGTGGTGATTTTGTTGACAGTCCTGGTAGTCGTAAAAATCTGCGGATGTATATTCAAGAAGGTCCTGTGAAGCTATTAGTTGTAAGTCATGTGATTATATTTGTCATGTGATTATCATGTGATCTGCAGGTGAACAAACAAAGCATGCTTCAATCTCAAGAACGTTACTTGTTTTTATTCAGTGATTTAATGTTAATAGCTAAAGGAGGGAAATCAAGGTACATTAGATATAACTTAGTAAAGCGACCTCACCTTCACTTATTATACACAGAACACAACAACATCGAGTTTATCGATTAAAAAACAGAATTCGTTTATCAGAAATGTGGGTCTCAGAGACTGTAGATGCTGTATTACCACCTCACGAATGTGGATCTGCATTTACCATTGGATGGCCTATTACAAATTGTATAGCAGTTTTTGGGTAAGATTTAATAGATATTTAAATGTAATAAGTTGTTATTATTTTTATTTAGTTGTGAAGCTGAGAAAGTGTTGTGGTTTAACTTGGTATCAAAGTATGTACTATATTTTCACTTGTTACCTTTTAATTACTTTAATTTGTCTTATTATAGAAACATTGAACTCCAACAACAGTTAGCTGTGTCTGATTCTGTATCAATACAAGTCCATAATATGACCAAAACTATTAACAGTTTACAAGTTAGCTCACTTAATACTTTATTACTATACTTAATATCATTATCATAGAATGTTGTGCCACAGTTTATGCAAGTCCATGTATCAGAAACATGTGCAGATATCCTCAAAAAGGCACTTAAGCACTTTCAAATGACAGTATGTTACATTACGTCATATATCATCTTAATTTATAACAATCTCTATAGGAGGATATATCAGAGTTTCAACTTTGTGTTAAATTAGCAAAAGAAGACAAAGAAGAGTTATTACATGGTGTGTATTAATAATGTCTATTTATTCCCTTTAAGCCACATCCCTTTAGGTTACGAGAGCCCATTTGCTATACAAAGTAACCACAATAGACAACAATTAGATCTTAGTAATGACGTACGACCACAACAACTTGAATTTGTAGTCAGAAAAAAGCTAATACCATCAAGTAAGATAATGACCACACCCATTAATTTCACTCTATTATAATAGCACCAACATCTGGTTCAAGATCAATTTTTAGAAAAATGAAATTCAAACGTGGTACAAGCGGCAGCAAAGATTTGAAGACACCAAAACAAGAAAAGTATGGTGTTATTTGTGATGTCATATGATGTCATAGAATATATTATTTAGGATGTTTAGTGTACCACTTGATGAATTAATTATTAACAATCAATTACCGGAGAAACTACAGGAGATCCTCATTCGTTTATGGGTAGAGGCTCCTGGAACATTTGGAATATTTCGACTTAATGGTAATGCCAGGAAAATAAAGGAAGTAAAAGAAGCCATTGATGGACGTAAGTTGGTCACTATTATTAACAAAGACATGACGCTGTTGTTCTTCTCTTATATAGGAAAAATTGTTGATATCTCTGATGTTAACTTACATGTTATTAGTTCTCTGCTAAAGGTAATTTATTATAACCCTATCATTAATTTATAATTAATTAATATATTATTTTAGGATTTATTGAGAAATGTTCCTGGTGGTGTCTTACCTTCATCTCGTTATACTGAATTTGTAGCAACACTTGATATTAATAATGATGACATGAGAATAGAACAAATCAGAAAGTAACTTATGAATATTTTCTAGTATTTTAATTATTATATTTTAATACAGGATCTTAAACAAACTCCCCCCATCAAACCAACTGTTCCTTCGTTATCTTCTTCTTCTACTTAATCACATATCACTCCATGAAGAGATCAACCACATGACGTCAACAAACCTTGCCATATGCTTTGCCCCTTCATTATTAGAGCCAGAATATTCATTAGCAGTCATTAAAAATGAAGCTCCGAGTTTAATTGATTTTATGATCAAGCACGCTATGAACATATATAACAATGAGATTCCAGAACTTTTTAAACAGCTGGAAAGTGTCGTATGTGAGACATCAGAGAGTGAGAGAGAAACAGGAGAACATATTCAGCTTATTCCAGTTAAAGACGATGAAGATACAGAAATGTTTGAAGAGGGATTCCGAGGTCATCGTCGCATCGATAGCATGGACACTTGTACAAGTGATGATTCTATAGATGAAGATGATATAACCACAAAACACAGACTTCCACTTCATCACACTGCTAGTGATTCTAAAGTGGATGAATATGGACCACCTGGAGTAGGACGAGTCTTACTTATGAGTGATCGTAGTGAAAGAACTACAGGTAATGAAGGAGACCGGTCTGATTCTGAAGATGAAGACACTAGTTTTGATCCTAAACGGCCTCGGCATAGTCCATATGCTCCTAATCCATCTCGCATAAGACATAAGAGTGGAGACTCAATGGGTCGACGACGCTCTATTGCTACGCAAGGCAATCCTATGTCACACAACTTAAAACACTTCTCCCCTGAATTACAACCTGTTGGACCATCCTCACCTCATTCTCGGGGTTCCTCTCACAGTTCTGGATCACGTTACTCACCAATGTTTCCTCATCGTATTGAGCATCATGATTCAGATGGGTCAGGTCGTGGAGGACATCGTTCTGAACCATCAGGTCCTCGTCCAAGTCGAAAGAAGCGTTCCAAACCTGGTCATTCTAATTCCTTTTCGAAAGCCTCAGACCTTCAATACAAGGAAGCTACAATTCCTCAGTCAACCTCATTCTCTTATTATGATTCCCTGCTGCCTGTTGATCGGCCTCGAAGTCACACGGTGGCTTCTTCCACTCCCCGACCACCGGATGACTTAACTTTTTCACTTGAACAGGGTATTCATCGTACAAGCAACCAGTCCATTAATAGTAGAGGATCAGGATCAAGTGTTGCCAGTCAGTCTAGAACAACATGGTCCCAAAATCAACCTACAAGTACAACATCACTTTTATCAAATCGGTCTGGTGGATCTGGTAGTCACCGTAGTGCCTCTCCAGATGCTCTTTCTGAATTAGCAAATACTCCATTGTCAAAAATGGATTCTGAGTTCATTAAACATGCTATAAGTCACCGGTTTGGACTTGATCGTCCACAAAATCGTGCTTCAGACTTCAACCCACCTAATCCTATCCCGGAAGCGACTCCTCCTTCTTCTCCATTGAGTAAAGATGAGCTTAACATAAGGCCTCGTCAAGGAATGAAACGAATGGAGTCATCAGAAACCAATACAAGTATTGATGATCGACCTGAAGCTGAACGCCACCTCAACAGCTTGCCACGAAGCCGAACTGATTATAAAGAACATTCTGATCTTGTATCCAGTGGTTCTCTTGGCCGCCGTGGAGTCTTTGGGCCTGCAGAAATGATGCCACTAGGCTACAGCCAAGAGGCTGGGTCCCGTTTGACTATTATTAGTGGTGGATACAATTCAGATACGGAGTCATCACCGAGTAGAACTCTGAATCGTCAAGACAAGAAGCTTCAGGAAGTGGCTAGCAGTCCACACTCAATAAGATCTTCCTTACCCCAGAGATATTCAAGGTTAAGTGATTCTACCATTCAAACTAGCATGTCATCACTTCGCAGCATGGACTCATTAGAAAGACCTCCTTCAATAGTAGAAGACACAACCAAAGAGAGAATGGTATCCTCTAATGAAGAATCGCCTTTGTCTTCTCAGTCTTTAGAATCAAATCGATCAAGGGCTTTAACAGTAGGTCATGGTGCTTTTACTGGAAAAACAGTCACTGGAAAAACAGTCGCTGGAACACCCATCAAAGGAAAGGGAATGACAGAAAATTTGGAACACGGAACAGTTCATGAAAAACGATCTGAAACATTACCACAAAGCAGTCAACCACCAGAGGACAAGAAAGGGAGTTCTAGACTTGATAAGTCTCTTCCAGTTTCTATTCCACACAAGGGTACAAGACAGTTAAGTTCCTCTAATGAACATAAATCGCGATCAATGCCGGACTACAATAAGAGGATAACAACTAGAACACTTGCCTCTTCGTCCAATGTAAAAACTGTGAGAGTCATACGCTATGAACTTCCAACTCCAAAAAAGATCAGACGAATAAACCTCCGAGCGTACCATAGTTCTAAGTAATAGTTATCTCTCCTCAGTACTTTGTGCTTCTTGAGTTTTCAATACATGTTAGAGTGTTATATGCACATGTTTTCAACTTGTATAAGTATACCTTCTATTTGAAGTTTGTATTAAGTTAACAGTATTATTTAATGTATTATCGTATGTTGTTATCACATGTCCTATACTATTAACAGTAATGATTATTATTTCATCTTGTATGAAGATATATATGCTTACAAGATCATGACATCAGCTAGCAGGGAGCCAGACTTCTGATTTTCACTTCATTCTAGGTATTATCCCCATGTCTGTCTGTGTACCTTTTTTTGTTGCTAATCTAGTTGCTCTTGAAAGAGTAAGACTTATTGGTGTGGGTTGTACATTTTGTTGTCTAGTTGCCAAATGTACTGGTAGTCATCAGTGTTTTATGTGATCTACCCTAATAATGTCACACTCCTTGGTACACCTATTGGCAACTAGAACTGTATCTACTCTAGTATAGGTAAAATATATAGATTTTTATCTATTTTAGGAGACAGACTCACCAATCTCCATGGTAACCATCTTATTCTATTACTCAATAAGCCTTACAAGTCCAAAGATGTTATACTCTCTACAAACTGCCACCATATTTACTATCTCCCAGTCTAAACATTACAACACTCTGTTTAGATATATCTTGAATAAAATTATGACATCGATATGGTAGGTACTCAGCTGGTCACAAGTTTCTTCACCAATGAGGTATGGTGGCTTGGGTATAAGAAGTACAGTTCAGCTTGCTCCTTCCACCTTTTTACTTCAGCTACTGGTTCTGTTGATTTATCTACTTTAACATATCTTCCTACTTAGATTATGTGACCATTCTCTTCAATTAATAAACAATTAACAATGCATTAGTTAGTTGGTCTGAAAGCCATGATCATCCACCTCCATCTTTTTGTATCACCAGAGTGTATAGGATGCACCAATGATACAAGGTACCTTCAATTCTTTGTTAGAAAATTCTCCTAACACCATATCTAGCACTCACCTTGCAGCAATGAACAAGGAGTCTATGGTTTTGCTCCATGTCCTTCATTTGTCTAATGACATTATTTATCCATCATAGATGTCCCATTTAAAATGTAGCCATTGTACTTACACAGACTGAATGGAAAACCACTACATGGAGTTACATTGGTTTCATGGAAAATTTTGATATGGGGATGCTATATGTTCTGATGCAGTCTCTTAAACTCCTTTAGCCACAGGAGAAATCGGTGAAGTGGTTGATAAGGCTGAAAGAGGGAAAAAAAATTGTGAGCTGAGCAGATCATCCTATGAGACATTCTGTTGCCATCGAGAGATGTAATACTAGTTCTATTTTAAGAACCACTGAATGACTTTACAGTGGATAAATATGACTAATTCTTAAAGCCTTAAAACATTTAAATATCTGCTTTTTTTAGTTAGTTAAATATTTCATCTCTCTATTTCTCCTACAGGTCACATATTATTTTAGTAGTATTTCTGTATTAACCAATTGTATAAATTATCAAAACTCTTGAACTTTAAATTATGATTTTAAAACTCCTGCTTTGTCTAAATCTAAACTTTCTTTCACGTGAATTTACAAGTTTGCTCACAAATTTGTAATAATTTGTCAACAAACTATTGTAAATAATCACATGAGAAAACCTTTTAAATTGAAATCAATAATTAATTTCCTTTTTTAGTTGTTATTCCTTTATTATAAAAGAGAACATTTCATCAACACACATATAAACCACATTTACAAACCATTTTCTAGTTGAAGTCAAAATAAGTTAATTGAAAAATTGATTGAGTGAAGAAAAATAATTATGCATATACAATATTTTAAAATAATATATTATTATTATTCTTTAGAAGAAATACCAGAGTCGAGTGAGTTGAGTTGACAAACAGATAAATGGCCATTTTGAACAACATAAGAACTAGTATGATTATCGGATAATGTGGCAGATAAAGGCGGAGTACCAGAGGAACTCTGTTTTATTTGATGGATGGGACTCACTGATATTGTGTTAATACTTGAAGTTGCTGGAGATGCAAGATACCCACTTGAGTAAGGTAGTATTGGCATATCTGATATACCACCTTCTACGTACTCATCATCACTACTGGTATAATGTCCTTCACCTTCTGACTCATTATTATCAAAGTTGTCATTCTCTGAGTCATCATCGCCTTCATTTATATCAAGGTGATCGTCATTTTTATAACTTTCATTGAATTTCTGATGAATGATTGATAGTGCTCTTCCTATTTCACTACCAAGACTGTCTGTTTGTCCAGCACCATGATTTAGTAATGTGGCCCAATCAATAGTAGGACTTCCCAGGACATTTTCTTCATCATCATTGTCTAGTTCAACGTCATCCTCCTCTCCTTCACTTTCTGAAGAGCTACTCGATTTTTGTTGTAGTTCTTGGTTCATTCTCTCAAGTACACTATCAGTAACTGTTAATTTCCGATGCCCCGATGAAAGCAATTTATCATCTTCATTATCCTCATCATTGTGATAATCTTCCTGGTCAACAGATGTATCAGTAATAACAACTGGAGCTTTGGAATGTGATTTAATATAACTGATAAAGTATTCAGGATTGACGGTTAATGGCTGAATTGTTGTTTCAGTAGGTGGCTGAAAGTCTGGCAAAGTGGACTTTACTGTCTTCAACCATAACTCTTGAAATTCTGGTGAAGATAACAAATTTTCCATTATTTGATTGCAATTGGTGGCCAGAACAGGACTGATTTGAGCCAATTGATCCATCTTTTGGTGATACCGTAGCGATCTTTCTCTCTTTAATTGCTGTAACCACTCTTCGTTTTCATCTATACTTTCATAGATGTTGTTATCTCCGTGTCTACTTGAGTTAGAGACAACTCGACGAAGTTTGGTAGGAGAAGGCGGAAGTGGTCGGTCAACTGAGACAACAGAAGGACGTTGTGAAGAAAAGAATGGGGAATCCTCTTCAATTACTGATTCAACAATAGATGATGACTTTGTTGTTTTAATAGATTGGACTGATATATCTGACCCTCGTTTTCGTCGGGCAGGTGACGAATTAGCCTCACTCTCACTTCTTGTGGCAAACTGAAGTTTTTTGATAACTGATTGAACAGCTGGTAATGATGTACTGCGAGGTTTCCTTGAATCTGACAAAAGTTCTTCCAAGCTAACACCTGGTTTCATAGTTAAATATTCATCATCAGCAGGTATACTAGCATAGAGATTCTCTCTTTCAGGAGATGTTCTTGTACTAGATGTTGTTATATAAGGAGAAATGTCTTTTCCACGAGGAAGAGGGCTAAGACTCCTGTTTAAGTCATGCCGTCTTAGTGGTAAAGTAGCAAAGAAATGGGAATGGTCAGGAGTGTGATTTATTGAACTTTGTTGTTCCCCACGTGGATTGGAGCAAACTGATGTTCGATCCTGTTCATCATCAATTTCAGCAAAGGGTCCACTAGCAACAGAACTAGTGTCGTCAACTGGTTTATGAGAATCCAGTAGTATATTAGGAGAGATGCTATCACTAAGAATATTGTGAGCATTCTCAGAAGGGTAATCTAATGATGTTTGACCTCCTCCTGGACTAACAATTGTCATAGCTAGCAGGGGACTCTCACTTCGCATTGTAAGAGATTTAGGAGGAAGAGGTGGTTTAGGAGCTATTAAATAAATAAAGTCATTACTAATAGTCCATAAAAATATCAATTAACTTACTTGTGCTCAAGTGAGGATTTGAACCTATGGCAGGCATAGTATTTGACCTATCTCTACACGATTTTGACCTTTCAAGAGAATAACGTTGGCCATTCATTAAAAAATCAGAAGGTATTGGAAAGTGCGTTCTTTGTCTTGGAAGTTTCATTGATGACACAACTGGTCTCTCTGTATCACTGTAATATTTGATCATAACATTTCGTATTTCAACAGGCTGTAGATAAGGTGAAGCATCTTCTTTAACTTCACAATCAATTTCATCTTCCTCAAATAATATATCATCATTTAGCAAGCAATCCATTGATGATGATAAACGTCGTTGCTGCCTGTCAAGTGTACTGTTGCTGGTAAAGCTTCCAGAGTCATCAAGTTGGGGTTGTGATTTTGTTAAAGATGCATTTGAAAGCCGTTTTGTTGGAGAAAACTGCTCTACTGTTGGTAAGGGAGGGAGGGTACGGTTACGATATCGTAAACTTGAATGTCTATCTAGATCGTAATCAATTTTTGGTAAAGACGCTAATAGCTCAGTAGATCGGTTTAGTTTTGTGGCAGTCATTAAGGGAAGAGTTTGACTGGTTCTAGTTGGAGAAAAGAGTGCTGTTCTAGTTGGTGTACCTTCCATTGACAAGGATGGTATGCTACTAGTAGGTGGTGGAGGGGGCGGAGACTTTGGGAAAAAACCAGACGAAGAACCAGGAACACTTGAGCCTTTAATTGGAGTATTACATGGTGTAACAGAAGGCGTTGGTGCATCAGATGAAGAGGATTTGCCATTCTTAGGTGTACTAGCCGGACTTGGAGAGTACACAAAGTCATACATACAATCACTCCTATCAAAAGAAACAACAAAAAGAAATAATAATGTGTTCTTGAGTTTGTACTCATGTTATGCATAGTTTAATATTCATCATTGAGTTACAGCTATTTACCCTTATACTATAACAAGTCATGGCATGCTATATGTTTATACAGTATTAAGTGAACATCACCCTACACAAATAAGTAGCATTCCAAGGATCAGTGTCCTGGGAATATACAGTAACAAAATTACAAAGGACACTTGTTTCCCACACAGCTGACTATTTGAAATAAGCAGTCAGGTCAGCTGATCTATACCTTTGTTATGTGTTCAAGATCAACATGAATAAAAAATATTCATCAACTCCACACAGGATTGCACGTACATGTAAATTGAACAATTGTGTCATGTGCCTTTGGCATATTTATCTTTAAACAAACACTATTATAGTAATGGATATCACAGTAACTATACTAATATAGGGAATATCCAATAATCTTCTATAGAAATGACTTGAGTCTCTACACCTTAAACAAATGTGATCATTCTTACTGACAAATGGACAGGATATCCACATAGTTCATGTTATAGTAAAATGATGTTAATCGTCTTTACCATATGTGGTTATGATTTTATTGAATATAAGGAAACCACATATATTTGGTTAATTTGAACCTGCAATACCAATAATACCTTCAGGTCAAATTTCTTATTATGGATCCTGGTGCTTTAATAATTTTTTTACTACAAAATGTTATGTTCAATTATTCACTTGATACCTCAAAAGTGAGTAGTTGTAATATATAACTTGAACTACTGTCCTCCTCCATTTGTTACTATGAACACCTAACACTGCCAGACTAGCATAACACTTTTTTGCTTCTCTATCAAATTGTTGATTTAACCTACCCACTTGAAAGAGAAACCATAATTGGAGGTAGACCTTATATTGTATCTAGCTGTGGTCAGGTTCATATGAAGTTGACCTCATCTTGGTACACACACACATTTATATATATACCTTATTTGTCTTGTACCTGCTCATATATATTATATCCTTTTATTAAAGGACATACAGTACAACTATGTGATAGTGTCTGGAGGAAGACCTTATTAAACAAAACCTCTTGTATATTACTCATAAGTTTTTACAACTAAACCAATTGGTCACACAACTAATGCAGACCTGTCAAGTAATCTTAAGTGTCAGTTGCCAACATAACATTGCTAATTAGCAAGAAGTGGTTTAACAGAGTAGATTTGTATCAACTTTGCTTCCTTTATTATTGTTGTTACGTGGACTTTAGCTATGAGCATACCACCTGTAACTTAAGACTTTACTATTAACACTAATTTTAAGGACAAAGTTACATGATCAAAACAACTAGTAGCATCCTTGCTTCCTTCAAATTTTAATTACAACTCTTCACTATCAATCCTAATAGAGTACAGACAAGGTTTGATTAGACCACCAAAATATAAGTAAAAATGTTATTATTAACATACTTTCCCTGTTTAGTGTCAAACAGAATCCAACTAATAAGTACACATTAGCACATTACTTGTACTGTTTTTACAATTGCAATAACATCACAACTATGTACTCTAACACTTACCCCAAGTCAGGATGGCCGTTAAATGCTTCGATCAGCTCACTCTGAATGTTTTTCGTTCGTTGCTGGTCTAATTTTCGAGTTTTAGGATGTGTTTCTCGTACTTCATTGACTTTGATCTCCATGAGACGCTGGCAAAATATTTTACGTGCCTTCTCTATACCAAGAACTTCAACAGCTTTGACACATTCTGGGTTACTTTGTAAAAAAGGCCAAATGTCACTCCATTCCGTGGAAAACTGTTGAACACTTTCTTTTATAACACGATTGAATGTATTCATAGCATATGTTTCATTGTGACCACGAGAAAGTACAACTTCAGAATAAGTAGGCAGGAGACCTGCAAGAGTGTTCTTACTATTTAGGGCAAAACTCCTTTTTTTGTTAGGGCTAACGACATGGAAAAAGACATCTTCAATATTGACACCTTCCTTTGCCGATGTCTGAACAAAAGGAATTGGTTTCTTCGGAATGACTGTGGCTGCCAAGTTGGCGCCAAGTTGTATTCGGTCCTCATTAGCTTCATCACATTTGGTACAGGCAAGTATTACCTTACGTTTAGTTTTAACAAGTTCTTGGATGAGTTTAGAAAGGAAGTCAACTTGAAGCTTAATGTCTTCTCCTTGTAAGGTAGGGTCAAATAAGCATATAAAACCAGTAACTCCTTTCCCTTCACTGAATTCATTATTTGGAAATAGCTGCGTTGCTCGGGAAGGCAATGAACCTTTATGCTTTAGTGAACTAGGTATGGTGTATTCCTCTTCATTGTGAAGCTTGTATGCTACTTTACCTCTGGAGATAAAGTGAGTAGAACAAGCTCTAGAGATGTAATCTTCCTCTGCAGGGAAAGATACATTTCCATTATTTATATTGTAGAATTCGGTTTGTTCTACAACTTGGAATCTAGCTCTAGTACCATCTTGTAATCTCTTTGTAGCCGCTCCCCAGTAAATGAAGTGGTCTTGATTGTACACAGAGTTATCTCGCCATTCTCTTTCACTGAAAACTGAATCGTGATGCAAAGAGAATGTGTCAGGCCTTACGAATCGATTGCAGAAGCAGCTTTTGCCAACTCCTTCTCTTTTTCCAGTATCTCCTGTTAATACACAACGAGGACAACCAACTACAACCACTCGGTGCACTTTAAGCGCCATCATAGACTGTAGTAGTAAAGATACAACGACTCACTAATACGAGATATCCTTGCGTAGTTTTTATTAATACAATGTGGTATACCAATTAACATAACAATTACCAGATTCATTTGACCCAGCCTACATGAATCCTAACTTTCTTATTGCTAAAATGAAATATTAAGACTACCATCAACTGTGCAACTTTTTGTAAACATTCAATTACAACATGTTGCTTGTAATAAAATTGTACAGTGGATAGTAGATACATGTTACATGTAGTAGGGTCCTGGTAATGTTGTTGCACCAAACAGAATACAGTCCTATATTTGGTGCAACAATATGTGTAGCTCTAGGCACTATACCACAATTGAAACGTCAAAACTACTCACCATGAGTCATAAAAAATGTCTGCCTAAACGTTTGAATGTTATGTTCTGAGTAACATTGTTGCTAGGAGATACAGAAATGCAATGCTGTTGCTTCCTGAAAGTGAACTTTAACTTAGTAACAGAGTTGCATACTGAATGGTATGCTTTAGTCAAAAATTATTCTTACATAGGTTAATAAAGTAACATTTTAACAATGTGGATTGTGTTGTATACAACTGCCAAATATTATAATAAATCAATCCTAGCAACCTTTCTTTATCTTTATTGTAGAAAAAAGAGATTGATATTAAAAGACTATGTGTAACTCACTAGCATGTTTTCAATCAGTGCAAAATATATTCCAAAAAACTTCATCATTTCAAATAAAACAACAAACATGATTTTATAAAACTTAATTATAAACACACAAACAATAAAAAATTAATAAGTAAATATTTACATATATATATAAATGTTTACAAAGTATTTAAAACAAATATTGTTATGATTCAACCAATTGAAGGTGCTTGATCAAGTAAAAACCCTCGTCGTGGAATATTTCTCGGTGGAAGTGGTTTACGCATCTGACCAGTTTCAGCATCAATACCCGTATCTATTTCAAGTTCTTTATGAGGTAACTTCTCTGGAGAAGGGTCTGTGGAAGGAATAATTGAATGACTTCGTCTCTTAGGTGGAACTACTGGTTTCATCTCTTCATGTGAGTCTTCAGTTGGTGAAAATTCCCTAGCTCTGATATTATAATAAATACTCATGTCATCAACTGAACCTGATTTAGGAGGTAATTTAGGTTTATTCCGTAGGGTATCATGATCCACTAATGACTGTATCACATCAGAATTATAATAGTCACTCTCGACTGTTTCAATATCCATGTTAACATAACTGTCTTCTTTTACAAGGGGTTGATGCGTTGATGGTCTATCCTGCATATCAAGAGAGATAGGACTTCTGGGTGGAAGAGGTTGTGATTTACGTGCAGCTTGACGAGGAAGACTACGAAACCCTCTAATTTCAGGATAATCATAATCAATACTGCGGGAAGAGTCTTTTGGATCAAGGATTTGTGCCATTGGACCTACTGTTTTTCTAATATGCTCAATGATGTCTGTTTTTTCATAACCATCATCATCAACGTCAACGTACCCATCATTACTGCTAACATTAAAGGACTGACTTCTTTTAGGCACTGCAAAACCAATTTGAGTATTCGGCGGTCTGCCTTGCACAGGGGGAGGAAGACGGAGGTTTTGTTGGGGAGAGGAGAAATGGTGCCACTGTTGGGGAACTAGAAATTGGTGACTAGGGTGACTCCCTTGGGTTGAGTCAAAGAAATTTTGATTGACAGGTACACTCTGAGGAAGTACAGAGTGTCCATAAGTAATATGTGAGGATGGAAGGAAGAAAGGGGATATCTGTGATTCTGTTGGAGGAGGCATCGGAGGTCTAAACAAAATGCTATCAGGTCGATCATAATCATCCTCATCATGGTCAGTGTGGATTCTAGGCTCTGCTGGGAGTGGTCGAATTCTCATGTTAACCATAGTAGATCGTCTGGGACCACTTTGATGTGTAGACCTATCTGATATATTTTCTTCCTCGGATTTGTCCTTGCGCTTGAATAAACTTAAAAAGTAGTTGTCTTTTCTTTGTGAAGCCTTCTCCTTCTTTGGTGATGTGTTTTTTGGTGGTAAAACAGGTAATGGTCCAGTAACTTGACTGTCAACCTGATTTTGTGTGATTTCTAACATCTCATCAGTACGTGGAGGTAAAGGAGGTGGTGGTGAGCTCTCTCTTATTTCATTCATTCTAATTTGTTCTTCAGCAATTGAATGAAGTGAAGGTGATTGTGAGGGAGGTTGCGAAGGTGGTAATGAGCAACGAAGAGCCTGGTCTTGTTCGTGTGATAAAGACTGTGTACTAAGAGGAGGAGGCGGGTATGATGGAGGAAGGGAAGGAGATGGAGCTTGGTGCAATGGATAATGGGAAGGAGGAGGATGCAATGGAGGATGAGGAGGAGCTGAGGATGATGTAACATTTGTAGAAGTGTTTTTAACCTGGTTTTGCTGTTGCATGACTTTCTCACGTAGTTTTGGCAACTTTGGTTCATAGTTAGATCTAGCTTTGCGTGCTTCTGTCTTTGGAGCAATAACAGAACTTTCTTGTTTTTGTTGTGGAGGAAGAGGAGCTCGTTCATAGCTTTTTCGAATAGATTTTTGATCGGGTGATGACTGTGAGGGCTGTTTTACTGAAAATTGATCAGGCTTTGTTTCTAGGATTGATGGAGATTTTAGAGGCATCTCAGGAGTAGATGATGGTGTCTTAGAAGATGGTTTTAAAGGGGGAGTCCCAGGGGTAGATGGTTTTTGAGGGGATGCCCCAGGGGTAGATGGTTTTTGAGGGGGTGTCCCAGGAGTAGATGGATTTGGAGGGGTTGTCCCAGGAGTAGATGGATTTAGAAGGGGTGTAGACTGTGGAGGAAGGGGTTTCTCCTTCAAAGGTGGTGTTCCAGACATCATAGGATTAACATTTATTATTAATGGAACTGAATACTTTACCGGTTTCTTTGAAATAGTTGGTTTGGGTTTTATAGGAGGTGTATTGTTTGGAAGGAGCCCTGTTGCAGGTGTTTCAGGTGGAGGAATTCCAGATGGAAGTATTGCAGGTAATGGTGAAGATATCTCAATTGATTTATTTTTCTTATGTTTTTGTAGTTTGGTATCAGAATAATCTCTTTTCTTCTGTTTGGGAGAAATTAAAGGAGGAGGAATTTTAGTTGAAGAACGCACAGAAGGGGGTGGTGTGTGAATGTGCTTTATATTGGAGGCTAGTTCGGACGTAGGAACTACCCCTTTATCTTCTGTTGTCTGTGTTTTTGGTAGTTCATTTTTAACAAACTCTTCAATGCTGATTTTTTCTCCTGAAATTTGACTTTTTAGTAGTTTTGCACGTTCTTTAATTGACATTGTCGTTAATTGATCAACATCTTCTGAAGCAGGAATTGAAGGGGCCACATGAGACATCATTGGCTCCTGATAATCATAAATGTCTTCAATATCTGATGCTTGCTTTATTGGTTGGTCTGTAGGAACAGTAATGGTTTTATTTGTTTCTTCCTCTGTATTTTTACTCATATCTGCTTCAAATTCTTGAGTCTCTTCTTGTCCAATGCATGACGATGAACTGATATCATTATCTGTTCGTTGAAGTTTAACATAATTCTTCATAGGAGAAGTGGGCTCTTCAAATTCTTTTAATACCGGTGTCTCCTTGACTTCTAATTCTGTAGAAGTTGTATCAGGATGAAATGTAGTTGAATTAGAAGAAGGAAAGGTTTCATTGTAGTACACAGCTTCTTCAGTAACATAGGAAGTCATTATCCTATAAAATTATAAAAAGGAAAGGACTATGATACATGAACTTGAAAAAGGAAAAAGTACAACAAGGAAAGAGAGGCTAGGTTAAATTTTACAAAGGATGTGAAGGAGAGGTTAGAGCCTTAATTATGACCATATATGGTATATAATAGTGAGGCTATGGAAACTGTAGTAAATTGATTAAATTTAGTTGTGAGTGGTTTCTTTAGAAACGTGAGTACTACTCTTTGATATCTTATACTATTACTCTTATCAGCAAGAACAACATTTAGCATTTATAGATTAACAATGTGCTGATGTTTTTAAAGCTATAGACATGATGTCCTCCTACATAAGCTATACACAAACAACTAAAATAAGGTTACTATCTGATAAACAGACATTTCCTGGCAGTCAATGACCGGGTAGTTCCTATGTTGTGATAAACTAGTATTTATGGCTATTGGTCAATAGTTATTCTTAAATTTGATGTACTAACAAACTAAAATCAGGTTACTATCTGATAAACAGACATTTCCTGGCAGTCAATGACCGGGTAATTCCTATGTTGTGATAAACTAGTATTCATGGCTATTGGTCAACAGGTTTTCTTAAATTTAATGTACTAACATATGGTTGGTAGGTTTTTTCTTTTAATCTACTAATTAATGTGGTAATTGTTGATCTTTCAAAGGAAATATATAAAATACACCGCTCTTCCAAACGAGTATTATCGTATATCAACAATTCATGTTATTCTCAATATACAAACAATAAAAGACATAAACCATTTCAATGTTTTGACAAATATTGATGACAATGTTTGCTATAGAGACTAACACGACAAGCAACAATCATATTTAGGAAAAAGATGTGTTTACGTTATGCATTTAATGAGAAGGGGCATTGAGTTGTCAACAAGACATGTTTACATAGTTATATGTTCCTGTCAGAGGTCACGTCTACATTCAATTATAATGTAATTAAACCAACAAATAGATATCTGTAGTAATTAAGCAATGTTAGTGTTAATAAGATATATGTATCAATCAACTTACGTGTATAGTGTTTTCTGGTGGGCTACAAAGTCAATTAGACTATCAATAAACTCCTCAAGCATCTCAATTCTCATATCGGGGTTGTCTTCTACTCCGGGATAGGTACTTATTTCAGTGTTTCGTACTTCTAACAGGTGTTGTGCCAAAATCTCATCTGTGGCAAATTTTCCTGTCATCTCAAGGACTTTTTGGTATTCTGGCACTTTTTCAATTATCTCAAAACTAACAGTAGATGAACGAATACGTTTTGACAAATACTCCTTGAATTCTTTTTTTGCTCTTGACCTTAAAGTCAACTGGTAACCTGTAGCAGAAGCAAAATCATTGCATGTATCAGATATCTTGGCTTTCTTAAGAACTCTCGATGCAACAAGACGGAAAGCATCTTGCACGTTAACATTATCTTTAGCTGATGTCTCAATAATAGGTAATTTCTGTTTATTAGCCCATTCGTTAAGTCTACGTAATGAAGACTCCTTGTAACAATCTCTTTTAGTAGCTGCAATGACTACTGTCTGCCTTCTCAATTCATAAGCAATAGTTTCTACTGCTGTTAATTGACGCTCAAACTCCATACCATCCATTGAAATATCTACTACTATAATAAATCCTCGAGATAACCTGTTAACATTGCTTGGATAAGGTAGACAAGTATATTTATCTGGAAAACCAATTGCATCTCGGGCATAATAACTTATCTTACGTGAAGAATCAGGAGACACAAGAGCTCTTTTAGCATATTCACGATCATTTAAAAGTTTCTTTAAAGGTGAAAAGGGTTGAGATGTTTCATCGTGATAAAACAGAGTGTGCTCAACTACCTCGTATGTGACTACAATATCTTTCCCTCTAGCTCCAGGATAAGTCACTTTCTGTGGTCCCCAATAAAGAAAAGGTTCCGTGCTTACCACTTGACTTTCAAACTCGTGCAGAGCTAACAAAGATGGATGATCTGCAACATAGTCATCCACACCACTGTAACGAAATCGACTACAGAGACACGACTTCCCTACTCCTGCTGTACTAGTCGAGTATGTAGCACCGTGTGCTGAATAACCAACGACGCTCACCAAACAAGTGTAAGATTCTGTAGACATTCTCAGAGCAGTTAATATCTTCCTTATTTTCAAAATGAAAATAATCCTTCGTTAGCAGCTCGCTATATAGAGGAAACACCCTATGAATTTGAGTATTAATAGTACGTTAAAATATGTTGACGTGTGTATATGTCACTAATAAAACATCATTAACTGTTTCAATATCATTTTTAAAATAACGTGTCATAATAGTTTCTTTACTTTTAATAGTTATAATTACAAATACTAGAAACAAGTTTTGAATTAAACAGTTAGTTAGTTAGTGATATATGAGACAATAGACTGAACCAAGTACCCAACTATGAGACGTCTATAAAGAAAAGAGAATAATTATTTCTGCTAATAATAATTTCTTCATGATACTTACAGCTAAATGTAGACTCTGTCAACCTTCTTTCTACTTGATCATGACTAAATTTAACAAACGCGTCGTATTGTTCTGAAAATGAAAGATGCTTGTAATGTCATCAAACCACTATTATATAAAGATACCTGCTAATTTAGCTGATAAAACTTTATCGTACTCCTCTCGTACTAACTCTTCGCGTTCCTTCATCATTCGTTGACAAACCATTGTCACTTGTTTCAACGTGAATAAAGGCTGATCTTTACCGTGAGCAGTCGGAGATGAGACAGGTAATGTCATGTGACTTCCTTGTGACTCATTGAATAGTTTGCGTCGTTGGAGCCTCTTCAATTCAGCCTCTATACTAGCTACTAACTTATCTATGAAAGAGAAGATAAGTATTGAAATATTTTTATTTCTTCAAGAATTACCAGTATAAAGGGGTGGAGTTGCTTGTAAAAATGGTGACTCAAGTTGTTTCGTATTAGCTGGAGGGGATATTGGCATATCTTCTGCTTCTAAAAATCTTTTTCTTTTTTTTTTACCAGGAGAACTTTCAGATGGTGGCGTAGATGGAAACAATGGAGGACCACATCTTTTACGTTTTGGTAAGGGCTGTTGCTCAACGTGAGGACTACCCAAAACGTCTACTGGTCTCTTCAACGTTACACACGCCATATTAACAGCTTCTATATTTACCTAACAAGAACTGATGAAAGAAAATAAGGGAGTTACAGATTGGAAGAAGTGTGGCTTTTTCACAAATTCACATGCACTTCAAATTTGAAGTTCAATTTAATGACGTTAGTCATAACGTCACGTGATAACTAGTTAATTATATTCATTGTAAACACACTATAATTATTAATATTTAGTAACAAATACTGCTATTTTAGTCTTCTCCTGCAGGAACAGCATCTTCTAATCTTTTATTTAGTTTAATTCTAATTTCTGTTGTGTCATCACCTTTTAATGTGTCCTGTACAAACCAAACATCGACATCCAATTGAACCTAATAATATTACATTAAAATTAAATACACAATTTTATAAGTACCATTTCTAATGCTCCTCTGATTACACCACAAATTATATTAGAGTACAGTAATTGAGGATGATCGTCAGGAAGTTCAACAAAGTCTGTGAGCGGATTAGTCTCTAAAATAAGTGAAAATTCATCGCCTTTAGGATTCCAATTTGCAATTACTGGAACAATCCCAACATACGTCTTAAATCCTTGCTATAAAAAAGGAAATGGTATTATTTTATCTATCAATCCATCTATTCAAAACTATTGTGTGTTCAATTTATACATCCATCCATCCATCCATTCACACAATCACTACACTGTCCATACTTTTGTTAGGATATCTGCTGTAGTTTTAAGGTCATAACATCGACCAACATCAGGTGATCTAGCAAGAAAATCTTCAATTAGTCTAATGCCTATGTTATAGCCCCTGTAATAATCAATATAATTAACTAACAATCAATTAAAATAGGTTTACATTTTGTCTAACTGCTTATTAATTTCTTCATCAGTTTCATAATCTCTTACAAGTTGTGCTACTAATGCACCATACGTTAAAGTGAACAGCTCCCCACTCTGAAGCAAAGGGGTTAAAATATGAAGAATTATCTCCTCGACTTACCACAGTAACTTTACGACTTTCTAATTGACTTCTGCTGGCATATTGGCGGGACATATTGTCTATTAATCGAAAAATATATAACAATTCTATAAAATGTGATAAGAAAAACTAACAATAATAAGTAGTAGGTGTGGCTTAAAATATAAGACGTTATTATCCACCTTCTTTTTAAAAAATATGGCGGCCTCAATTTCTTCTGGCTCTAGATCTCTAGGTCCTGCTCATGAGAGTCTTTGGACAACCAAGCCTATTCAAATCAATGAACGTCTTTATGTGGTACCTAGTCATAAAAACGAATATCTCAAAGATTTCTTGTCCAAATTACCACAAGGATGGAAAAATGTCCGAGAATGCAAGGAAAACAGTGACCCTATTCATACGTGTGTACTGGGGATACCATTTGGTCAGACGCCTACAAGTGGTGATTTAAAACATCTCATTGTTCTCTTAAGAGATGTTCAAAGTGACGTGAAAGTACGAGTGTCATTTAATGGGGAGTCTGCTAAAGATTTTCCATGCATAAAACCATCTAATACGCACTTGTATATCTATGGAGCTAAAGTTAGTAGAAATATGGACTTGGAGACTCAGAGTCAGGATTGTGTTGTCTCACTTGACTGCACTGATGACTGTCATAACTTATCTTGTATTCTCATAAATCGTTGGGTTTATAGACAGTTACAGTCAAAGAAACCATATGTTTCTTCTCTGTTTTCAAAAAGTGAAGAGAAAAAGCAAAGCTCTTCCTCATTTGAAAAACCATCATCATCACATACCCAATCAAAGGCTTCTCCAAAAAAGATATCAGGACAAAAATCCTCTCCTGTTCTTCCTTCCTATCAGTATGTTCCAATTAAAGATGTTGAGATTGGATTAAAGACTAATATAGCAGGAGTAGTCAAATTCTTTAAGCCTTGTTATCAATCTAGAGGCACAGACTTTTGTACATCATTTGTACTAGTTGACCCGAGTCAACCTGAAGATGGAATCAATGTGACCGCTTTCCATAAAACTCTTGAAGGATTACCTAATATTCAAAGGGTAGGAGATATAGTTATCTTACGTCGAGTGAAAATTAATAACTTTAATCAATCTCCACAAGCTGTTGTTTTTCATTTCTCATCTTTTCATGTTTTTAATGGCTCACTTGACCAACCTTTACATCCATATAAGAGCTCTTCTAATGCATCACTCACAGAGTTTGACAAAAATGTAGTCACTAAACTTAAACAATGGTCAGCTAAACACACATCAAGGAAATTATTATGTAAGCTCACTGATGTACAGCCTGGTGATCGTTTTGATATGGTATGTCATTTAGTATCTGTTCTTCCAATTGCAGCTGAGAAATCAATGTGTTTGTCTGTTTGTGATGGTACCAGATCATCACTTAAATTTATGGCCCACAATGTTCATGAAAAGGAAGATTCCATAACAGACCAAACATTAGTAAATAAATATGGAGATTATATTTATGACATCATAATCATAAATGCATTAGCTGTTCGTGTATCAAAACTTCAACCTGGACAATATATCTACTTACACAATGTGCGTGCTTGTTTATACTACTGTAAGAATACCAATGGAGATGAAGTTACAGTTGTTCAGTTATTAGTAAATTGCCCAAAAGGAGAAGGAATCTCGTGCTCTGTGCTTCCAGAGACTGATTCTGATGTATTGTCTCTTAAAAAAACACTACAGACCTTAGTTACTCCTTCAAGTCATCCGTTGACCAAGATTCCATTTATGAAGTATGTGACATACACTCGACATTCTTCTCATCCTTTCACCAAAATCAGTGATATTCTTGCCTCAACTGAAATTCCTAATAAATATCGTTGCGATGTCCAACCAATTGGAATATCTGCTAAATGCATTGAAGAGATTGTACAACTTCGTTGTTCCAAGTGTCGAGCGCCATATGCTATAGCAAAAACTATAAAGGCAGTATCAACTAATACTTACCTCAAAGCAGGAAGCAAATGTCCTCTATGTGAGAAAAGGTTACCAAGTGAGGCAAATGTACCCTTATTGAAATACACTTATGTATTTCAATTATATCTTCAAGACGACACTGGCCTGATTTCTGTACAAGTTACTGATGACGATGCAAACCTTTTTCTAGCCAATCTCCCTCCAACTAACTTGTACTTGGACAATGCTGCTCGCGATAATGTCAATGAACGTTTTGTGGTATTATTTGGACGTGACCCCTTTTTGAAATTTACACCGGCAAAGGAACCACCACGTCTAGATTGTTGTGTTTATTCATTTAACTGGAGTCCAACTCCTAAAGGAGGAAAAAAGGTCATGTATCATTTATTTGATACAGTGCTATTTGAGACAGAGGCTGCAACAACAGTGTATCACCCTTCCTTCATCTCGTAGTCCACCCATCCATGAAATCTTACATGTAGTCACAGCTGTTCTTTTTTAAACTGTTATTTATGCACCTGCTCATTTATCACATTACCCAATATATAAGTGAACTGCACAAACTTAGAATTATTTGACATTACTTGTCATTACTGATTATATTTTTCAGTTATTTTAAAAGATTATTATAAAATCATTGACATTAATCGTATTCAGTAGCTGATAGGTTGGTGTTTACGAGCTCCACCTGCTGTTCATCATGGTCCTCGCTTACTTGGCGTTCCAAATCGTTTACTGGGTTATATCTTTGTTATTTCGTTGGTTAGGACTACAGTTATCAAGATTATTTACTGTTCAAAAGGAGTCTTTACATTTGTCTGGACTTCTAGGTTTGTAAAACGTATAGATATTGTTGCAAACTACACAACTATATATATATATCTTCTTCATTCTAAGGTGTCGCATCATCTACTACAAATCTTGAAGTCAATCCTGAAGGATGGGTAAGTATTTACAACAATTAGTGACCTGATGACCGCTGGTTCTCTCTAGAACTCTCTTCTTCATGCTATCAATGCTCCAGTAAGAATCAAATGTGGAGGCATTGGTCAGACATCAGAAACCTTTAGCTATTATTAATTTTATTTAATTTATAGATCACATAGAGTTCCGATTTGGCTGGTTACTATTAGGCAAGTTACGTTTACAAGTTAGAGGGCTGTTTTTACTAACACATACTACTAATGGTGTGTCATCATCACTACTATAATAATTTATATTTAATGTGTTAATATTTATTAACAGAAAGATATCATGATCCCAGCTGGGAAATAAAGAAAGCATTGGAATTGAAGAGATTTCTTCTTAAGAAATTTGAGCATTTAGGAGGAAGAGATGGTGGGTGTTTTTTGAGTTAACTTTGGGCATATGTTATATATACACTACAGGTCCTGTCATATCTGATGAGAATACTGGTTTTTGTTCTAGATTAATCATTAAATTAATACTATGTCTTCTTAGAAAAGTAGAGGTACTATTTTTCAATTTTTTAAATATATACTATTATATTGTTGTTTTAAGATCTATTTTGATGAGGTTCATATTAGAATTGAGGATGATGTAAGTTAATAATATATGTTATGACTTTTCCAATAGAATAAACAATTTAATGCTGAAACAAATTATTCAAGTACTTATATAGGTATCACTTGTCAATGAAAAAACATCAGCTGGTTTTTCTTTAAGACAGTTTGCTTTACGAGAAGATAATGTGAATATATTATATAATGTCCTTGATTGTTTATAAACACTGTATTATGTAGATATTGAGACAAAGGCATTTAAAAGGGAATGGTTCAGCAAAAACTATTAATATCGAAGACATCTCTTTCTATTTGAATCCACATGAAGAGCAGATTCTCTCGTATTTACCTTTATCAGAGAGTATTGTAAGAAATTGTTCATATTTAATCTTATGAATTATAAAATATATTATTAGGAAAAGTTGAGAACTGTTCCTTATGTCCAAACAATTGGCTATTGCTATGGTAACCACAATATAAAATATAATTATAAACATAATTGTTAATATCTAGTTTTAAAACCATCATCCATTTCATCAACTGTTCTTCTTGATCATGGAAAGCAATATGTTTTGCAGGTTACTAGTTTCATTTTTTTGTCTAATATTTTTACTATCCTCTAAAAAATAGCTCCAATTTACCTTGGAATTAAAAGGAATTTGTTTCCAGCTCTCAAAGGAGCAGGTATAGACACACCCCTTAATTATAACAGTGGTTCTAACCATTTATTTAACAGATCCGAGTGTCCAGCCAAAGTCTGGGATTTCTTAAACATTTACAAAATACTCATATATTTCTTGAACACAGGCCTAAACAACCTATTATAGGCCATGCTAGACAATGGTTAATTATCCATTCATCTATTGTTTACATTTCTCATTGATACATTTACTTATTGTCTTTGTCTATTGTATATACTCATATGTCCATTAATATACTCATATGTCCATTTCTATACTCATATGTTCATTTATATACTCATATGTCCATTTTAGGTGGTTATATGCTCAGAAGTGTATTAGTATACACTTGAGACGAAGCAAATGGGACTGGTTAGAAGTTAAAGAACAGAGGTAATTATGTTAATATAGACAATAGGGAATATTGTATTTGTTATATAGTGAACTACGTAAAACATATGCTACACATTATCAACTATTTTTGAAAAAAGGAGCACCCAGACGGTTAAAGAAAAGGCTTCAGGTGTGTTAACAATAGATGATATCATATCACATCACATGACATCATGTCTTGCTTGTTGCATTATTGAGGTTATGAGAAAGGCGTGTCACATTAAACATATGATATTTCTTAAACTATATGACATTATCATTATGATGTCATATTGTATAATTGACCTCAATAATATCATGTTTGTAAATTAGAAATAATGTCTAGTCATTTCTGTATAATGTCTGGAATAACACTGTATTTTAGTTACTAGAAGATGAGATGAGTTTGTTAAATATTTTGTTGGTGAGAAGAAAAGTTGAAGAAGAAATAAACCAAAATTTATTAAAAGAAGAAGCCGAGAGACGTAAGAAAAAACATTCGTGGACTTTCTACCGAAGGAAATGGAAAAGTCAGCAAATTCTTTAATTTTTTTAAATTTTTTTATAATTTAATTTTTTTACAATTTAGACAAACCAACTTGGAAGAATGACAAAACTCAAATGGTATAATCATAATATTGTCATGTGACATGTCACATGATTATTTCATAGGGATTTTGTTCTCTGTCTGCTCAATTTTCTATTACTGATATTGAACTGTCATTAATTGAGGATACAAATGGAAATGAATTGTACATTTATAATCACTCAAACTGGTTTAACCATTTTTTATTTATCGTTATAGCAACAAAGAGATTTTTACCCTGCAAGTGTGTAAGAGTCATGTAGAAGTGATGAAACAAAAACAGATGATAAAGTATGATATCATGTGATCAGTCATGTGACCATCTATCTATTTCAGTGTGGAAGTGACACTAGGTGATGTCAAATGTGTAGGTGTGGCTAAAAGGAATGAAGACTTGCAGACTCGTCCTGATTTACTAATGTGGGTGGAGTCAAATGAAGGTATGATAGTATTAATTGTGATCTGATTATTAATTAACTATTTAGCACTTCCTGTTTTATCTGTCATTTTGACAACTACGGACGGATCTACTAAAATAAAACCAGCTACCCGCTATCATCATAATATTAATTGTTTACTACGTCCATCAGTTTTTATTTTTGACTGGAAAACTGCTCAGTGTTTGGCAGAATTTGCCTCTTTGTTAACAAGCACACATAAAGAGTACATTATATAACACATCTATTTGTTATTAAATATTATAATTATTTAGTTTGAAAGATGCTGTAAAAGAAGGAGTTAAACGAGTTGGAAGAGAGAGTCAGTTGAAGTTACGTTACTTCATTGCTAACAAGGAACTAGCATCAGTAAAAGCAGATTTACATTTACCACTTATTGTATTAACAGATACATTTGGGTCAGTGTTAACAATTGCTATGTCGCTACAATTAAATGATGTCATTATTGTTAAAAAAATAAAAAATAAAGATTTTATATAGGGTTCACATTTAATGTGTATGTCATTTTGTAGGAATGAATCTCAACATGTTGCTATAAAATTGGGTCATTTATCTCTGACTACTACAGAAGATCAGTCTGAACAAAAGAATAAAATATGTCAAATTTATGATTGTGTTCTTAAAGGAATAAGAATTTTATTTCAAGAAACTGGTATATATCAAAATTATGGATAATTATTTAGTTATTTATTAGATCCTGCTCCTCTTTGGAATGAATGGATGTCATATTTAGAAAATACTGAAGCTGCTATGAAAGATGAAACCATTATTGGACGAGTTGGTACTCTTAATACTGTTTTAATGTATAATACATACTACAGTCCTTCAATACCATCAAAGTAAGTGATATCCATGCATGTGATAATCATGTGATCTTGTACGTTATAGCTTATGTATGGACATTCATACACCTGAATTGTATACTTCCATCTCAGATGGACAGCTAGATAATCTTCTTCAGTTTTGTTATGGTCAGTTATCTTCATTTTATCTTGCCAAAGCAACTGTCAATAATATGTCATTACAAGTGCCAGGATTCGAAGAAGTTAGTATTATATGACAATAATGATAAAATGTGATAATTATTATAGATTGATAGTGATGTGTTAAAAGAGAGGTCCCAGTTGTCAGGTTCTACTCTTCAACCTTTAGCATCAACTGTATATCGTGATTTAAGACGATTTACAATCACACATCATCCTCCATTGTTAGCACGTTCAGTGACTGAACTTGGACTAGAAGGAACCAATATAGGGTACAATAATTTTTATTATAACAACTATATTCATTTACATATAGCACTGAATCAGATGATCATATCGTTTTCTCTTGTAAAGCTCTCATTGATAAAGTAATATTTACAAAATATATAACTGCGTTAATTTATTTCTCGTATTTTTTAGGTTGTTTTTAATTTGAAAAGACGTAAAGAAGATTGGGTAAAACTGTTTGTTTCTATGGAGATACAAGAAATAGGGATGGTCAATGAGTGGCGAGAACAAGCTTCACGACTCATTGTACAACTTTCACAAGTTGTTTTAAAATGTCACACTTACTTTGGTTTGTCAAAGTGTTCATTACTTTAGTATTTTTAAATTATTAGGTCGAGACAGAAAACCTATTCAACTTTTAGTCACTAATAAAGACTTTCTACAGCTCAAAAATACCTATGTGAGTCATGTGATTTATCATGTGTTGATCACATGACCAATAACATATACAGGCAAATCCAAAGATGCCTTTATTCTCATCAGCATATGAGTCCATTGAAGAGGAATACGTTGTTCATATTAACCCTTTTACTCTCTGCCTTCACAGAGAAACATTTTGTGATGCTTTGGCGTTTTTTATGAACCTCAGCTTACCTCCTTTCAAGTAAGACATTCAGGTTGTCATTGTAATAAGTTTAGTTTATACTTAAATTAAAAGATCTCTTATGGGTGTGGACACATCTAATCCAGCCAAAAACAAACATATATCATTACCTTCAAAATTTCTGCCTGGTAAATTAATGATGTCATTATGACATCACTTCTAATATTGCAAATTTAGTGTCGTCTCTACCACTACATGATGAGGGTGCAATTCATATGATACATCATTTGAAAATTCATGAATTTACAGTTGCTATAGCAACTGAATTAGCTAGCACTGTTGCTATGGTAACAATAACAGGTACAATTATTTATACGTGTTTGTTAGTTTAATATTAATATAATGTCAATAGACCTTGGTACCTTATATGTTAACAAGTATGACATGGGGGAATTCCAGGGACAGTAAGTCATGTGACATGTGGATATTTTGTTAAGTAGTTATTTTTGTATAACAGTATTAATCGGATTTCTTTAGTGGATAAACTTATTACAAATTCACCTTATAATCTTGTACGTTATATATATGTCATATTATTACATGTATGTATTATCACTTTTCCAGGTATTGTCAAATCTACCAGACAAACAACTAATTAAAACAGAGGTTTAGTCATTAACAGATAAAGTTTGTTTTTATAATTATTTTCTCAGTTGTCTTGGAAATGTGATGAATCAAATCGTAAACATTTAACGGGAAATATTAATATTGGGTCACTTAGAGCAGTGTATCTTCATAAAATGACTACAACAATACATGTAATATATTCAATGATAATATAAATGTTGTCATGATAACGCTTGTAGCTTTTTGTTTCAGAATTAATACATTATTGGCGTGAAATGGTTGAACGGGTTGACATGAAACTGACAGCTGCTGTCAGAACAATGAAAAGGTCAAAACGATTTCCACGTCAACCTCTGAAACCTAAACCAAAAGTAATTAAGAGAATATGTACATTAAAAGTAACTAAGAGAATATGTACATTAAAAGTAACTAAGAGAATATGTACATTAAAATATTTTATCGTTTTTAGCTTGTAACTTCTTTGATGGTCTATGAAATTGATATATATTTTGAACAACCATCTTTACTACTTCCTAAAGATAGTTATAGTCCTGACACTCTTAGACTGTCCATGAACAAATTCAATGTTAAATGTAAAAGTAGACCATGTAGAAAACAATCATCATCACATGGTAAGACATACTGTATTGAGAAATACTTAAAATATGTCTTGTCTTTTATTAGTTGAGGAAACAGATGGATTGAGTTCGGGACTTTCTATGAAGAGAGAAACTCAACCTCGAAATGAAGTGACATGTAATGCATTAGCAGAAATGATCACAATGGATTGGTACATATACTATACACATCATTTACTTGTTTTAAATAAATATTCAGGATGGTCGGAGGACAAGAGAAAACGATATTAAAGATTGTAAAATTATCTATGTCTCATTCTCAAATAAAACCACCATTTACATCGTCTCTCATGGCAACACCACCATCACCATGTAGAGTGACTATTCCAGATCTTGAAGTACTTTATTATGTAATAATGACATAATAATTATATGATATTTTTAGGTCACATTGACTGCAGAAAGTGTAGCAACAATTCCTGTTATTATAAATAGTAACTTTACTGAACCAGAGCCACTTGGATTGCCCTATAAATCACATACAACATCACAGGAGCAAATACAATCTGACCACGCCTCCTATTTAAAATCAGAGAGTCCACGTTATCGTAAAGCTTCTACAGATACCAAATCTGATGAATCTGAAGATGATTTGCCTCCGATGATTGAACTAGTTACTGAACACTGGACATGGGTATTGTATCATGAAGAGGTTCAACAACGCATGATTATAACAACGATTGTGTTTCACAAAACCATTATCGGATTTGGTACAAATGCTGCTAATAATAAAGGGGTGTGGTTTAAAGGTTGTATCCAAGACATTGTTGGTGTTGAAGGTGCATATAGTGATTCATATCACTCAAATAGAAAGTATTTAAAGTTCTTTCTTTATATCTTTAATTTACTCTTAAATTTGTCAGAGTACTTTGCCGATCTGTATTGTCTGATAGACATCACCTTTCATTACAAAGTAGAGAGCGTCCACTAATTGACTTAATGATTTCAAGACAAAATGATGGTGAAATAAGAGGTTTGGTTTCTAAGTAATGGACACAATTGTCACATGTACATGTAAAAGTATCCGTATTCAATTAAAAGTTGATAAATTTATTGTTTTGTTTTTTGTTGTTGTTTTTATTTTTTTAGTAACCACTATTATGTCTACTGTTTGTGTCTGTCTTTGGCCAAACTTTATTAATACATTAATAAAGTTTATTGGACAGTGTAAAGTAAAGGAGAGTAAGTCTACTAAATGGTGGAAAAGAAGACAAAGCAAACGAAAGAGCACATTAGAAATACTAAGTATACATACTAGTCTATTAAATGTTGTATTATAATTATTTGTAGCTACTCCAGTAACTATTATTATTAACAAGCCTAATTTGGAACCTCCTGGAACTAATGGTGCTGAAATGAAGAAGAAGGAATCAATTTTTGAGTCTGAGTCTACACCTAAAAGTTCTGGAACTAGATTTAATTTGAGAATGATTCTTGATGAATGTATTATTGCAATATTAGAAAACCCAGTCCCTCAAGAAATTATAACTCCTGGAATGTTCATTGAGGTTTGATAAAATCCCTGGAATATAATTTACATTATGTGTACAGTAATTGATTACTGCCATAGACATACATGTATTCACATGTATACTGATTTTTATATATAGTTTCATTCATATCGTATTGGTTTCTCACATGCTGCTGTTTGTGACTATACAACCACACCCACTCAATGGGGTATTACTCTCTCTCCTTGTCAACTTAGAGCTAGTTTGTGCTTACATGGAGAAACTATTATCCCTCTTAATCAAGTATGTCCTTATATATATGCAATCAACATTATGTGATAATCTCTATTTAGGTTATTCCACCAAGCTCTGTAGAGTTTAATTATGTTTCATCTGATACATTGGAGAGAATGATATTATTAGTATCTCGTATGGTAGTCAATTTTACTAATGAACTTAGACAAATCATTACTAATTTCTATCAGAATATTGATATACTGGTAAGTTATAAATAATAAACCAATATTAATATTTTGTTTACAGTCTCCAGTAAAGTATGAGTCAACAACAACTGTATCAAGTGTTGACATTGGGACTATTAAAGACATTGATAGAAATGCCATCTTACCTGGTACAGCTGTATTTTTATAACAGCCTTTCTAGCTATTTATTTAGTGCGTGCTCAGGATGAAACTACAAATTTTGATGAAGATGACCTTGATGAACTTGAAGAAGAAGAAACAGTTAGAAAACATCAACTTCCTGAAATAATTGACAGGCAACAAGAGGTAATTGTATCATTTGAGTAACCATTTTTGTGTGACTGAGTCTGATAACTATAGGCAACCATTGAATTGAGTGAATTTCTAGTGAACTTTGATCTTATGTGTGGTGGAGATAGTTCAAGTGTTATGTGTCTCCATACTGCCACTCGTATGGAACTAAAACAATGGGAGAATGATGTAAGATTGACATCATATTATTAACTGTATCTATTGTCCCCTTGTAGCTGTCAATGGATCTTCAGTTAACATTAGAAGCATTCATTTATAATGAGAATTTGGCGTCATGGGAACCATTGATAGAACCATTAGAGGATATCCGGATTGGGGGATATCGACCTTATCAACTACATGCAAAGGTAAACTATTAATAACATTTCTCTTGTACAACATATCTTTGTAGATGTTTCAGGTCTATGATGCTTTGATGGTAGACCCAAAAGAAGGAGTGGCACCATTTTCTCCTGGAACTCTTTCACCTACTGCCAGTATCAACCTTGAACAAGGTTTGTAATTATTTATATAATCATGTGATTATCACATGACTTATAGAAAGTGAGGAAAAGGTTCCACGTGATACAGATAATTCTAGTTTAATGGAAAACATTTCTCAGTTATCTCTTATTGGTATAACAAATAAAGGACAGTCAATGACAAAATCAAAAGAAGACAAGAAACCAGCATATATAGTTATATGTACTTCTGATGATCATCTTGAGTTATCTCTTACTCCATCTGCCATTCATACTATTAAGGATTACATTGAGGTAATGTACACATATTAAAATAGGCACAGTTTGTTATAATAACAACTTTAGGCTCAAAACAATGAGCATTTTGTTGCCATGAGTAACATACGAAGTGCCATTCATGATTCACGGCCACCGGTACGAGTTGATAATAAGGTAATGAGTACTAATCTTGTCTAGTTATCATATGTTCATTGTACAGACTGGTATGAATATGTTTGTATATCCTGGCCCAACATTCCAGGTGCATATTATAATACATGTACAAAAAACATGACTTTTTACTATAATATGATAGGATGGAGAAACTCAAAGAAAGTATAATACTTCTGTTCTTCTTCCTACACACACTATGAGACACTTTCCAAGTGTTGTGGAAGCTAATGAGACAGTTGACTATATGAAAAGAAGGTAAGTAGTCTCGTTCTAATGCTGCTTCAGTCTATCTCTAAATATCAGGAGGAAACTAGGGACAATAATGGAAAATAGTGACGTTGTGGTTGCTAGGGCAGAAGATTCATCAATTGGAGGTGTACCTTTATATTTTCAACGACACACAACCTCCTTGGATTTTGGTATGTCATGACATCATTTGACATCATATGACATTCTAATTACAGCTGATGATGATGAAGATAGTGACTCTGATATATCAATAACAAGTCGTTCTGTTAGCCCCTACCCACCTCCTCGTGATACTATTGGAAAATTGACGGGGGAATTACCTGTTATTGAGGGGAGCATGGAAGATATAGGAGGAGGGGAAAGTGGAAAAAAGCAAAAGAGCGGGTCTAAAGACAAAGAGGAAACAGATTCTGGAGTTGAGGAAGCAAAGGAAGAAGCTAAAGGTACCGGTCGTGTCAGAAGACGATCTGTGTCCCGTATGAGGTCAATGTCATCAAGACACAGTGATCGTGTGACATCTTCGGTAAAGCTCAACTATTGGCGACCAAAATCTCTTTTTAAAACTCACAAAATTAGACTACAAGTAATAATTTATCAGTCCAATTTATGATGTCATTATTATGTCACTATTAGATGGATGACAGTAGCAAATCAAAGTCAATAAAAGTATCTCATCCAGGAGTATTTGTGGTCCCAATACATCACACTATTGTTAGTTTATGGTTCCTGTAGTCATGACAACATGTACATGTTTTTTTCAACAGTATGGTTGGATATCTGTAGTCTGTGAGGTCACAATAAAACAAGGAGTACGTAAAGTTACTATCCATTCTGGACTTCAGGTTATTGTCAAAATAAAATATAATTTATTTTGCTGTCTTCATCAGATTAAAAATGAATTACCAGTTATTGTCACGGTGTACACAAAGGATCGCCCCCTCAGCCCTGCTGAAAAAATTGGAGAAATTGATAGAGACAAGATCTTTCATGTTCCATTAAAGGTTTTGGCAAACCAACAAGAACTTACTTTTGGTGTTGGGTAAGTCATGTCACTTGATGTGTGACATAATGTTTTTTCCAAGGTCTAGTGGTATTGCTTGTCAAGAATCACTTAATTGGCGAGATATGAGCAGTGACGAACCTATTATAATGACATGTCCAGAAAATATGTTAGATGGAGAAGAATTTTACATAAGAGTAATGTTACATTTAATAGTGTATCTCCTTTAATATCTGATATGTTATAGGCAAATATTAAGCCTCAACCTGCTATTAATTTAACTACTTATTCCCCAAGTCACATGATCACATTGGGGGCTCCTCTTATACTGCAAAACCATCTTCCTGTTCCAATTACTGTCATTCTACAAGTACAAGCATATGACTTCTAAACAAGAATTACATATTTTTATAGGCCACACCTACAAAAACTACACAACCGAGTGAACCATATGAATTAGAACCTGGTGAAGAAGATCAAATTTACCAGTTTCAATTAAAAGGAGATATCGTTATTAAAATACAGGTATTAACTATATGTCGGACATTTTTAATTTTAGTTCATTTGTTTTGTTATCTAGTTTTCATATCATGAATTACATTGGCAAGGTTACTGTGAACTACATCTTGGATTACCCGTAATGGCTTCCTGTCCTCTAGAAGGGTTTAATGAGTCTGGACGAAGTATATCAAAAATGGTTTGGCTGTCTTTGCTAATGTTTGTTATTACCTCTCTAACAATATAGTATGTCAGTCTTTGTATTGATCAAGAAAATACAGCATTGTTACATATATATGTACCATTTTGGATTGTTAATAAGACTGGCGTAGATTTAGAGTTTGAACATCAGGTATATGACAACACCCATTTTTATAAAGTCTCGCTATATCTCTTTAGTCTGGTAAAGGAAAGTCTTATAAATCTACTAACAAGGCAAGAGACAATGTCCCTACTCTACTTACACATCACAAAGCTGGGAAGCCTGATGAACAGCAAAAAGTGAAGTTACGAGTCCTCGATGGAGACTGGTCAAAGCCATTTGTTGTGGGTGCAGTAGGTAAAGCATACAGTGTTTCATCAAAAAGAGGAGACCATCTTTATGAGGTAATAATGACATCATATACTCATATAATAATGATGTCATTTTGTTTTAGTTTTCAGTGGAGACACAGCTTTTAAAGAGCACACTAACTGAAATAGTATATATTCTACCCAAATACTCCATTCTCAATCAAACATATGTATGTTAATTAGCTACATCTTTTATGTATGCTAATTAACATTACAATATGTAGGTACCACTTCTTTGTATGTCACTGGGACCAGATGGGGAAGGTCGTACACAGACAGCTACTAGACTTCTACCAAATGAAGTTTGTGAAAAATAGTTTATGTCTTAACAGTTAATTTTCCACTTAGCTACGACCATTTTGGCCAGGGACCTTTGATCGTGTTGGAGTTAGTGTGGGTGATGTTAGTCCACGTTCTAGAAAATTTTCTTTAAGTGTTGTTAATTCAATGGTGTTTCCAATGGAAGATAGAGTAATAGTTTTTTTAGATGTACAATCATTCCATTGCCTTTAACAGAATTTACCAGTATTAACTGTTAAAATCCAACGTGATCCTCTTAAAGGTACAGCTATCATTTCCTTGCTGTCTTATGCTGACACAGGAGCATTATTACAAGTGGAGAATTTATGTCGTGAATTAAGTATTAAATTTGTTCAAGGGTTAGCTTCCACTATATTCTTTTCATGGAATTATCACATTACAGGATGACTAGTGGTTCAGGCCAACTATATGCTCTTTCCCCTAATCAATCTATCTTATATACCTGGGATAGCCCAACTGGTAAAAGAGAACTTAAGTGGCAAGTTATTGGAGCTCAAGAGATGACATGGTATCCACTAATAATGGAGCAGGTACACTCAAAGTGTTACATATCTTATGTCATGTTTGACTTTGACATCAGACAAAACAAAATGGTTCTTTGTCATTGAGAGTTATTACTGATGATGATAAAGGAAAAACTGTTGTTGAAGAGAAAATTTGTTATTGGGTAACTTTGTTTGAAGGATCACAGCTTGTTTTAAGATTCTTTGATCATAAAGAAGACTATGATTATCTAATGGAGGTATATCACAAGTTTATAAGTGTCCTTATTTGAACTCATTGTAGCTGCAACAACGCAAGGACTCCTCAGATTTACAGATTTTCTGTTCACTTGAAGGAATTGGTTTATCTCTAGTTAATAATGTACCAGAGGAGGTTGCATATTGTACTATAGCAAGGCATGTCATGTCATGTGATCTATAATGATAGTCATGTGACATACTTGTAGTTCCCCAACACTATGGATGATAAGACGTCCCAAGTCAGGTGGAGTATGGTCAGTTATTGACAGAGA
Organism: Xestospongia muta; assembly: GCA_963693285.1. NCBI lineage: Eukaryota > Metazoa > Porifera > Demospongiae > Haplosclerida > Petrosiidae > Xestospongia > Xestospongia muta. Next base: position 64,499 of record OY848920.1, on the reverse strand, counting down.
GAATAGTGTTCTTTTAGAGACAGCGTGGAGAACAGGTGAAACCTCTTGTATCATTGGAGATGAACAGGTTAGTCCAGTTTGACAAGATATGATATCATTTTGACATTGCTATAGTATGATTTGGATCACATGGTCATACGTAGTAGTAAAGGAGGACGTATATCTCGCTCCTTTAACCCTGGTATATGGGTATGGTATTCCCAATGTGATCAAAGGAGTTCATATAGTGTCAAATTGGGTCATTTACAAATTGATAATCAAATGGAATTGATTGAGTTACAATCTCGAGTTGTATTTTCTGGCAAAGATCAAACAAATCCTGCTGATGCATTAGAAGGTAAGATTGTCTTATAATAATTATCTATTGTGGCATCTTATAGTTGCTGCACCATTTATTGATTTTCTCATGACTGTTAATACTCGTGATAAAAATGCTGTCAGAGAAGTGGAGTAAGTACTAAATTAAGATTCATTCACATTGTTGTGTTCTTTTTGTATATAGAAAATTCTTCTTTAAAGTAAAGCCATCACAACTGACTATTGAACTTGGACTTGTTGCAGCATTAATACCATTTTATGATGTCTTATTTACAAGTGATAATGAGGTTTATCATATGATGATTGTGAAACTTAATGTGATATCTTCATTTTTAGATTGTCCAGTTTAGTAAAGATGAGCTAAGTCAAATAGAGAGACCACTACAAGACATAATGAAGACTGATTCAGTATGCCACATTGTGATAATAGACGTTAGTAATTGTGTATTATTCTAGCTCATCAAAATACGGCCTGTCAATCATATTGATGTCCTACAAATAGCACAGACTTCTGTTAGTATTCCATTTGTAGTGACATTTTAATGAGATCATTATTATTAGGTTTTGGTGGGGTACACAACTGCTGGAGAGTATGATCTTAGCAGTCAATGGGGAAAAGTTGTAAATGCTTTGATCCACTTTGCTTTGATTACAAAAGGGCTTTTTAATATAACGTAAGTCATTAATGGTTCCAATACTTATTTTCTCTTTCAGTTTGAAGTCAGTAACAATTTCTAATGAGACTATGGACTCTGAACAAATTAAACGTATTCTCTGGGGCCATTACAAACATGAGGTAAAGAAATGATGTACATACCTTCTCTGTTTGAACATAACAACTCTCTAGATTTTATGGCAGTTTCAACGATTGGCTCTTGGACTGGATGTTCTTGGCAATCCACAACAACTTCTCAATAGTTTTGAAACTGGAGCAAAAGTACTTGTCAACTATTCCCGCCAAGTAAGTTTCTTTGAAACCATTTTTCATTAATATTCACAGTATTGTTGAGCATGCTCAGTAATAATAAAACAGAACTGAACATATGTAGTTCTGTTTTATTAGTACTTAGCATGATGAAGACAAATTTTTGTTCTGAGCATGCTCAATTATATTAAAAATAATTAATAATAAAATGGAGGTTAATTAAAATAGTATGTTTTAGTGTTTATGATTTTTTGATATAAAGGGTTCTACAATACAAAGAAGTAAATAAAAATGAACAAGACTTTATTTGTACATATTTTATAAATTTTAATGTCTTAGGGAATTGTTGAGGGAGAAGTGGGTTCAGGTATTGCTCATGGAGTTAAAGGATTTCTAGGCCATTCTATAGGTAAATAAGAAACAAAGAACATTTTGGATTTAACAATTATTATAGAGGGAAGTTCTGAGTCAGTTGTTAGATCAGCTGGAACATTTAGTAGTATATTACTATCAGCTACTGATATTGATTACCAACGAGTAAGTTATGTGATATTTGGTGATTGATAGTAATGTGACCTTTCATTTTGTATAGAAACATCGCCATATGAGACAAAGAAATTTAGAAAATAATTTCAGTACTAACCTTAAATTAGGAAGTACCTTCTTCATCAAAGTATAAATCTAAAAACTAGTTAATATGTGATTGTTTATTAGGGAGTGTTATATGGAGCAACTGATATTGTCGTTAAACCAATAACAGGTGCGTCAAGTGAAGGTTTTGAAGGTTTTCTAAAGGGTCTTGGAAGAGGGACAGTATCTATTCTTGTAAAACCTACCTTAGGAGTGGTAGATCTTGCTAAGTACACAATGGAAGGAGTTAGAAGGTACTTGTTAAAATATTCACTTTATTACTAATATTATATAACAGTACTGTTGATGATGACTTTGTTCTGAAGACTACTCGACTACCTCGATTTATACACAATGATAGGGTATATACACTAATGATCTGAAAGTTATTATAATGTTGGTTTCTCAGATACTCACTCCATATAACAGTCGTGAAGCTGAAGGTCTCTATATATTGCGTCATTTAGCAGAGCCTATTGTCAATGAATACTATGTGTTCCATGAATGGTTACCTACAACTAAACCCTCAGCAGATCCTCTAGTTATTGTTGTTACATCAAAGTATTACAATTAAGTTATTAATTCTTTGTGTATTGATACTTAAACTGGTAGGAACTTGATGCAACTTAAAAAGACACGTAGACATTATCGTAAAGAATGGTGTACTGGCTTGGATACTATAGTACGAACTGAGGCCATGCATTTTGTCATTGAAGGACAAAAAGAAGAAGACCCTGGTCTCCTTTTAATTTATAAGGTACACTTCAATGTGATGTCATAATAATGCCATTTTTATTATAGGAAGAAGGGTTGTTTCGTAAAAAGGAAAACTCCTTTTTATTGAAATTGGAAGACACACTTGGAGCACAAGTTAGGAGTTAGATTAGAAGTGTTGTTAACATATTTGTAAATAGGTGATTGAAGAAAAGATTAGTGCTGCACGAAAGTCACTTGCCAAGCAACATGGAGGATATATTTAAACTAAGTATTGTAATCAGTTTATATAATACAGTCAGCTCTACAGTGATTGTATATATCAGTCATAATTTTGAAAACCTCCATATTGTATATAGTGTATTATACTAGGTATCCATAGAATTTTACACCTTAGTAATAAAAAAAAGATCAATAATTTGTTGTTATTAAATACGTTATTGGAAAATGAAATGATCAGAAGCATAGCGTCCTTCGCGGAATGCCGCTATTAACGCGTCAAACAAACCGCGGTACCATGGCATGTCAACGCTTATTTTAGACAGTTTCACAGTGAGTGACTGTTGAAAGGTCTAGTACTTATTATCTGCTTAATGTCTTCTACGTCTTGTTGCAGTGAAGGTTCGGGTCGGGCAATCAGCCAGAGATTAACAACACATTGCGTTTATGCAAAAGTGGCTGCTGCAGAATGTCCTAATCTTGATCAGCAGCTTGGCTACATTTTGGGGAAAACGCTAGGCAGTGGAACGTATGCAAAAGTCAAAGCTGCTTGGTCTAAACGTCATCAGAATCTGGTTAGTAATCTTATCAATAATAACTTATAATATATATATATATATATATTAAAATTATATATATATAATATATTATTGTATATTTTTAAAAATAGATGGCTGTGAAGATTTTGAATAAAACTGCAGCATCAAAGGATTACTTGAAAAAGTTCCTTCCTCGTGAGATTGATGTTCTTCAAAGACTCAACCATTCAAATATCATACGAGTCTATGAAATCATTGAAACTGACCGATTGGTGTACTTCATGATGGAGCTAGGTCAAAATGGTGATCTTCTGGACTATATTAACGCAAGGAGATCAATACCAGAAGCTGAAGCTAAATACCTGTTTCGTCAACTTGTATTGGGTATTCAATATCTTCATCGACACAATATAGTACATCGTGATCTCAAATGTGAGAATATAATGCTAAGTAAAGACATGGATGTTAAAATAGGAGGTGAGCTAGAAAATCTTTCAAAGCAATCATTGTTTTTTATCTTTAGATTTTGGGTTTTCACTCAATCTTTCTAATGCTCCTGCAAGGACTCCTTGTGGTTCATATTCATATGCTGCACCTGAACTATTTACTTCAAATGGAGAGGCTTATGATGCTAAAAAATCAGATACATGGAGCTTGTGAGTTCTTATTGACAGTTCAACTATGTCACTATACATATATATATAGGGGTGTGATTCTGTTTGCTATGGTATGTGGTAGGTTACCATTTGGTGATGATTCTCAAGTCAAACAACAACAAAAACAAGGAGTTGTCTTCCCTCCATCAAAACCTATATCTTCAGATGCAAGGGAACTCATAACGAATACATTAAATACGAAAGTCAAAGAACGGTTTGACACTTATGATATGATACTAGATGATTGGACTGCATCCCTGCCAGTCCGAGTTCCTTCACCTCTATCTGCCAAACCCAAATACACAACAGAAAGTTGTATTCCTACAATATGTGGACAGCCTCCGCAGGTTTCAACTCTAAGCTGCACAAGCCCCAGACTTCAACAACATGTTCCAGTGGCTCCTGTTATTCAAGCTCGAACTCCATTTCGAACTAGAATAGGATTATCAGGACGTAAAATAACAGATGCTATTTGTGATGTCAATACACCTTCTGGACCTGTTGACTCATCTGTGGATCCTCATCGAGAAAGGACACCAATGTAATGTACTTATATAATAGAATATAATATTGGCATTTTTATAGCTCCTTATCCTAATTTGATATTATGTATTTTTAAAGTAAAACAGTGAAACCTTACTATTTCATTAGAAACAAAATTTTAACTACTAACCGAAATTTTAACTTAAAAATTTTTTTGCTAATTCGATTTAAAAGCTGTTGATGTAATGGAGGGTAATGGTGCGATTGATGATAATGACACATTCTCTCCAACCAGTGGTAAACAGAGGCAGTTAGAATGGCGTTGCATTCCTGGTAGTCTACCACAAGTCCAACCTAAGCCTAGTTCTGTATTGCTCAAGCAGAACACAATCTTGGGTTTAGCTACTCCTGTTGAAAATGATCCAGAGGATCAGGAGTCTATAAAACTAAGATTCGAATGTGCAGTTTGTTTTGAAACGTACAGTGAGAGTGGATCACATGTACCAAGAAGTCTTTTGTGTGGACATACATTTTGTACAGGTAAGTTTGTTGGAGGTAGGTCTTTTGCCATAATGATCATAGGTCATGCATGCCAAACCTTGGTAATTCCGTCCTGTAGTAATGTACTATATTCATTATAATATATTGGCAGTGAGGACAGCATTTTACAAATTATTGAAATTATGTAAAAAATGTTTTTGTAATCTTTAGTACAACATCCACAGTGGGTTGTGGAAATACTCTTAAAAAAACATGTAATTAGATAAGCAGTAACTACTTAGATTACATGTTTGATGTTAATCATAAAATAACATTTGATTGAAATGCAAATATTAAAGGTTTATTTTTGACTTACTCAGGATGTCTTGGTCGTCTGGTGAAGGATAGTACATTGAGTTGCCCAAAATGTCACCACAAAACATCAGTCCCACAAACCTTCAATGGAGTTAATTCACTTGCTAAGAATTATGGAGTATTAGAGATTATGTACAGTCAACCTTCCTTGTTTGTTAAAGGAGCTAATGTTACTGTTCAAGAAAATCCGTCAAAGTTACGTTCCTCCGTTCCTCTTTGTGAAGAGCATGGTGATCAGCTTTCAAGTTATTGCCATGAAGATGATACTCTTGTGTGTAGCTCTTGCTTGCTTTATGGTAAACATAAAGGGCATGATAGTAAATTATTAAAGGATGCTGCAGCCGATTGTCGTCAAATGTTAGTTAAATTAACACCTGAAGTAGCTGAGAAAATATCGTCAATGGAAGAAGCTGTTCAAGAAGTGGAAAGAGTTATGGAGAAAGTCAATTTGTCTTCTGAACAATTAAGTAAACAGATAGATAGTCATTTTAACCAGTTAGTGAAGATTTTTGAAAAGAGGTGTAAAGAACTGAAAGTTGATGTTCTTCATCGAAGTCAAACTCGTATAGAGTCATTAATGGAACAAAGAGAGTAAGTTAAATCATTTTATTTATTTATATATTTTAAATCAATAAAATTTTATATGTTATATTATATAGATCTATAAAGTCAAGTATTGAAGGAGCTCAACAATGTCATTCTACTTGTACTCAACTGTTATCAGGAAATAACTACACACTTATTGAAGGCTTTCAAAGATCACTGAAAGCTATTGAGAATGTTTTTATTAATCCTCCATCTCTTGATCCTGTTGGTCGAGATGATCTGATGATTGAATTCCCTCCAGATACCTCTGAGGAATTAGAGAGTCAGTTTTCAAGTTATGGCAATTTAAAATCAGGTATAAACAGGTTTGTATTCCTTTGTTTAATATGTTTCGGTTTTTTATAGGTGTTGGAATGGTCAAGTATTTATGCTGTGAACCGTTTCATGATGGGATTCGATTATTTTGGCAAGGACATAATTATGTTGACAGTATCGGAATGACATATGCCCTTCAAATGTCACATAATAATCAAGACTTTGTCAATATCTATAGAGGTATAATAGACTATATTACCATGTTGTGTTAAAGTCTATATTAGGTGGTGATACTAAGTTTACTTGGCGTTGTGATGTTCCTAAACAGGAGAACAAGGAACAGTATTATTTTCGTGTTCGTGTACAAACTTGTGAAGGTGTTGGTCCATGGTGTAATACTGTGTCATGTAAAAGAGGACAACCTGGTAATGACTTCTAGAACCATTATGAGCTTATATTTAATTATTTTAGGATGGTTTTGGGACACTCAATGGCGTAACATTAAAATTGAGCTAAACAAATCTCGATTGGAGGCATCGTCACGTCATTCTTCTAATAAAGATTGGAACTCATTAGCAGGTAACATAATTAACTAGTTAAAGATATAATATTATTTAATTAATAGGAGACCAACCCCTTACTAATGGACAATATTATATGGAAATTGAAATTGTAGAATTAGCTCGGCATAATTTTCATCGTGACTGGTTCACAAAGATAGCATTGGGTGTGGTTGAGTATTCAGAGGCCACAATCAAATTAATTAATTGGCAAGATTGCAAGAATCCGATTGGTCGATTTTCATCTGTCAAGTCATGGGGATTTGATTTAAATGCTGGCATCAAAGTAGCAAGTCCGTCTTTAGTTGAGGAAGATTATGGTGGTGTGTCTACCCTACAAGCTGGTGATCGTATTGGCATGCTGATTGATTCTGGTTTAAATGGTGTGAGCATTAGTTTCTTCTTAAATGGACAAGATTTAGGTGTGGCTTTTACCAATGTTTCAACTTGTCTTTTGCCAGTTTTATCTGTGTGTGACAAGTTTCATATCCGACTTCGTTTTCCTCCAGTACCTTATGTCAAACGTAATCCTCGTTTAACATTGTTTTTAAACTCATCATAAATTACATAAATGCACTTCAATTGAATTTCTTTTTCAAAAATGGAACTTTAAATAATTTTAATGTTAAAGTTATTTCATTGTTGTAATTTGCTCTAGAAGGATATGTCTATAAATAGTAACACAGTATGATGTCATATACCTGACAACCAATCCATAGCAGAGTCCAGTCCTTCACCAGTTAATGCATTAGTAGAACTAGTTACAATGGGGATGTCCCTATTATTAAAATACAAATTAACTCACAATATGTTATATGGTTTGTTAGTGATTTCCATGAGGTCCATTTTCTCTGCAATCTAACAACATGTATTATTTAATATATGTACATGTACTTTACCCCAACATCTGATAAAGCATTTGGAATGTCTTTTTTATTTGCCAAGCAACAGATTGGTATTTTCTTATCTCTTATATCTACGAAAATAGTATAAAATACGAATATTTTCTTCAATATATCCGATTAGTGGTTATCTTACCTTCATGTTGTAATAATGTGTGCAGTTCATTTTTAGCAACTTCTATTCGTATCTTGTCACTGCTATCAATAACAAAAATGACAGCCTCAGCTTCTCTATAATATTGCTCCCATAAACTGCGATATCTTCCTTGACCAGACATATCAAGAACTGTAAATGTTATGCTAAAAATAACAGTATTTAGTGAATTTATTGGTCATATTTGGTGTACCGTGCTGCTGAAAATTTCTCCACACTGTAACCAATTGTGGGAACTATTTCTTCTGACTTAGTCTACAATGAAGTGACGTCAATACACTACATGTTATGTAATTATCATACCTGTGGAGGTTTAAAATGATTTATAATTGTAGTCTTACCACTGTTATCGAGGCCTACACATAAAACTGTCGCATATTTATTACGGATCCCAAGCCATTGGGCAAGTCGATCAAAGAAACCCATTATTTGGTGCAGTTGTTTATCTGAAGGAGGTGTGGTTTGTTACTATAGAAACCATTATAGAGCATGCGTAGTTCACGAGCTAGTCTAAAGCAACAAGTTGGGGTGTGTTCCGTGTAGAACCTCGCCTCCTCCTTTATAGCTCTTTTGCCACAGGATCAATCTCTTGTATTGACAGCTTTTTACTTGTAGAGCGAAGGTACGTGCTGTATGTAACATGCGCATTTATTTAATGATTGTTTTCATCTTGTTTTCTGCAGTATTAGTTGTGAAAGACAGCCACGATGCCTAAAGCGGTAAGTAGTATAAATTGTTGTATAATTTGCTAGTCTAAACAAAGTAGTAAAATGAGTAATGTTATGTACGCTAATTTTCTACGTATTATGAATAGAATTAAATATTGTTTAGCATTTATTAATATTTAATTATATGGGGCTACTTTGTTTTATTGATAGGTTACTGTTCGTGTGACCACAATGGATGCTGAGCTAGAGTTTGCCATTCAGCAAAGTACCACTGGCAAACAGCTCTTTGATCAGGTATACTCCTACAATGATAGTAACAGGTGTTAATGTGGTATTCATTGAGAATACATACAGTGATATATAGTGATCATATTGTAGCTACTATAGAGAATGACAAACACTGAAAGTGTTATGAGTTCCAATGTCCATAGCTGTCATTGATATAGCTAATATTATATACACCTTTGTTATAATTAATAGCTGTTATTGTATACTGAAAGAATACTGTTTAAATTACTAGTTTTGTTAGCAATATTACTTAAAGATACTAGTAAAATTACTGTATTTAGGTTGTGAAAACTATTGGCCTACGTGAAGTTTGGTGGTTTGGCCTACAATATGAAGATGATAAGGGTTACGTTACTTGGCTCAAACTAAACAAGAAAGTGCTTGCACAAGATTTGCCTAAAGAGACACCACTTCGGTTCAAATTCCGAGTCAAATTCTATCCAGAAGATGTCCAGGAAGAACTCATTCAAGACGTTACTCAACGATTATTTTATCTCCAAGTCAGAGATGCTATTTTAAATGAAGATGTGTACTGTCCACCTGAAACAGCAGTACTATTAGCTTCTTATGCTGTAAGATTTCCTATGATAATAATACTATTGCAACTTGTATTACTATAGGTTCAAGCTAAATATGGAGATTATAATCCTGAAGTACACAAACCTGGTTTTCTCAATAAAGAGAGACTACTTCCAAGAAGGTATATAAAAATAGATGTTACTAAATATAGTAACAGTCAATCTTGTTTATCTTTTTAATATTAAGACATTCATTAGCCTTAGGAGTCCATTTTTAATTATATTCATGAGTTGTGGTTTATTCTATTGTGTGGTCATTTTTTTAGAGTTTTGGATCAACACAAATTAAGTAAAGAAGAATGGGAAGAGCGTATCTCTACTTGGTACAGGGAACACAAGACTATGATGAGGTATGATGTCATTATGATGTCACTGTTTTATCGTTGTTACACAGGGAGGATGCCATGATGGAGTATTTGAAGATTTCACAAGACTTGGAGATGTACGGAGTCAACTATTTTGAAATCAAGAACAAAAAAGGCACAGATTTGTGGTTGGGGGTAGATGCTTTGGGATTGAACGTTTATGAAAAAGAAGATCGTTTGACTCCCAAAATTGGGTTCCCATGGAGCGAGATTCGTAATATCTCCTTTAATGACAAGAAATTCATCATAAAACCTATTGACAAGAGAGCACCTGTATGTTCTTGCCCAACGCTATTATATATATATTATTAACTTGATTGTAGGATTTTGTTTTTAACGCTCCTCGTCTCCGTATCAACAAGCGGATCTTAGCTCTTTGTATGGGTAACCACGAGTTGTATCTTCGTCGCCGTAAACCAGATACCATTGAAGTTCAACAAATGAAAGCACAAGCTCGTGAAGATAAACATGCTAAACAAATGGAGAGGTACATGAAATGATAAGTATGTTATTGATTGGTAGTTTGTTCTGTTTAGGGCTAAACTTCAACGTGAACGCCAAGCTCGTGAGGATATAGAACGTGAAAAGAGAGAGTTGGAAGAGAAGCTTCAAAGGATTCAGGAAGAAGATAGAAAGTTCCGTTTAGGTATATTCTACTTATTTTTAATGTGGCTGTTAATTCAATTTATTTGTTTTTAGAATTGGAAAGGCAAGAAGAAGAACGTCGTGCTCTTGAACTAAAGTTACAACAAGAACATCGTGAAAAAGAGGAGATGGAACGTAAGAGTAAAGAAGCCATTGCTGCCGCCACTGCCCAAGCTAGCAAGTCTCAAGTTGAAGAAGAAAAGGTGACATGAGATAAGTAGTTCTTATTTTTATAATAGTTTGTTTACAGGTTAAAGCAGCAAAGGAACTTGAAAGGAAAAATAGAGAATTACAAGATCTTCAGAAGAAGGTATTACTGTACTAGTTTAAAATTTGTTGATATAATATAATGTTACATAATATTATATAATGTTACATAATGTTACATAATATTATATAATGTTACATAATGTTACATAATGCTATATAATGTTATAGTTGGAAGAAATGAAAATTGAGCAATCACGATTGAAATCACCTGCTGAAACTCCAGCAGCTGCACTAGTACAAGAGGAACAATCTCATGAAACCGATGAGGAGGTGGGTGTGGTTAATGTATATAAGCTCCACCCATTTATTATGCCTTTAGACTACCGGTACTACTGAGCTTTCAATGGAAGGTGCCTCAAATGTTGGCTCTGAAATGTCTCGTGTTCATATTGCGGAAAAGAACAAACAAATGGCAGACATGTTGAAGGTAAATATCATGATAATTATATCGCTAAAGTAAAGGGGCTTTTCTTTATAGGCACTTACTACTGAACTGGCTGGCTCTCGAGATGAGACCAAAACCACTCCACTAGATAAACTTCATCAGGAAAATGTCAAACAAGGACGAGACAAATATAAAACCTTACGTCAAATTCGTCAGGGTAACACTAAGAACCGTGTCGATCAGTTTGAAAACCTTTAAAAGATTACATCATAATGATGTAATGCATTGCTAGTTATTACATGCAGGATTATGCCCTTTCTAATTATAGTTGTTATTAAGAGACATCCTCCATTGATCACACATGTGTTACATAATAAGTGAATTTTTGCACTTATTTCCAGTAGTTATTTTTCTAAACTTGTCCTTCATTTTTGTAATTTGATGTCAGAATTTATTTAACTAAATAAGCGCTGGTTTCTAGTTCTTTTAATGCTGATTGTCCACGTGCGAGTAAAATCTTGATCATCTCCTGTAATTAATTTGATAATTAAGATGGAATTAGTTCATAATTATGTACCTCATCTCTAGTCTCTTTATGTTTAATGAATTCATGTCTTATCCATTGCAACATCTCCTGTCGATGTTCTCTGTCTTCAATATGACGTAATGTACGCATCATATCACGATACAATTGGATAGCTTGTCTCCTGTATATAAACTATGATGTCATAATGACGTGTTAATAACAGTAGAATGGAGTAGATACCTCTTTCAGTGTCAAAATAGGTTTTCCATTCATAATCTAATTAAGTGAAATACGGTATAATAATAATAAAGCAATTTCATTTAATAAGGTTGCTATGGTTACTTGGCGGTATAACAACGAGATAGAAAGATGGCTACTGCTGTTGCTTCTGCTATCAAGACTTCTCCGAGTAAAAAGAAGGAAACGTTAATTGCTGATGCTTTCTCTACTAAAGCTTACACAAAGAATGCGAGGGTAAGTTTATAATGACTTTGATGGTTGTTCACCTCCTCTGTTAACACTATAGGTACCTCCACCACCAAAAGCTGGAGCTTTTGTTGAAAGACAAGCCAAGCCAACAGATTTCCGCAAGTTTTACGATCGAGGAGACTTTCCTATAGCCCTAGAACACGATACTAAAGGAAACAAGATAGCTTGGAAGGTGAGTTTTATATAGTACATGTACCTAAGTGAAATAAATATATATCCAGGTAGAAATAGAGAAACTAGATTACCATCATTATCTGCCATTATTTTTTGATGGTTTGTGTGAGACCACTCATCCATATGAGTTCTTTGCGCGTCAAGGAGTCCATGATATGTTGGAACATGGCGGCAAGAAGATATTACCAGTAATCCCTCAATTAATAATACCGATTAAAAGTCAGTTCTATTTAATGTACATTAGGTTTACTGTGATATTCTTAGATGCACTTAACACACGAAATTGTAAAGTTATATGTACCACACTGAAAGTGCTGCAACATTTAGTGGTGTCTGCAGATATGGTGGGTGAAGCTTTGGTTCCTTATTATCGTCAAATACTACCTATTTTAAACATTTTTAAAAGCAAAAATTGTGAGTCTTAAACAGTATTAGAAGTACTATCTAATATGTTATTGATCTGTAGTGAATTCTGGTGATGGTATTGACTATAGTCAACAAAAACGTGAAAATATTGGAGACCTAATTCAGGAAACATTGGAAGCATTTGAGCGACATGGTGGTGAAGATGCATTCATTAATATTAAATACATGGTACCGACATATGAGTCTTGCTTGTTAAACTAAACTTCATTATACTTATAAATTTATTAGAAAAGTATTAATATTCACTTGAATTAAAGTAAAATGGCGTTAATCTACAGTTACTTTCTCTTGTGGACAGACGAGTTAATACTCTTAATCCTTGTTCTACTGACAGTGGTCTCTGCCCTGTACGAGCTAACTGAATAGAGCTAACACTAGATTTTATATAAGGTGTGAGAGATTCTCCAGTTTGTTTAGATGCCAGAGTTGCTGTCTTCCATTTCGATGTATCTATGAAAGATTTAGTTGTTTGTTCAAGTGGTCTCTGTTGTTGTTTAACTTTAAGTTTTGTAATTGATGCTTTATACTCTGTGTTCAGAGTTGATAGTAACTTGTGATATGGTGTCTCAAATAATCCATCTACCTTGATATCATCATTACCTTCAGAACAAACCAATGGTAATTGTCCAATAGGAGTTGATTGTGCCACAATATCCAGGAAATTATAGAGTTTTAGTTTCTGAGGTGTATCAAATTGTTTTGACATAACTTTGAGCAAGTGTTCTAATTTTAACGGAGGTATAACTTTATTTATTATCTTTAATGTATAAAGGATGACATCAACGTTAGCAGACATTCCTAATTGATCATAAGTTTGTGATTCAAAAGCTCTGCGTGATCTTCCTACTTCACTAAAAGTCAATGAGTGTTGATGTAGATGGTGCAGTGCTCTCTTCATTACAATAACATTATAATCTCCTGTATACCGATTAAAAATATGGTCTAATTCCTTGTGTAACAGTTTGCTATCCAACCAGTAATAGATTTCGGCTTCAGTATATCTATCTTTGTCAGTAATGGTTATTCCATGGTCCTGTAATCCTCTCTGAAATAACTTACTATCATATCCCAGTACACTAGCTAATAGTTGTAGTTCCCTTAGTGTGTAGTACCCTCTGGTTGAAGGATATGAAGGTTCTAACAGCAAAGTCATTTTCTCTGCAAAGCTCAACAGCCCCACCCTAGAAAAGTAGTTAATTATTGGGCGTGGTCAACAGTCGTTAATTAATACGCATGCGTACAAAATTTTCTTTCTCGTGAGCAGTTAGTGCTAAATTTTGCTTTCAAAAATACTTCTTTTTAAAAAAATTGAAATTCCTGAAGATCGATTTTAATGGCTCAATCGGCAAATTCTTCTAAAGGAAGTAAGATTATTACCAACACATTAAATTTGAATTTAATTTTAAAAAAATAGAATTTACGACATTTTCTGATGAACAACGAGTGATATTAATGAAATATTTTGTTGATTATGGCATGACATCAACTCATAGACGTAATACTGATGTAATAGCTCGTTGTGCAGTTGAAGTTGGTACAACAGTCCCTAAAGTAAAGGTAATGCCCCTATTTTTAAGATAAGATTATTAACAATGTTGGTATACTCTATAGAATTGGATTGGATCGGAAGTTGTGAAGCGAAAGAGAAAAGCTGGAATACTACCATTACCTAAATTTGAGTTTTCATCAGTATGCAAGACTGTCTAATAGTTAGTATTAACATCTGTTATATTTAGGGTAATCCTGAGTTAAAGGCATCTGTAACACCACCAGTTAAAAAGATACGTCGTGTTAGTGGATATAATGTTTTCTTCTCTGATTATGTTCAAAATCATCCTGAACTAGGACCAGGTTTGAATTTTATGTGATGTCATTATGATGTCATATGATGTTAACGTTAGATTTTAAGGAACGTAATGCAATAGTTGCTCAGCAGTGGGCGGAGTTAAATGATGAAGAACGAAAAGAATGGGGAGCTCGAGCTGAGCTAGTATGTAGTACATCAATTCAAGTTAGTTCTAATTTTAGTAACACATTTAATTAGCGATGATTATTAGGAGTATAACCAACAACAAGTTTCATTACAAGAATCCTCCTTATTGACGCTAGCTTCAAATCCTGCATCCGTTACAGCTGATGAAAATATAGTTGAAAAAACATTATTGGGAATTCAAGAAAAGGTACTACATTTTATATTTAGTAAAATATCCATTCTTTCATTACAACATTAACTTATTCTCTAGTTTGAATTACTTGAACAATTAGGATTTGAAGGATTTGCTATTCTTGTCAATACTGGTGCTCTACAGACTCACTTGTTAGCAACAAGTAAAGGAAAAGCTTATCATAAGCAAAGACAACAAATTGGAAAACCATTAGAAAACCCTTTCATTGGTTATGTCTTTTCTGAGAATAACGGTACTGTTTAACAAATTCATATTTCGAATAATTCTTTAGATATAATACCACCTGTAGTAGCTACTCCATCACCATCAGCAGCTAGTGCTAATATCACTTTACAGAACTCTCCTATTAAAGGATTACGTTCAAGTAATCTTAGTACAGAAACAATGCAAAGAAGTGTTCTAAGTGCATTCGCATTAAAATATAGTAAGAAAAGCTTTTCAGTAATACTTCATGATGATATCTTAATATATAGAGGTTGCTACTGGACGATCTGAAATCCCTTATGAGAACTTAGAGACTTTAGGAGTTCAAGTATATGGCATGCCACCAGGAATACCTTTTCATTCTCCATTACTTTATAATCAACATCAATTACAACAGATACTTGCCAACTTGGAAAAAATTGTTTTCCTTAAACTGTCTTCAACATCACAGACTGTAAGTTAGCATTGTAATGTATTGTACGCTGATCTACTGATTGTTGCTAGGATACGGGTTTACCAGAAGTCGAAATTGCTCCTGAGAGTGTAGCCTCATTAGTTGATCATGGTCTTCATTTACATGCAGATAATGAGTCATGATTAACAACTACTTTATTAAATAACTCTTATCATGTATTATTATAATGTTTATAAGTTTTCTTCTGTTGGTTGGTTTTCTTGATGTGACGGCTCTGTAACAATAAAGTGATAAGTGTTGTATAGTTAGTAAATGACTTACCTGATTGCTGCTCATCTCCAACTAACTTGTCAATATCGTCTTGTTTCACCAATTTGTCAGTAGGTTCTTCATCTGGTTTTTCTGGTTTGTCAGTAGGTTCTTCATCCGGTTTTTCTTGTTGGTTAGTAGGTTCTTCAGGTTTTTCTTGTTGGTCAGTAGGTTCTTCAGGTTTTTCTGGTTTGTCAGTAGGTTCTTCATCTGGTTTTTCTGGTTTGTCAATAGGTTCTTCATCTGGTTTTTCTTGTTGGTCAGTAGGTTCTTCAGGTTTTTCTGGTTTGTCAGTAGGTTCTTCATCCGGTTTTTCTTGTTGGTCAGTAGGTTCTTCAGGTTTTTCTGGTTTGTCAGTAGGTTCTTCATCCAGTTTTTCTTGTTGGTCAGTAGGTTCTTCAGGTTTTTCTGGTTTGTCAGGAGGTTGTACAGTTGGAGTAATACTTACTGATTTTAAGATACGTAACTTCTTTTTGACAACTTGTCGTATTATAACTATAGAAATTATATTATATTATCATGATATAGTTGTATTAATGTACCATCTAGTAGCAGTCTTGCTGATAACTTTTTATTCAGTATGGTCTCAGTTTCTACCATTAACCATGGCATAAATGTAGTTTCAATATCTGTAAAGGATCATATTAAATTCAACACATCATATCAAATACTGACCTCTTTCTATTGGATCATAAAAGAAACCATTTTGACTCAAACTAGAAAATACAGCAGGTACAAGGTCAGACAAGTAACTCTGTGCAAAAGCTCTTGCAGCCACTTTTTCTGCTGTTTCTTTTTCTTTCATTAATGCTTCTGTCTGTTGTTGCATTCGTCTTTCCTAGAACAAAATGAAGTAATGTAATATAACAAATGTTTAAACACCTTTTCTTCTCTGTGACGTCTTTCTTGCTCTTCTAACCTCTGTGTCTCCACTAACTCAGCATTTCTGTTTCCTTCAAATATTCTTTGCTGTTCTCTGAGAGCAGCTAGCTCTTCTTCTTCCATAACTTCTAACAATGCTTGCTCAACTGTTTTTCCAACTAAAACCTCTAGTATTGGACGAACTTCTCTGTCAAAATCAAACAACTGTAAGAGAGAGACACTTAGACATTATTTTTATTATAATATTTATTACATCGCCTTCTTCAATTTGAGTAGCAACATCTACACCAGTCTTAGCTGGAATGAAGAGAGGTGTTGGTGGACGATCTAGGAAGGCATCAGTTTGAACTTGTATATCAGCTTCTTCTACTCTGTCCGTGATTTCCTCAAGATAAAGTTCAGTTTGGACATCTATGTGTTTACGACCCTCTAATGGTGGAGGAGAACGAATTCTCATTTGAGCTCGAGCTCTTCTATAAGCTCCTGTTCTCCTGCGAGATTCTTGTTGTTTTTGAAGCTCCATTGGATTAGGTTGTGAAGACTATTAGATTCAATATAATGTTATATAGTACACAGTTACTAACTTACTGCAGGTAAAGTATGAAGAGCGTATGTATTCCCACGAACTATACGTTTGTCATACATAATATTTGCAGGTCTGCTGTAATAAAAAGAAATGAAGTGATAATTACTTCTATCCACGTTTACCTGCTAGGATCTTGCTCACGATATTTTTGTCTACCATGAATTGCACGAGGTTGTGAGGCATAGCTGTATGAACCAGAGCTTTCTGGGTTTCTCACCAATGCACCAGTAGCCATCTTGAGTGTTTAGAATTTATGTTGCTATGGTAACGTTATCGTCGTATACGCATGCGCAGTGCCGACTATCAGCGATAAAACAAACGGACATGGGTTACGAATTGGAACGTTTTGTAGGAGAAGTGGACGAGGAATTACTGTGTTCTATTTGTGGTCACGTGCTACAAGACCCTTTACAAATCAAAGACTGTGAACACTGTTTTTGTTCAAATTGTGTTCATGAGTGGTTAAAACATCAGCAGATATGTCCTGTTGATCGGAGTCCTGTCCTTTCAGGGACTGCTTTAATACCTGCTCCACGTATCTTACGAAATCTTCTCTCACGTTTAAAAATAAAGTGT
The DNA here is from genome assembly GCA_963693285.1 of Xestospongia muta. NCBI lineage: Eukaryota > Metazoa > Porifera > Demospongiae > Haplosclerida > Petrosiidae > Xestospongia > Xestospongia muta. The sequence goes on along the minus strand of OY848920.1, from coordinate 46,711 downwards.
GAAAATACTCGGTTTGGATGTGCAACAATTGTACGATTAGATGGACTTAGTGCACATATGAACCAATGTCAGTATAATCCTAAACGTCCAGTCTCTTGTGATAAAGGGTGTGGTTGTACAGTCCCATTGGATGAACTTCCACAACATAATTGTGTGAATGTACTTCGTAAATTAATTGATACACAATCTGACACTATTAAAATGTTATCAGCTGAAGTTGTAGCATTGAGGCATGAACTTAGTGAGTTAAAAGGAGAAATGTCAATTATAAAAGATGTAAGAAATAAATCATGTACTATACCATTGTCACCACAGTACCCCGATGAAGTAGAGAGAGCGGTACAAGTGTCACAGTGGTTATTAAGACTTAAACCAGCTCGTATTCGTCATTGGTGTGGTATAATTTCAACACCAGATGCTATCCTACAATCTAATATACGTCGATCACTGAGTGATACTGGTTGCCCTCAGTATCTATTAGTAGAATTAATGGCTAATTCTCATGAACGTCGCTGGCCTAGTGGATTAAGTATATTAGAAACTAGACAATTAAATCGGTCACGTTATGAACAATATGTGACCAAACGTATCCCTGGAAAACAGGCTGTTGTTATAATGGCATCTGAAAATGAACATATGGGGGACAATATGATTGTATTTCCTGGAATGGTAGTTATATTTGCACATGGAGTTGAATAATACTTGATAATAATTATGAAAGGAAGTTTTATTCTGTAATTATTGTTGTTGTTATTATTCACCGTAATTCCGCTAATTCGCTTAATTAGAAAGCAGCTTTAGGAGGCATGGTTCATTCTAAGTTAAGTTCCTAGCTGTTTATACCATTAGAAGGAGTGTCAGTATACAGTATCAGAGGACAAGTACCAGCTATAGACTTTTTTGGTCACTTGAGTACTAACATTACAACTTCTCAGACCATCTTCTCTATTAATATGGAGGATGATAGCTTCTTCACTAAGAAGTTCATAGATACTGTTAAGAAACCTAAAGATGAACGTACTAGTCAAGTAAGTCATCTCTATGTCTCCCCTTTAATATGTTAGCCCCTATAATTGTATAGTAATAACATACAGTTTCATATTGATGTCAATATTCAATGTCATTGATTCTGTTTAACAGTTCCATGTTCATACTCTCATTCCTATACACAATCCTTTTTCCCACATAACAGTTCCATGTTCATACTCTCATTCCTATACACGATCCTTTTTCCCACATAACAGTTCCATGTTCATACTCTTATTCCTATACTCATTCCACATTTAGTTTCAATACATTACTACTTTACTAAAATGATGTCAATGTCCTGTTAACAAAGTCTCATACCTATGTTTTCAGTCTCATTCATCTATTCACTGACTATCAATATGATCATGTAGAAATGACAAGTGTTCTATTTAAGTTCTAATACTCTTATTGTTTCCCTAACATGGTCTATTGTGAATAACCTTTTATAGTACATTATATTAATATTATCTATCTATAGTAGAGATGTCATTATTAATGTTGTGTTTTGTAAACAAAAACACACTAGCTGTGAATACCTCACATTATATGGTCTCTGATATGGAATGTGTTAAATAGTAATGTTTTGGAAATGACTTTTTCAGTATTGTTGTTTTGATAAACAGATGGTAAGAGTATTAAATGTTTAGGGAGTAAATTAATTGTTTTAATTACTTGTAGTTATATCTGTTGGGAATAGTACTCATGTCTTGTGAATTATATAATCAACACATTATATTTCCTGATAAACACTTTACTTTCTTAGGAAGTTGACTATCTTTGTCACATCTTGAAGAAGTTAAGTGAATTTCAAACATTTGACAACCCTGCTTTGAGGTAAATTCTCTAGTCAATACATAGTCACAACAATGGATGCATACCCACTACAATGGATGCATATTCACAACAATGGATGTGTAATCACACCATTAGACACATAATCTTTAAATGGACATACTGTTATTATAAGGTTGTTTTATATTTTATATAGGGGCATCCTTGATCAATTAGTATATGAATATTATTCTGGAGAGACAACATTATATAGGTAAGTATTATATAGGCTTCATAATTATAGGTGTGTCCTCTTCAATTAACTCATTAGTACATGTAATTATCTCTTTGTCATTAGACCTGGTGATCAAGCCACCTGTTGGTATTATATTTTAAATGGGTCTGTGTTGATATCTACTAGTTACATATATAGTAGTGGTTGCAGTTTTGGACAATGTGTTGATACTAACTTTAGAACTGACACCTGTTTAGTATCTGATAAATCAGAACTACTAAGAGTAAGCTTAATGAGTGGGTGTGGCTTTACATAACTGTAATTAACGGGTGTGACTTTATATGTACTATAAATATAGGTTAATTACACTGAAAAAGAGTTGAGTCGATTTATACGTCGCACTAAAACAAGTGGATCAGTTTCATTGACAAATAGTATAGAATCTGGTCTAACACACTCTGTGGCTTGTCATGACCTGAAAAATCCCACCCATCCTGTAACAGGTGATGCAACAGAGCCAGAAAGTCTGTCAGATGGTGAGCTGTTACAAGATGACAGACCACCGCACAAGGTATTAGTATACTAGTCACATGATCATCATATGATAGTCACATGATTGTGTAGGTTCCAGTAGCACATACTTTAAGTGATGAATGGAGTTCACGAGACATTTGGGATATTGAAAAGCTAGATCCTCTTTATCGGGGTTGCCATGGCAATGATGATGAGGATGAAGAAGAAATTGACATAAGTGGTGATGGGCGGAGACTCAGCCAACGGAAAGGAGGCCATAGTTATGATTGTGATCAGTAAGCCACACCCACTAAGTATAGTCAATGAATAATTTTCAGTTTTAGATTTGATGAGCCAACATTAAAAACATTATCATGTTCTAACGACAGTCTTTATAAAGCTGTTGAGGAAGACCCTATTCATTTAGATGATGATTATAAGGATGTAACTGAAACTGAAGTCAGATTACGAGATCGGAAAAAAGTAGCTAATCGACGCAGTGCCCCGCCCTCTACCCAGCGCTCATTAAGGGACTCTGTAGGTTCTTTAGATTATTTATCAGAGAGCCATGTTGACGTTGACTCGGAAGATGAAGAATCGGTCCAATCTGAAGTAGGTGTGGTCAACAATGATATCATAATGATGTCATTTATTATGTACAGACGTCTAGTTCTCCTGGAATGGATTCAGTATATGAAGTCCTCAATAAACCTCCACTTGAAAGAACCGAGGAAGATATTGGTATGATTGATTGCTTTGTAATAAAATTCTAATATATTTCTTATAGAAAGAGTAATGGATGTACTACAGTATATGCCGGTATGTTGTATTGGTCATGTGATTGTCATGTGATTTTTTTATCTCCAGGCATTTGCTAATATGACGTCAAATATACGGCGGGCATTATTTAAAGTTTTGCTTTTGATAATGTTTGCGGATGAAGGCAGTGTTGTAATAGAGAATGGAGAACAAGTAAATAAAATCTTAAATGTTATTTCTGTTAATGTTAGTCCTGTTTATTTGTATAATAGGTCAATAAGTGGTTTGTTGTACTTCATGGACAATTACGTCTAGTACGAGATGTTGAACAGGATAAAACATTTCATATTGGAGAATGTTTCGGAGTGTCAAAAAGTTTAAAAGTATTACCTCATCGTGGTCGCCTTATAACAGCTAGTAAAGATTGCCAAGTAATATAATGTATTCCAAACCATTAATAATATTTTATTATCATTATAGCTGTGTTATATTAGTTCTGAAGAATATGGCCAAGTGTTAGCTCAAGGAGAAGAGAATTTAAAGCGTGTTGAAGAAAATGGTGAAATTGTTGCTGTCCTTGAAAAGAGAGCTGTTAATGCAAAAAGAGAAGGATATTTTGTAGTACAAGTAAGTTATATAACTTGTACACATATAATTGTTTTTGTTTTGTTTTGTAAAGGCCACACCCACTAAATTATTGGATTATTTGATGGAAGAAGGTGTGGACGATACATTCCATACTGACTTTTTATTAACATATCGATCTTTTCTCGACTCTATTGATCCTATTGTTGAGAAAATAAAATCAACTTGGATGAATGGTGTGCCTGAACAAAGAGATAGAGTAAGTGGGTGTGTCTAATGGGTGTGGTTTAATTATCTACTATAGCTCACGATGATTGTACTGAACTGGGTCAGTGATCATTTCTCAGATTTTGAGAACAATATTGAGTTTCTGGATTGGTTTGAAGGAATGTTAATTGAAGATGTAAGTTGATAATAAATTTATTATTGTATCATATCTTAATATATTAGGGTAAAATTGGTGAGAAAAGAGTACTTGATGAGGCCAGAATTGCCAATGCCAAGAGTCGTACAATCACTTTGGTATTATAAAATAATACTTAGAAGGTTTCATTGTTATAACACTTTAGGAACGAGAAGGTATCAGTTCTCCTCTTGGTTTCTCTGTTATTGGAGGCTGGGAACTTGCTCAACCTATTTTTGTATCTGAGGTAACACTGAAATCTCAGGCTGACCAAATGGGTCTCAAAATTGGAGATGAAGTAAGGGCATTAAATAGAATGATAATATAATGGAGCTTCACTCGCTTTTTCACTAGATTTTGTCTATTAATGATACAAAATGTGAACAAAAAGAATTACGAGATGTGAGCTATTGTTTACTAATTGACTTAATTACTAATTTAATTAATCAGGTAATGAATATTTTACAAAAGAACTACAAGTTAGAAATGACTGTAAAATCAAATGTACCTAGTAAGTTAATAAATAGGTGTGGCTTTTAAATGACCACTTCCATTTCTATACAGAATACAAGCAGTTTCGTTCTGAGCCTATACCAGAGGTAATATCAATGATGTAATAATGATGTAATGGATAATTTTGATAGCTTGTCCGAGCTCAGACTGTATCTGGTCCCGTGTCTGGGTTTAATCCATTAATTATGAGAAGTAATTCTACATCTGCCTCGTCATCTACACGAGTTACTAACAAAGGAGCAGTATCAGGTGAGCTATAACAATTGTCACATGATAATCTCATGATGTGTTGTTTCTATAGCTACAATTTCAGATCCTCCTCCTAAAAGCAAAAAACGAGCTCCAGTTAGTACTTGTTAATTGATATGTGTACATTAATTATTCTTAATTACAGGGTTTCCTCAAACCAATAGTGAAAACACTAAGTAAATCAAGCATGGAGAAATTTAAATCAAGACTGAGGTATGTTATTTATAATATATTATTAATTATTTATAATGATTTAGACACCAAGGATCAAGTGAGCCTGGATCAGAGAGCCCATCTGGTCCATTAAAAGCTCGCAAAAAACTCGGTGCACGTAAAGCATCTGAAGAGAACTTACTTGATGACACCAGTTCTAATGGTAAAGTATTGAGACCCACAACATCAGCTGAAGACCTTACATTAATACATGTTAATACCTTTAATTCTCCTAAGGTACAGTAACTAATGACATATACATTATAATTACTTGTTATAGCAGACACGTCGTAGACATCGTATGAGTCGTAGTCAAGTGATTGACTCTGTTGTCAAATTATATGCTACAGACCACAGTGTGAAGTATTTTGATGTGACATTGGTACTATAATATTTTATATAAGCAGTGTTTACACAATATATTGTACAGACTACAACAGTGGCTGAATTAATCGACAGAGGGGTGAAAGAATTTTATCCTGATAGATTTGTAGCATCTCCATCAGAGTAAGTGTTATCTTGTTACTATGACAACTGCTATTTGTCATTTAGTGAATTTTGTATTTGTATGGTGACTGTACAAAGTCGTAGTGGTCCTATTAAAAATTCTGTATTACCCGGACATCTCACTGACCTTGCAAATTCTATCGGCTTGGAGAGCAGGTTTATTATCAGTTCTTAATAAATAATTCACTAATACTCTCTAGATATTATCTCAAAGAGAGAGCATATCATGGAACATTAGTACAGGATGAAGAAGCTGAACGTATTGTTAAAGAAAGCCGTCAATGGGAAATGATATATAATCTTAAAGCCATGCAAGTAGCTGAAGAATTAACTAAACAGGTATGTCTTGTGACCTATACACTGATGTTATGTAATCTTTCATGTGATCTAGGATTCTGAGGTATTTAGCAGTATAGGTCCATCAGAATATATAGCTGATTTATGGAAGAACCCTGACACATCATCGAGACGTCACCTAATTGCTTTTGAAAATGTAGGTCACATGATTTAGTGAATGGATCACATGATTTGTCACATGACTAGATTCCTAATGATGAAATGTACTGGGTAATAACAACAATTGTTACTGAGACCAATACCACAAATAGAGCCAAAATTATCAGACACTTCATTAAAATAGCCAGTAAGCCACACCCACTATAGTGCAGTTTGTTTTATTTCTAATTATTAGAGTGCTGCAAAATTTTAAAGAATTACAACACAATGTTTCATATTTTAAGGTATGTCATGTGATTGTCACGTGATAGTCATATGATTTTTTATTCAGTGGTCTTAATCATGGATTAGTACAACGGCTGAGATCTTCATGGGAAAAGGTACCACATCGTTACAAAAAAACAATGGATGTAAGTTCTATTAAATTAATTATTGGTTCTTATTTTAATTATTAACAGGATTTATTAATCTTTATGAATCCTTTCCACAATATGGCAAAGTATCGTGAACTACAGAGAAATACAAAGGCTCCATTAATTCCATTTTTTCCTATAATTAAAAAGGATCTGACGTTTCTTTTTGATGGTAACGATACAATAGTTAATGGACTTATAAACTTTGAGAAGTTACGAATGCTCTCTCATCAAATACGTGTTGTAAAAGGGTTCTGTTCTCAAACAATACTGGTAAGCATGGACAACATCCATTTCTCCAATAATACATCAATAATTCATTTCCAGCCTACTCCGCCTGATGTCGATCTTAGTCAATTGGGTGTTCTCAACAGAACTTTTAACAGTCTACATGGTTCACTACGTTGGAAACAGCGCAGTCCTTCTCACATGGTTTCTTTAACAGAGAATGCTTTAAAAAGAGTTTATGTTTATGTAAGTGACATATAATGTTTTAGTCACATGATATTATTTCTGATCATGTGATACTGTTATTATTCATGTGACTATCATCATATTACGTTTATTAATGGTCATATGATAGTCATGTGATGCTTGTCAAAGTATCATGTGATGTTTTACCTATTACATGATTTGTTGTTTAGAACCGTATGTCTAAAATGGTTAGAAAACATTTGTTACGAAAGTATGTCCTTCAAGATGAGAGTATTTTGGACCAAATTGTTGACAGTCAAGAAAAATGTAAGTTGCTATGGAAACCAGCTAATTTTACTGGCTTATATAGTATCTAATGTCACTCGTCGAAATCCTCCAAGTCCTCTAAATAAAGGAAAGAAGACTTTACTTGTAGAGGCTAAACATCGTAAGAACATTAATGATTTATATATACTTTATACCTTGGAATCTAGGAAGTACAAATATATCTCCTTCTCCAACTACTAACTCATTGGGTTCAGGTATGCAGTATATTATAATATTAATAATAATATACTTTATCAGATACACCCAATCCTGATCTGTCAGTTCCTCCAGTCTTTATCTCAACTGCTACTAATCTCTCTGGTAAGCTCTCATTATTAGTGGGTGTGGTTATAATAATTAATGGGTGTGGTTAATCTACCTAGAACATAATGTTATTGATTGTGTTATTTTTCTATGTAGCTCTGCTATCTCCTTCAGCACCTGATGATAGTCTATCTCCAACTCGCTCTTCTTCAGTTAATTGTAAGTTTTGTTTTGTATGTCCATTTAATGTCATCTTGTTCTTGTAGCTTTTACAAGTAACAACAGTGCTCCAGCAAAATAAATAAGACAGTTATTTTCTCATTTATGAGTCTTGATTTATCATCGATAATTATTTTGTGATTTTAGTATACCAGACTACATGTATTGTGTGTGTTTTATCAGATATCAGCATTTGTCACTTGTTTGTATTTTTATATAATAACACAAACAAATTGTGCATATCATGATTACTTAAGTTAGCTATATAGGTTCTTGTTAAGCAGAGTAATTGTTTCTGATCAAAAATGTTGTAAGAAATGAGATTTATAAATTTAATAGGACATATACAAATTGAATAAAGGGAATTATCACTTTTAAAATTAATGCAACATTTAAGAGCAGTAATATTAATTTCAATTAATAATGATCTATAAGTCTAACTTCATAAAAAATTTCAAGCCATTTGATGTCATGATCAAAATGGCCCCTGATGATAGCTAACAAAATACTTCATTAACTATATAGGTCATTGTTAAGCAGAGTAATTGTTTCTAATCAAAAATGTTTTAAAAGTACATAAAACAAGAGATTTACTAATTACAAGTAATGTACATGCACTAGTAAATTAATTAGGAATATTATTGTTTTTAAATAGTTACTGTGCAATGTTGCTTGATAATACACGTGTTGTTACTATGGTAACATTGCTATGGCAATGGTTACCATAGCAATGTTGATTGGTGACATGCATGTTCTTTCTAATATGAAGTTTAATGATAGTTATTGCTATGGTAATTGTTACTATGGTAACATTGCTATGGCAATGGTTACCATAGCAATGTTGATTGGTGACATGCATGTTCTTTCTAATGTGAAGTTTGATGATAGTTGTTGCTATGGTAATTGTCACCATGGGAAATGCTGTTTGGTGATATCATGATGTAAAATACATTTAATTGACAAAGCAATTATATGACCAGATAACTTGAACAAAATATAAAAATAATAATGTTACATTTAATCAGTTTGTTTTAACTGAGATAATTCAGATGACAGCTTCTCCTAAAATGGCAACAATCAACTATTTTATAAATATTATTATAATCATACATTTTCCTCAAGCAAAGAATGGTAACGTTGATATGTTGTAGATGATATCGTCTGTTTTCTTTCTTCATTCTCTATTTCATTCATCACTTGATTTCTAAGTATTATATTGTTAGCACACAATACTACATAAATCTAAGTACTTATGATCTTCTGTTTGTTGTATTTCCTCAAGTATTCTCATATTTTGTTTCATATACTATAATCTATAAAGAATGCACTCAAATAAACAAAACTTACTGAGCAATATTCATTATAAAGACGAAGAGATTCTTCATCATTTTCAAGAGGAATAAATGGTTGATCTTCTGGAGGAAGGTTCCCAATATAACAGCGAGAATTACAATCAGCTTGATGTGGTACATCAACCACTGTATCATCCTGAAAGCTATCATCTGTAGGATCAACTTGAAGACTATTATTTTTATTAATAAAATCATATCTACTCAATATAATGTTACCTTTCAGCATAATAAGTTATAACAACTTTGTCAGGAGGATGTGAAATACCACGTTGGTATGTCTTATTACTAGATGGACTAACCTTATGAAGTTCAGTTCTACTACGATTACGTTGTGCTAAACTACAAGATACAAAATATTCAAACAATAACAAATTTACTGATATCAATTAAAGGAGGTTCCCTCTCAAAATAACGATCTATAACGGAGTCAAGTTTAAGTACAAGCAGAGCTGCATGAGGTCTTTCCTCTGGATTATGTGACCAACATCTGATAAATCACATGATTTAGAACAAGAAATCACATGATCTAACCTTGTAATCATATCCCATAAAAAACATGGAATACCTACAATAGTGGGAAGTCTCTTACCTGTTCATAAATAAATAGAATTCATTAAAACATAATTATAAAATACCTTCTCCTATTAATTTAAATACTTGATATTGATGAGGTTTTTCTTTCTGATTTAGATCTAATGTTGGTTTGTGACGAGTAACCATTTCCCATAGAGTAATACCAAAGCTATAAGGTACTCAATATAATAAATAATGATATTATATTACCTGTATATGTCACATTTATATTTGTGTTTCCCTATGATAATAACAGTTAATTAAATGATCACCATTATAATAAATTACCCTCCATTATTTCAGGAGCTAAATAATATGAAGTTCCAATAAATGTACTTGCTGACGTTGCATTTTCTAACAGTTTAGCTGTCCCAAAGTCACACACTTTAAGATGTCTCCCTTCATTAAATAATAAAATACTAAAAAATTAATATTTATACAAATATATAATTTTTTAACAGTCTTACTTTGGAGGTTTAATATCTCGATGTACAATGTCTAACTTATGACAACATTTTAATGCTCGAGCTAACTGCAGTGACCATGACATTACGTGATCAACATAATAGTCATATTTTGTCTTGCACTCGTGAAGTACTATATATAAAAACAAATTCTTATAATAAAAGAAACGTAAAGACTTACCATGCTCCAGTGAAAATGGTGCTAACTCCATTACCATAAATGACTAAAGAATATAATTAATTTGATAACAATATCTTTCACTTTGTTACCTGTGGGCCATGAGTACCCATACCAAATAAATTGACAATGTTATGATGTTTTAAAGACTGTAAATGAGCCAGTACTTCTATCTGATATAAAACGTAGGTACTACATCTGTCATTAACACATTAATACCTCCCTTTTTGATGAAGGATCATCCCCAATAGCTTTGTGGTTAAAATATTTGACAGCTACAGTTGATTCTCTCCATATTGCTTTATAGACTGCACCAAATGCCCCAGAACCTAACTACAATATGATATTAAACTTAACAAGTAGATACACATTAAATTAACGTACTATTTGCCTGTCTAAAAGCTCTTCGTGTTGTATAGTATATACCTCCATAACATACACTTATACAACAACTATATTCATAGTCACAATCACGTGATTCAAAAGGTATTTATATTATGAAGAGAAGTATGTACAAAAATGAATGATGATCAAATAATTAATAATTGGATGTCTCAAAAATGAAAAAAAAACACGAAACGTAATTTGACATGTTAAATTAGAGTAACCTTGACAATTCATAAAGGACATCACTAAGAGTACTAGTGAGAGAAGGATCTAGTACGTCAGACATACTGAGAGCTAATAGACGATTACAATAAGGAAGAAAAGAAACACGATTAATAGGTACTTTAGCTAGACAATGTAATGTGATAACAGCACGACGTAACATTGCAAGAGAAAGAGAGCTGAGATCATCCGTATAATGAAGGTAAGGACGAGACTTTGACGATGTAGTAGTTGGTGGTGATACATTAACTGATGATTCTATACATTCTAATAACAAAGGAAGCGTCATCTTTTGTTGGCCAATCATTCGACTAGCACCCTCACCACCTTGAGCTAAATTTGATAAGAAAACCAGGGCAAACTGTCGAACAGCAGGGTGCTTTTTCTGACTAATAAAATGTAACAATGTAGAATAAACTAAATCTAACCGAGGTAAAGGAGGTGTGGCTAATATGTAATCGACATTGATTTCAGAAATAGACATTTTCGCAAGAGCTTCTACGACAAGACGTTGCGGAGACAAAGAGTAGACCATTGCTGTATCTGGTAAAGGATCTGTAGCTAATGACGAGGGACACACTAACCAATGAAGCAAACCATTTATTAATGGATAGCTTATAACCTCTGGATAAACTGAGAGATCTAACTGACCAGCTATATTGGCTAAAATAACAAAGACATTCTCACGTAGTACCTCTAGACATGACCACCACCAATAATCTTCTTGTATAGTAGGAGGTGAGACTTCATTGTCTTTATAGCTGGTGTATTGACGGTCTTTACTTTGTAAATGCACGTGATGTAATAGTAGTAAATGACCTAGTATTGTAAGGAGACCAGGATGCTGAGAAAATTCCATATCATTGCCTGGAATAAAAGACAGACTTCGTAAGATGTTAGAAATACAAAGAGTACGTTTTTGAAGAGCTTCTAGTTGAGATGGTATGGTCCATAAAGGTAAAGGTTCTTCTTTAATAACTTCACTTTCTTGATGAGTGTGCTTATATTGGGATTGCTTGGGAGACGCGTCAAGAACTGAGTCATCGTCAACAATTTCATTTGAAGATGGCGGTGATAAGAAGTACTTTTGTATAGGACTACGTGCCATTAGCCTACGAGGTGTCTTCATATGTAACAAAATACGTTCTGTTAAAGCATCTCGTTTCAATAATTCTAGTAAAGAAGTTTCATCGATTTGCTGCATGTTAGAACATCTTTGTCTGGTGAGGGGATGAGCAACAGGTTCCCTTACTGGAATAGCATCTATAAGAGGAGTTGATGTGATAACATGACAAACGTGATCAGAATAACCGAGTCTTATATCTTTGTCAGTATGATGATAAATTGATGCTAAAGGCACAGGACGATCAGATCCTGGTAAGATCTCATCATCAGGTGTGTCATATTTTGGTAACATTTCAAATGGTGCACCAAATATATCAACGAGGCAACTAGTAAAGTGGTCAACCAATGTATTCAATAAACTATGGTGATGTTTCAAATAGAAGAACCCGACAGTTCTATCATCATGTAATAAGATTGATAAAGTATCCAAAGCCCAGGTACTCTCTGCCGGTAAACCACATTTTAATGACATCATAACTCGCCAAGGTTCAACATGACCTATGATGTCATCATGTTATATTTAATAAATAAATGATAACTTACCACAATGATCACAATTAAGACGTCGTCTTTTCACTAATTGTGGCTGTATTGTCTCAACTGGAATGACTAGTAACTCTTGTTTTACAGGAGCCGACTACAAAACGATTGATAATCTAAATTCAAAACTCTTATATAAGGCTTACCAAAGGGGGTGTGGCTTTGTCAGTTACTTTATCAGCTACTTTCATATCTTGATTAACGACAGGTTTAGAAGGAAGAGGAGGAGGTGGAGTCAATTTATCCGGGGGTAAGCCCTGTTCACTGACCATTATTTTAATAGGATCTAATGTTTGTGATGTGTTATCGATATGTTGAGGAGGAATAGCAGGAGAAGAAGGTAGAGGAGGTGGATGTGGACTTTGACTAGGAGGTGTAAACATCATTGACTGCAAATGAGGAGGTAATGGAGGAGGTAGGCGTGGTCTAAGCTGCATTTGGGGGTGTGGCCACGATGACCACTCGCCAGTATTCATATTTGGATGATTAAAAGATTGATAATCCTCGACTCTTCCCATCATATTAGGTAAATGAGGAGGATAAGAATATGTAGAACTGTCTTCCATATTAGGATATCCACGTGAAATATATTGTCTTCTAGAATAATGTCCATAATCAAAATATGGTGGATAATTTCCAGTAGGAGGAGATGCTTGATAATGTGCCATCATGTCTCGTGATGGGTCAGGAGGATTTGCAGAAGGCCACTCTGGAGTACCTCGATGGTATGTGGGATAAGAAGGAGAAGGTGTAGTTGGGCCAGCACTTGTAGTTGATATACCAAGTACAGATTCAGCCTCTTGTACACTGATATCTGGTAGTGGTTGGTTTGAAAACCCCTCTAAAGATCCTTGTGAGTCTTCTGAAAATACTAACAAACTATCTTGATTTGTATTGTTGTTGTCCAGTAATGTCAAGTCTTGACTTAAAGAATTGGTTGACTTACGATCATCTGGTAAGTTATCAGACAATATATCAGATACATTGTCATCATTAGGAACCACATTGTCTCCGCCCACACGATGTGATAACTCATAATGAGAGAGACAATCTTGTATGTTAGTACGAGTGAAGTGACATTCATACGGAAGTAAAACTTTGACATAATATTCAGACAATGTCTTCAACAAGACAGAACTGGGACTACTTGAACTGTTACCAGAAGACTTTGCAACATCTTTCCATAAACGTTTATTAACAACCTATAATAATAATAAGATAATTATTATGTTGTCATGACAACAGGGAACTAGTTAACATACATGAGTAAATCCACCTAAACTTTGAACAGCAGTAAATGTCTTGAAAAGATCCAATGTGGTTTTGTTCATTGTTGGAGGTCTTAGAAATGGAATACCTAAATAAATACCATAATGGTTGCCATGGTAACAGACTAGCTGTTCTACCTTCTTGTTCCATGTACTTGAAAAGTGCATCTAAGAAATCTCGTCTTCCTGGTTCATCAGACAAGTTATACTGGCTTGAAAATGACTATTGAAAAAATGAAGGGCATTAATTAGAACAATGTAACCTACTTGATGATGTCTGTTGACTGGTGAAAAAATTGGGCTTCTCACCTAAACAATTTCAATGATAATTATTTAGGGTTTTATTCATTTATAACAACCTTTTTAGTATGAGGACTACCAGCAGGTGAAGTAGGAGATATTGACTTTATTGTTTTCGAGTTTATAAACGACTCTCCATTTTCTGTTGATTCTTTAATACCCAAAATAGCTTCAACTTCAAATGGACTAGTCTGATTCGGACGTGATGCTATATTGTTGTCATTATTTGATGATAACGGTGACATTCCATTATTGTTTCCAAGTAAACCACTCCTTCCAGGTGTTATAGGGTCAGGTGTACGTGCGTTGCTAGGTGTGTGAGGAGAGGTGTGGTCGCGTGCATCTCCGCCCACTGCTAAATAAGATGAATTAAACTGATACTTATTAGAATCTGGTAAAGTGCAGGGAGGATTAGCAAGAGCATCTTTTAAACTCGTCATTGAAGATCCTTTTTGTAAATCAGATGACAAAGCTGCTGGTTGAGGAGAGCCTTGAAAAGCTGAAGGTGGGCGTGGTATTTCTGATGACGTCATCATTTCCTAATGATAGTAACATAAATTTAATAATAATATAGTAAGGACACCAATTACCTGTTGTTGTTGTTGAGTAGGCCATGTTCTACTAGGACTATTAACAGGAGCTGTTTCAGTATTCCATACATTATTTTGAGGTTGATAGCTTGGTCGTTCAGTAGTATATCCATCTCCCATATGAGAGGGGATTCCATGAGGAGGTGGATATGCAGGGTATGGTGAATAACTTGAAGGATAGCCATGAGTAGGATAACCACCTCCCATCATAGGATCATGAGGATATGGTCTGCCATATATATCAGTCTGAGAGAGAGAGAGGGAGGGCAGTATTAAGTAGAGTTAAGTACTGTCATGACCACAGGTACTACTGATATGACCATATATGGAATACATAATACTAATAAATTTACAGTTGCTATTATTTCTATACAATAATAGACAGATCATATAAAGATGGCGGGAATTACAAAAGGAGGGAAACTCCCTTGATGTCTGCTAGCATGTAAGCAAACCAAACATGTTAAACATTGAACACTTACTATATTAAAAAGAGGAATATTACCTTTATTATTATTACGTGATTATTATCATTAGAAACTTACCTGTCCTGGAAAACCATATTCAGGTTTATTCATTGTTTTAGGCACTGACATCATTCCTGGTGACATCATCATTGTATTCCACGGTCCATACATTGGGTCGTGAGGTGGTATAGGCTTGCCCCCGCCATAAGGAAGTGAAGGTCTTTGTCCTCCAACATATGACATCCCTTCTGGCAATTTAGGAGTATAATATGGAGGGTATGGGAGCCTTGATCTTGCCATATCAGGCAAGCCTCTCATTGCTGGGTTCTCTGCAAATTGCGGATACATCCCTAACAAAAATAAGTAGGATATTAAAAACGTGAAGAGTTAAAGCTTATCTGTCAGTAAAAGAGTAAGGTACGCAAGTACATAAATAGACAACTTACTGGACAGTTAAATGTAAGTTGTTTGGAGAGTTTGCTTTCTTTTATCTCTAGCTATAATACTTCCAGTAGAACATCTTTCTCACAACTGTCGCCATTTTTCCATTGTGGGTAGATACCGTAAATAAGCAAAATGGATAACCGCCACCACGTGTAATTCTAATTATTCCCGATCTAAATTTTATTTTAAGAGATTTTTTGATATTAAAACAAAACATATCATATTATAGTGTTATCTTCCACCACCAGCTTTACCAGTGTGTTTGGGCATCTTTCCTTTAGTTGTCTTTCCTTGTTGTTTCATTTGAGAACGTTGCTGTGCCTATAAATACAAACAGTTCAATATAACATGACAATAAGACACATTACTTTTTGTGCACGTTGACGCTCTTTTCTCTCAGCTTGTTGAGCTTTGGCAGCTCTCAGTACTTGTTCACGTTGTGCCTTACGAACTTCAGGTTTTTGATTACGTTTCATTAAAATCTCTTGCAATGTAGCTCCTTGGATTGGTCGAGCATGTTTGACAGTGCGTCGTGTACGTCTCTTAGAAACTTCCTCTTGAGTTCCCTTTTTGTGTTTTCTACGATAAAGAACAGTCCAACAAGTTTTTCGAGGATTTCGTTTCATAAAATGAGACCTTTCACATTTTCCATTAAGGAAGTTAAAAACCTAATAATAAGATTGAATAATAAAAATTAACAAGTTCAACTACCTTCCCATCAATTCTTATAAACCTTTTTCCATGTCCTGGATGGATTTTGTAACCACTAAAGTTACACAGTTCTAGCCTACAGTGTAAAAATACATAATATTAAAATAAAGTATCTCATATATATATTATCAGGTCAAAAAAATAGCAAAATAGAAGGATTGAAAAGGATAGAACTCACTTCATCTTTGTTGCACAATCACACGTGCTCCAGAGCCACGCCCATTACCACACCCTTTGTTTACCAATTATGGCAGAACAGGACAAGTCGAAAAGTGACTCTTCTCGTAAAAGTCCAGCGAAAACGAAAGGTTCTCTCTTGCGTCATAAAACTAGATCACCTGGAGAGTCTATGAAAGAATCTGAACGTTCTTTATATAAATTACTGGAAGATTTTGAAGATGGCAAATTAAATGCCTTTGGTAATAAGTGTTTTTCTATTAGTTGATATAAAATGTTCTATTTTAAAGGCAATTCTGATATGTTACAAAAACTTAATGAAATCCGGCACATGCAAGAGCATTTAACATTGCGCCATTTTGAAATTGATCAGATGAGAATTAGTCAAAATACGTAAGCAATATTTGATGTAACATGTAGTCTATGTATTTATAGGTCATCTAAAGATTTTAAAGATGAACCGTCATTACATGAGCTAACACAAACAGTTAGTGTATTATTATTATATATTAATTTTATAACATTTTGTCCTTATTAGCTTGAGAAATTGGGAACATCAATGTATCCTTAATAATAATAATAATAATATCTATATATATAATTATGTTGTATTCTTAACAAACATATACCAGTCAGTCATTACATTCTGGACAGTCGACTGTATAACTCTAAATTATATATTATTCATTTTGTTTTGATACATTAAAATGTATTTGGAGTCTAGCAATATCAGCATCCAAAGTTGCTAAATCTTTTCGAAATTCTAATTCAGTATTTGATGTTATACTGGTCATCTTGTCCCATGATGGAGTAGGAGTTGATGATCTAGAGTTTACTGGTGTTATGTAATCACTATAGTAACAGGATAAATATTTATAAATGACTATTATAAACTAACCTATTTTCTTCAATACAACCAGTATTAACTATAGTTTGTAGTTTAAGAACATTTTTCTGAGGAAACATTGACCACGCATGATTGTCTGGATGTGGTTTCATGTCAATCAACAGTTGAGCCAAACATTGACGAATACCTCTAATACTAAATGATATAGTAATCTTAAGACTGACATTTCTCACAATAGTGTATCCTGACATTGCAATAATTCAGTCTCTTTTTCTGCCAAAGATAACTTTAGTATTTGCATATCATCTTCAGTCTCTTGTTTCTCACAATTATATTGACTTTCTAATTTCACATACTCTATAAACATTTGTAATAAATAGGTCAAAAAACTATTGTACAAACTTTCTTTCCAGTTTTCTTCACAACATTTTAATATATTATTCTCCTTTTGAAGTTGTTCAACACATAATGTCATAGACTTTGTTTCTTCTTTAAGTTCACATAATATGTCCTTCATAGAAATGGGCTATAATATTGATTATAAAATTAATAGAGAAAGACTAACATGGTTAGCTTTAAGGTGTTCAATTCTTTCTTCAGCATTTTCTAAACTTAACTGAAGTCGGTCTCGCTCTCTCTCTACTGTAGACACTAAAATATTTTCTAACATTAATAAATTGAAAAATATGACTAACGTTGTTTTTTATACTGCTGTAATGACAATTGTGATTGTTTAAGAGAAACAAGAGCTTCAGTTAAATCTCTTTCCAAGTGACTGGGTTTACTACTAATAATATGTTAAGTAATCAATAATTACATATAGTTACCACCTCTGATCTTGATGTGACCAGCTCCATGGACAATGTGGACAACATTGAGCTCCATCTTTAGCTCTTAATGGAGAAATTACTGGAGTACTAGTTGTCACAGGATAAAGAGTTTTCTTCTTCGCATGTCTTGTTACTTTCTTCATTGTTGTTCTGTTAGGATACTTGCTAACATCACAACTACTTTGAACTAAATTATTCTCTTTATTACACGTCTTCACACATTGATTGTCACAATGTCCATGATGTAATGAATCACTATGTCTTCCAGCACCAGGAAATAGTCTATTTGTGATCATTTTATCAGAGGCTGTCGTAGGACCTGCTAATAGTTGTAACAAAGAGGCACACCTATCTATCCCTTTATACGTGGAGCAAATCTAAATGATTATAAGGAATTAAACCGCCTTAGTAACTAACAGTCACTGACCAAATCTTGAACATCATTGCTTGAATGTCCCGCCATACTGGCCACACCTCTTACTATAAGCCCCACCCACCATAAATTTAAGTGTTGCAGCATTTGTAATCTGCTGTATCAGGATACTATAATCGACCTGTCTTTTCTATGACGTGCTGTTTGTGTTTATAAAAATAAATATGAGCATTTTCTCTTATATACAACTACATACATGTTAAATATTGCATTAATTTTTTTAAATTATAATAATCCCTTTGTTTTACTTGTACATGTACATGTAAATTAATGAATTTCTTCAGTTTTTACAGATTTTAATAGCATTTCTGACCACAAACAATTACTTTATTGAGAAGGACATGCTTAGCTAACTTCTTCATTGTCATTAATATTACTATTATTATCTTCTTTGGTTTATTGATCTAGTAATTTATATACATGACATGTATCTATAGTATTGGTATATACATATAGCTAACTTACAAAATATATATTAGACTATTAAAGAAACTGTCACTGAATTATTACAAACACAGATTCCTATCATGTGCTGATACAATAAGATTTATAAAACTAGTGAATACTCTATTAAATCATCTACATAGTGAATCGTATCTACAATGCATACACAATTCTTGTTATTACATGAGGTCAAAGCCAATCTGGCTACACGATACACAAGATCAAACTATATTGCATTATAAATATACATAACAGACCACCTCTGCTCCTCCTAAGGAGTGTCCAATATTGTAAAATATACTAGATAGGCTTGAATACCAGACCATCAGTTGTGTTAATATAATATGTGTGTGATGTTATATATATGTATCATATTAGCTACTACTTACAGTATGGGAATACATTCTAGAATATGCATTATGAGCTTCATTGAGTTTTGTCAAAGTAATCCAACTAACCACATCTATTTGTTTGCTCCCCTTCTGAATTTGAATATTGACTATACTTTTAAGATTTCTGACAGGAAAGGTACTATAAAAAGCAGATAGATGCAGTGACAACTTTCTGATAGCTGTAATCATTTGAGATATTTTGTGCATTCTTAGTCCCCAAAAATGTTGACAGTTCCACAAAATCTACATCAAAATTATATTAGAGTACTCATTGTCTGTACTCACAAATAGATGACAAATGTACCTCTAACCTCTTATTCTACCTGTATATATTATGTACATGTAAAATAATAGATCTTTTTAGTGTTTTGCAGGCTAGCAAGCAAAGTCTTTGAATGCAATGAATTCTGTATGCTCTATTTATTATGAAGTTTCTTACTTGTTTGCAGCTGCTCATTTAAGTAGATTATAGTTTTCTTAAGTGACCACACATCATCTGATAAGTGTTTTTTCAAGTGGTTACTATAGACATTTGGCTCGTTTTTGGACCTCAAAGTTTTCACTTCAATTCAGGTGAGAATTTTAATTATATGATAAGTAATAAGTGTGAATATTGTAAAAGAACAAAAAATAAATTAAAAATGGTAGAATATAAACATCAATCTACTTTATAGTAAAATAAACATGGCAAAAAGACCTAGGATTTTGACAGCAGAGGATGTAATCTATGAGCTCGATGGAGACAACTATTTCCTTGAACTAGATGATCCTCAAGAGCCAATTATGCCTAGAAGTGATGATGATTTCAGTGATTTGGAAGATATTAATGAGGATGATGAAGAAGGTAATTATATTCATATCAACAATAAAGTGATATCTGTGGTTAGTATCTACCAGTATAGCAACTTTTTTTTCTTATTTTTTTAGAAAATCCATACCATAGCTCTATCTTACATCCATCTATCTCAGTTTGCAACCACACATCACAGCAACCAAACAATTGTCCATCACTATCCTCTACTATACAAACATCTCAATCATTAATACTTCCTCTAATTCAATCAACTATAGTTCAAACATCAACCTTTATTAATTAACGGAATTGCGCATTGCGCGTAATATTGTATTTGAGACGTAAGAGAAAGTAACGTGTTTTGTATTTCACTAGTTGGCTAGCCTTCTAACGCGCTACAGCAGCCAGTGAAACTACTCAACGAGGGTTTAGAAGTGTTCCTGCTATCTTTGCAAACAGTTTTAAGGTAAATGAGTGAGTTTTGTAAGCGTGTTGTGACATCTTTAGCGTACAAATATTAGTATGCAAATATACTTTCGTTGTTGTATACTTATGTATAACGAGTATGTGTTAGTAGATGTTGATCATATTTGCTATATTATAGCTTGTATTAATGATGATAAAGTAAGATAACGTTCAAATGATGTTTATAAGGTTGTAAAGCAAATTTACTATTTGTCTTATGATAAAGTAGGAATCAATCTCTTTCTAGCTTCCAAGTGTGGTATAAATACTTTTTGCATTCCTAACATCTCCAGTAGGTGTATGTAAACTGTCTTCTTTTATTGTAAGACAGGTTATATTTACTCCATTTTCCTTCATCTGATAGTGTGGCATTACTTGATAATGAACTTGAGGGACTGAAAAAGATAGCAAGACTTGTAACTGTTTTAATTGCTGATAACTTTGTCCTAACTTTGAGGAAAGACATAGCAATTCTTTCTGAAGGTATGTATGTGATATAATATATGCATTTGCTATAGCAAAATCTACTAGATGTTTACAACACACTGATATAGATTTTCATTTCTTAGTCAGAGACAATAGATTATGATCAACACTTCTCATGTACATGCTTTGCTCTATTATGTTAAAAGGACATGTTTTTTAAAATTGTCCTTTTGTCTTTGCAAGAAGCAGTATAGTTTTTTTTCAACAATTAGGTGTATAACTTCCATCACAACATTACCACCTAATCCCATTTCATTACATGAGTAATCAACGTTAAAGTGTTATAAAATTTTACTGCTCTTAAAATGTTGAATAATTAAAAGAAAGAAAATCCCCAAACTTGATCAGTAAATTAACACGTGTAAATTGTAGTATACTGACGTAGTGTACCTACCTACTCAGTATACTACAACTCAGACCTGTAGTATACTGAATCAGTATACTATGAAAGTACAAATCACATGAATACATACAGGTTGCCACCATAATGTTAAACTACACATTGCAGCTGCAAGAATCAAAGAAGGATTGAGGTCTCTCATTCTACCTTACAAGGTTGATATGTTTTTAATTCACAGGTATTAATGGAGTAGAACGTAATTATAGTTAGGTTTATATTCTAATTCCTGGATAATGAAGAATATGTAAGAATGTTTTATACTAATTTAATCTTGTGTTTTCTCACTGTGTATCAGGATTGTAATGAGTTTGTAAAACTGGTTAGCCAAATGTCTGTGTCAGTAGGAACAGCCTGACGTCTAAACATATTTGTAAGAATCCATTTTATTTAATATTGTTCTATTATTTGTCAATATGTATCACAGACTACAGTAAGACTACAGATGAGAGGTTAGTCAAACATGATGTGTACTTTTTATTTGTCAGTAAGAGTAGGTTTGTGTTTTATAGCAGTACTTTATTACATAACTGTGTCTCCTATTACCTTGATACAAGGTATACATATAAATTCTGTATTAATTTGTGTATTAATCAAGAAGTATTTAAGTGCAGACTGATAGTAACAAGAGCTTTCAATAAAGCGAATGATTTACAGGTAAGACTCTTGTCAACTCATTATTGTTGTGTTGTCTCTTTCTTTATAGAATTATATGCTAGTCCTATCTGTTGGATAACAATGAAAGGTTACCAAATATTGATTAGTTATAAGCAGCTTTATACAATATAATAGATACCAGATCACTTCCAGAGTCTTTGGTGTTATGAGTGCTGCTATCAGATATAACATGGTAACATAATGTAGAAACACACTCAATAATATTCAATGATGTGATTTATTATTCTATGGGGAGTTTTGCTTTGTGTCTGTGTTAACTAGTGAAACAATCTGGACATTTTGTTATATTTGTGTAATGATTACTAAAGGTACATATAGTTTATGCTGTTAGTAAAATTGAAATAACACTGTATAACATAATATCGTGTTTGTTTTATCTTTTGAGTCACATACACACACATATACAGGTTAAAGACTTCATAAAGTGTAAGTTTCATATTTGTTAATAAGACTGTAAAATACTTTGGTAATTTTGTTATGTGATATGATACTGCTAAATATACAACTGTCGAATGTACCACTCTCAAATGATATACTGTCAATATTATTGTAATGTAATGTTAGCCTATATTACATAATTATTCTCTATTCTTTTTTATATAGCATCATTGGAGTGTTGTCGTAAGTTCAGAGGTAACAATAATGTATGCTATATTTTATAATTTTTATTATATACTATTTCATATTTTTTTCTTCTTTTCTCATTTTTCTCTACAGATCTTTAGGTAGGTCGGTGCTTCAAGACACTTATTTATCTCTCCTTCTTACGCTGTAAGTTAGTAATGTATATTATATTAACTTATGGGTTTATAACACATTAATATTTTTTTATTTTTCTTTCTTTCTATAGCATCATTGGAGTCCAGGATCTAGTTGGTTGTCGTAAGTTCAGAGGTAACAATAATGTATGCTATATTTTATAATTTTTATTATATATTATTTCCTATATTTTCTTTTTTTCTCATCTTTTTTTCACCAGATCTTTAGGTTGGAGGTCGCTGCCTCAAGACACATTCAACTATCTCTACATTGAGGGTGTAAGTTCATTAGTACTTAATACAAGGTCATAAAATGTAGTTGTTGGTAGTATATCATTTGAGAGTGGTACATTCGACAGTTGTAAATTTGGTAGAGTGTAGTTGTAATCAAAGTAATATACAATTATATCCTCTAGAGCAAGGGACAAAGGTGCAGTATATGATCCTGGAAAAGGCTGAGGAAGTCACAAGCAATAATTAGTTATCTTGTTTCCACCCCCATACATCCCAAGGCTATTTTGGGTTAAGCTAGAAAATATGAGGTGTGGTCAAAATAAGCCAAACCCAATGTTAGTAGGCGTGTCTGTCTACTGAAGCCTGATAAGTAGGCGTTGTTTTTTTTGTTGTTTTTTAAGTTTTTTTAATTACAATATTACATTCTTCATAAAACCATTGGAAAAATTAGATTACAAATTAACAGTGTTAATTTATTTAATCAAACTGAGAAAAGTTGATAAGTTGTTTCAGGTTAAGAGTGTATGTTACAGAAATAAACATAGATATCAGGTCATCATTTTTAGAACCTATATGTAGTATGTAGTACATGATTAGTTTGAAACAAAATCATTTCACATATTTTGATGAAACTTTGGCTATTAGCTGCCACAATACTTCTTGAGCCCTTAAATGAGAAGCAGAGATTTACATACAAACAGCTATTTTTAGATATTGAAGAAAATCTGTTAATCTACTGTTACTTGACATGTATCAATATTGTGTCCTTTACTTTTCTAATAGAAACAGCTGACACATGTACAAAATGTGGCTCATTTGCAACAGGCTAAACAAGATAGACAATAAAGAGTTGACTGTCATTTTGTAGGATTTGTTGATTAAATCTATTTTAAGGTTTTCCATTCACAATATAATGTAATGTACACTAAATATGTACTCCTGATAATCAACTTACTAAACACTTTTTGGAATAGTGAACTTGTACTGTAGTATAGGTTGACTTATAAAACTGTTGATAAATGTATAAAGAAGTGTCTTCTGATCCTAACAGATCAGAGAGTGATGTGTATCATATATAAACAAAAACTAACTCCTTACTGCAACTAATATATTCATTTTTCACAGACAGTCCCACAAACTTTGTACAATTGGGGTGTTCTTTGTTAGTCCTTAGACAGGTCCTTGTCTTCACAGACCAGAGTTTAAGTTCACCATCTGTTGAGCTATGAAAAGTATAGTTGATTCACCCACTCAGCTAGCTAGCCATGTTTACAGTAATAGTTTACGCTGAGACTAACTCATTATCATTGAAGTACTACATATAGATAATGGCCTTTTTATGACCTCTCAATGACAATACAGGCTTTGCAAACATTCTTATATCCATCAACCTAATTATACAATCTGCAGCAATGATATACAACATTGTTGATTGCATTTAAAGCTACTATGACAATAGTATAAACTAAGCTATTTTCTAATGGACAGTTACGTAGCACATCTATTCTCTTACCAGTACTACCATAAGCCAGATGATATCTATTATTAGGTTGAAATCTCACACTAGAGATAATATCTTGTGAAGAGACTGAGCACTGGTTTAATGTTAAATGCCACAGTTTAGAGAACAGTCACTGGTCCCAGAAGCCAAGAGAAATGAGTCATATTTGTTATAGTGAACAGACCTCTTCTATGACGCTACTAAATAGTAGAATGAGACACTCAATATTGTAATATATCAGATCCTCGTTTCTTTGGATTGAGGAAGCACTGACTATAAGAGGTTAGTATTGTCATGTCTTTCATTGCTGTGAGTAATACTAACACTTAAGCCCCAGAAGAGAATGGACACAAATTATACTGACCTGATATGTGTGGATAGATTTGTTATGGTGAGTATTGCAGATTGATAATGTACTATCAAAATCACTAGCTGTTAATTATACAATATTAAACCAACAGCAGTCTCACCTTAATTCTTTTAGCATAACTCCAACAGCAAATTAAGAACTCACCATCTCTATCAAATTCAATAGTAGATACAATACTGCTATTTCCGATAGGTGTGTCACCATAATATAATGTAGAAAATTCTTGAAATGTTGAGTATTTAGTAACATCAGTCAGTATGTCACAAAATAAAGATGCGGAGGATAGGAGGAAGCTATGTTTTGAGTTGACGGATCATGTTGACCCACTGTATAGTAATATGCAACAATAAACTATAACTCATACAGTAACTATGTTATGCTAACCAAAATATAATTGTTCTTGTTACTGTTACATGAAGTATACTCACAGATATTAGGTGAGTTGGAGAGAGAGTAATAACATTGCAATAACTCATCAAAATTACCGTTAAGACAGTGCTTTCT
Source organism: Xestospongia muta (assembly GCA_963693285.1). NCBI lineage: Eukaryota > Metazoa > Porifera > Demospongiae > Haplosclerida > Petrosiidae > Xestospongia > Xestospongia muta. Next base: position 20,911 of record OY848920.1, on the reverse strand, counting down.
TTTAGATAACTGAGACTATAAAAGAAAGGTATTGATACTTACGTGCAAAAGGTTAAGACACAAAATTATTAACCAAGTTATTATCATTAGCAAGTTTAATCAAAGGCATATTGTTCCCTCTTCTGAAAGTGTGACATTATCAGATTCAGTTTCCAGAGTCTGGACCTCAATGTCTTTGTCTATTAATTGTAACTCTTTATTAACTTCTTATAATTGCTGCAAACCACAACAAAAAACGCCAAATTGAAAAAGTAGCATATTAACTCAATTTATGTACGTGAAGTTTCCTTTTCTTAGCTTTGGTCAAAAATTCAGTATATATCTTCTTAGATATTATTGCCTGCTCCTAAACAAAAGTAGTTTGTCTTAAAAATATAGCATGTGTAGTTTGTCATAGCATGTACTTAATACAATACACAGTGTAATTATTGAAACATAATTCTATATTACCTTCTTAACTGCCATATGTTGAGAAGCAACAATAGAGTTCTCCTTCCCTACAGAAATATTTATAAAACTTTGTAAATTATAACTAACATAAGAAATTTGGGACAACAAATTCATCTTGAGACGAAATTAAAAAGTTCATATCATCAATTATAAATAATTCGTTAAAATTAATAATTATTAATCATGTATATATATATATATCAATTATATAAAAACTCTTTAGCGTACATCTCATTTAATCCTTAGATAAAGTATATACTACTTCGTGTCATTAACTTGTATCATAATTCAGAAAGGTTGATACATCTTGAGAACTAGTAAAGATATACTGACTTTTTGCAGACATTTAATGTACATTTATATAACTCATACCATTGTGACAGTCCATGTTAGAAGTAAAGATTACTTAGTACCACCAAAAAGAGAGAGGAGACTATAAACAGTGACAATGTCTACTGCTGAGTGCCATATAGTGATATCTTCATAATAACCACATACAATGAACACAACAATATATGAACTTACCAAAAACATGGTACATTAATCCAATGCCACTTATACTAGAGAAAATCCTCTAAAATGTAATATAGTAATATAAACAAACTATGAAAAGTTAAGAACATCTGAATCCATACAGATTGTACAGATATCAATGGACGATAGATGAAAGACAATACATAGGCTAAATATAAGCATAAAATAAACATAGTATATTAAAAGTACTCACCAAGGAATAGTCCGATTAGAAGGCGAGCTGCTGGTTCTGGGATGCCTAACAGAAGAGACACACTCCCTTCTACCGATATGTTATTTCATGATTTTAACTCTATCTGAGTTGAATGACTTTAATCATTAATTTTACTGAGCTATTTTATTATAGCTAGGCAATTATTCCGAGGAGAAATTACAGGAGGATGACTATAACTGGAGGAATTAATGGAGGAGAAATTAAAGTATTACAAATTAAAGGAGGATGAATTAAAGCAGGAATTAAAGGAGAAGAAATTAAAGTATGAGAAATTAAAGGTGAATTGATTAAAATAGGAATTAAAAGATGAATTTAAATAGAAATTAATAGAAAAATTAAAGTAGAAGAAATTAAAGGAGGAATTAAAGAAGAAAATAAAGCAGGAATTAATGGAGGAGAAAATAAAGTATGAGAAATAAGAAAGGATGAATTACAGCAGCAATTAAAGGAGAATTTATATAAAGTTACATCCTGTTAAAGTAGGTCCTCTAGTTACTGGTACTCCACCTTTATTATCCCAGATAGTGTAAGTTGTTAGTATTGTATAACTAATGGAATAATTATATGATGTTACAGGGATGGTATTTGACCTCCACCTGACTTTCCCACCAAAATGTATGGTCAAATCCGTGATGAATTACAAACTAGAGATATAGTTTTGTTTTCGGGGGCTACAAGTTCAGGAGCACTTATCAAAAATATTTGATGGAGCTATTTTTTCATATGTTGGTTTGTAAGTATAATAGGATATAATATAACAACATATGAAATATGGTAGGTATTACAACATCGATATTCCAGTTATGTTATGGTTTGAGAATCTAGTACTAATAAAGCAGGACTTGTTGATCTTGATACAGGAACTGTCTGAAGAGGTATAGAACTCTTCCCACTCAGGAATAAAATTTTCTCTGTCTGGTATAATCGTGTTGGTATTCAACAATTAACTGGACTAACTGATGAGCAATGGGAGACATTATATGAGACAATGTTAAAAGTTAGCTATGAAAGTAATAGTATTGTCATTTGTATTAAGAAGTTTCAAGGAAGACCATATGAAAAGAACCAGTTAGATTTGATTATGTCTGCTGTTGATTATGATGACAAATACTTGGATTTTCTCAGGAGTCATGAAGAAGATTTGAGTTTCATATTTTGTAGTGAACTTGTTGCTCGTGTATATCAAGAACTTAATCTCATTGGTGGGAACAGTACTTGTAATACTTTATTATATTATTTTCTTCTAGATAAAACCAGGCTCTCCAGTGAGTATACTCCAGATAGTTTTGGTAGTCATTGTCCTTTGAAATTAAACTATGGACATTTGGAACCAGAGGTTTATATTGATATGAGGTTGGATTTTGAGAAGGATGTTTACCGACAAAGCACTATCTCTGCTACAGAAGCTAATAAAATTGTTCAATAATTCAGTGATATTTGTTGTTAGTACTTTATAGTTACAAAATAACTAAATGCTTTTTTACATTTTTTATTAATAACAATTGTCTGTACAGGATAGAGGCTGGCTTAAGGTAGTGATCATATTACCATTGGAATGTTGTGGTTTACAAGTGTTAGAGTAATGTGTAAATTATATCAGCCATTGCATAGACGTGCTGCTATAAAAGTCAATTAAAGACTAATGCTGAGAATTACAATTATGATGAGACCAAACTGGAAAGTTGAGGTTTTCTGTAAATATGTTAAGTTTTATGGTTTATTGATTAAGGTTTAGGGTTATCTATAACAAAACACATTATCTAGTGTTAGCTACAAACTGTACTCACCTCTTTTCTTATCTCAACCTCATTTTGAGAAGTACATCATTCTCATTTATACAGTCAATACAATAGTCTTGTGTAGCCGATATCTTACACTAAGTAGGTTTGAAAATGTAAAACTATTATTAGTAAAATTAGCAGCATTGTTCAATATTGTAGTAACATAGTGTGTGTCCATTATAAAAGGATATTGTATGTGAGTTCCATGATTCCAATCTTCAAATTATCCTCAGCAGTTTCACTCACTTTTCTTAAGAATATCGAGTGTAGTCTGCATATATAGGTGTAGAGGAGTTAAAGTCCACACTTTCTTAGATTTTGATGTAGATTTTGTGGAGCTGTCAACATTTTTGGGGATTAAGATCGATGCACGAAACATCTCAAATAATTACAGCTATCAGAAAGTTGTTACTGCATCTATCTGCTTTTTATAGTACCTTTCCCGTCAGAAGTCTTAAAAGTATAGTCAATATTGGAATTCAGAAAGGGAGCAAACAAATAGATGTGGCTACTTGGATTACTTTGACAAAACTCAATGAAGCTCATAATGCATATTCTAGAATGTATTCCCATACTGTAAGTAGTAGCTAATATGATACATATATGTAACATCAAGCACACATATTATATTAACACAATTGATTGTCTGGTACAATATTGGAGACTCCTTAGGAGGAGCAGAGGTGGTCTGTTATGTATATTTACAATGCAATATAGTTTGATCTTGTATATCATGTAGCCAGATTGGCTTTGACCTCATGTAATAACGAGAATTGTGTATGCATTGTAGATATGATTCAGTATATAGATGATTTAATAGAGTATTCACTAGTTTTATAAATCTTATTGCATCAGCACATGATAGAGGAATCTGTGTTTGTAATAATTCTGTAACAGTTTCTTTAATAGTCTAATATACGTTTTGTAAGTTAGCTATATGTATATACAAATAAATATAGATACGTGTTATGTATATAAATTACTGTAATAAGAGTTTGTATAGAATGGCTTACCATGTTACTATGGTGACATAGTTTACAATGACATGGTTAGGATACAAGTTACCTTCTCATTTTAGTCAGATCCATCTAGAATGTAAAGTAGATTTGATTATATTAGAGCGTTCATTGTCTGTACTCACAAATTGATGACATAAATGTACCTCTAACCTCTTATTCTACCTGTATATATTATATACATGTAAAATAATAGATCTTTTTAGTTTTTTGCAGACTAGCAAGCAGTGTTTGAATGCAACGAATTCTGTATGCTCTATTTATTATGAAGTTACTTACTTGTTTCCAGCTGCTAAATAACATCCTGGAGATCATTTAAGTAGATTATAGTTTTCTTAAGTGACCACACATCATCTGATAAGTGTTTTTTCAAGTGGTTACTAGACATTTGGCTCGTTTTTGGACCTCAAAGTTTTCACTTCAATTCAGGTGAGAATTTTAATTATATGATAAGTAATAAGTGTGAATATTGTAAAAGAACAAGAAATAAATTAAAAATGGTAGTATATAAACATCAATCTACTTTATAGTAAAATAAACATGGCAAAAAGACCTAGGATTTTGACAGCAGAGGATGTAATCCATGAGCTCGATGGAGACAACTATTTCCTTGAACTAGATGATACTCAAGAGCCAGTTATGCCTGGAAGTGACGATGATTTCAGCAATTTGGAAGATATTAATGAGGATGATCAAGAAGGTAATTATATTCATATCAACAATAAAGTGATATCTGTGGTTAGTATCTACCAGTATAGCAACTTTTTTTTCTTATTTTTTTAGAAAATCCATACCATAGTTCTATCTTACATCCATCTATCTCAGTTTGCAACCACACATCACAACAACCAAACAATTGTTCATCACTATCCTCTACTATACAAACATCTCAATTATTAATACTTCCTTTAATTCAATCAACTATAGTTCAAACATCAACCTTTATTAATTAACGGAATTGCGCATTGCGCGTAATATTGTATTTGAGACGTAAGAGAAAGTAACGTGTTTTGTATTTCACTAGTTGCCTAGCCTTCTAACGCGCTACAGCAGCCAGTGAAACTACTCAACGAGGGTTTAGAAGTGTTCCTGCTATCTTTGGAAACAGTTTTAAGGTAAATGAGTGAGTTTTGTAAGCGTGTTGTGACATCTTTAGCGTACAAATATTAGTATGCAAATATACTTTCGTTGTTGTATACTTATGTATAACGAGTATGTGTTAGTAGATGTTGATCATATTTGCTATATTATAGCTTGTATTAATGATGATAAAGTAAGATAACGTTCAAATGATGTTTATAAGGTTGTAAAGCAAATTTACTATTTGTCTTATGATAAAGTAGGAATCAATCTCTTTCTAGCTTCCAAGTGTGGTATAAATACTTTTTGCATTCCTAACATCTCCAGTAGGTGTATGTAAACTGTCTTCTTTTATTGTAACACAGGTTATATTTGCTCCATGTTCCTTCATCTGATAGTGTGGCATTACTTGATAATGAACTTGAGGGACTGAAAAAGATAGCAAGACTTGCAACTGTTTTAATTGCCAATAACTTTGTCCTAACTTTGAGGAAAGACATAGCAGTTCTTTCTGAAGGTATGTATTGTGATATAATATATGCATTTGCTATAGCAAAATCTACTAGATATTTACAACACACTGATACAAATTTTCATTTCTTAGTCAGAGACAATAGATTATGATCAACACTTCTCATGTACATGCTTTGCTCTATTATGTTAAAAGGACATGTTTTTTAAAATTGTCCTTTTGTCTTTGCAAGAAGCAGTATAGTTTTTTTCAACAATTACGTGTATAACTTCCATCACAACATTACCACCTAATCCCATTTCATTGCATAAGTAATCAACGTTAAAGTGTTATAAAATCTGCATAGACATGTGAAAGAGCCATTATGTTGTAGCAGTCATTTTCTGCCACAATCCACCTAACTATGTGAATCAGTTTTTCTATGCAGTCTGGAAATCCAAGCCAGACAAATAGTTCAACCAATATTGAATGATATCATAATGCAGTGGTGGAGCCACCAATTTTATCGTGATCAGGTTTATACTATAATCCACATGTCTTTTCTTTGACGTGCCACTTGTGTTTATAAAATAAATGTCAGCATTTTCTCTTGTATGTGCATGTTAAATATTGCATTAATTTAAAAAATCCCCTTGTTTTACTACCACATGTACATCTAAAATAATCAATTAATATTAATTAATATTAATATTATTGCTCTTAAATGTTGAATAATTAAAAGAAAGAAAATCCCCAAACTTGATCAGTAAATTAACACGCGTAAATTGTAGTATACTGACGTAGTGTACCTACCCACTCAGTATACTACAACTCAGACCTGTAGCATACTGAATCAGTATACTATGAAAGTACGAATCACGTGAATACATACAGGTTGCCGCCATAATGTTAAACTACACATTGCAGCTCCCAGAATCAAAGAAGGATTGAGGTCTCTCATTCTACCTTACAAGGTTGATATGTTTTTAATTCACAGGTATTAATGGAGTAGAACATAATTATAGTTAGGTTTATATCCTATTTCCTGGATAATGAAGAGTATGTAAGAATGTTTTATATTAATTTAATCTTGTGTTTTCTCACTGTGTATCAGGATTGTAATGAGTTTGTAAAACTGGTTAGCCAAATGTCTGTGTCAGTAGGAACAGCCTGACCTCTAAACATATTTGTAAGAATCTATTTTATTTAATATTGTTCTATTCTTTGTCAATATGTATCTCAGACTACAGTAAGACTACAGATGAGAGGTTAGTCAAACATGATGTGTACTCTTTATTTGTCAGTAAGAGTAGGTTTGTGTTTTATAGCAGTACTTTATTACATAACTGTGTCTCCTATTACCTTAATACAAGGTATACATATAAATTCTGTATTAATTTGTGTATTAATCAAGAAGTATTTAAGTGCGGACTGATAGTAACAAGAGCTTTCAATAAAGCGAATGATTTACAGGTAAGACTCTTGTCAACTCATTATTGTTGTGTTGTCTCTTCCTTTATAGAATTATATGCTAGTCCTATCTGTTGGATAACAATGAAAGGTTACCAAATATTGATTAGTTATAAGCAGCTTTATACAATATAATAGATACAAGATCACTTCCAGAGTCTTTGGTGTTATGAGTGCTGCTATCAGATATAACATGGTAACATAATGTAGAAACACACTCAATAATAGTCAGTGATGATGTGATTTATTATTCTATGGGGAGTTTTGCTTTGTGTCTGTGTTAACTAGTGAAACAATCTGGACATTTTGTTATATTTGTGTAATGATTACTAAAGGTACATATAGGTTATGCTGTTAAGAAAATTGAAATAACACTGTATAACATAACATTATGTTTGTTTTATCTTTTGAGTCACATACACATACATACAGGTTAAAGACTTCATAAAGTGTAAGTTTCATATTTGTTAATAAGACTGTAAAATACTTTGGTAATTTTGTTATGTGATATGATACTGCTAAATATACAACTGTCGAATGTACCACTCTCAAATGATATACTGTCAATATTATTGTAATGTAATGTTAGCCTATATTACATAATTATTCTCTATTCTTTTTTATATAGCATCATTGGAGTGTTGTCGTAAGTTCAGAGGTAACAATAATGTATGCTATATTTTATACTATTTAATATTTTTTCTTCTTTTTCATTTTTTCTACAGATCTTTATGTTAGAGGTTGCTACTTCAAGACACTTATTCATCTCTCCTTCTGAGGGTACAACATCTCTCCTTCTGAGGGTACAACATCTCTCCTTCTGAGACATCTCACATCTCTCCTTCTGAGGTTACAACATCTCTCCTTCTGAGGGTACAACATTCTCCTTCTGAGGGTGCAACATCTCTCCTTCTGAGGGTACAACAGTTGTTGTTGTTGTAAGTTCAGAGGTAACAATAATGTATGCTATATTTTATAATTTTTTTAATATACTATTTCATATTGTTTTCTTTCTCATTTTTTTCTACAGATCTTTAGGTTAGAGGTTGCTGCTTCAAGACACTAATTCATCTCTCCTTCTGAGGGTGCAACATCTCTCCTTCTGAGGTTGCAACATCTCTCATTCTGAGGGTACAACATCTCTCCTTCTGAGGGTACATCTCTCCTTCTGAGGGTACAACATCTCTCCTTCTGAGGGTGTAACATCTGTCCTTCTTAGGATGCAACATCTCTCCTTCTGAGGGTACAACATCTCTCTTTCTGAGGGTACAACAGTTGTTGTCGTAAGTTCAGAGTTAACAATAATGTATGCTATATTTTATAAAATTTTTATATACTATTTCATATTTTTTTCTTCTTTTTCATTTTTTCTACAGACCTTTAGGTTAGAGGTCGCGGCTTCAAGACACTTATTCATCTCTTCTTCTGAGGGTACAACATTTCTCCTTCTGAGGGTCCAACATCTCTCCTTCTTAGGGTACAACATCTCTCCTTCTGAGGGTACAACATGTCTCCTTCTGAGGGTACAACAGTTGTTGTCGTAAGTTCAAAGGTAACAATAATGTATGTTATATTTTATAATTTTTTTAATATACTATTCATATTTTTTTCTTCTTTCTCATTTTTTTCTACAGATTTTAGGTTAGAGGTCACTGCTTCAAGACATTTATTCATCTCTTCTTCTGAGGTTGCAGCATCTCTCCTTCTGAGGGTGCAACATCTCTCCTTCTAAGGGTGCAGCATCTCTCCTTCTGAGGGTACAACTGTTGTTGTCGTAAGTTCAGAGGTAACAACTATGTATGCTATATTTTATAATTTTTTTATATACTATTTCATATTTTTTTCTACAGATCTTAGGTTAGAGGTCACTGCTTCAAGACACTTATTCATCTCTCCTTCTGAGGGTACAACATCTCTCCTTCTGAGGCTGCAACATCTCTCCTTCTGAAGGTGCAACATGTCTCCTTCTGAGGTTGCAGCATCTCTCCTTCTGAGGGTAAAGCATCTCTCCTTCTGAGGGTGCAAGTAAGTAATGTATATTATATTAACTTGTGAGTTTATAACACATTATTATTTCTTATTTTTGTTTCTTTTTATAGCATTATTGGAGTCCAGGATCTAATTTTGTCATAAGTTTATAGGTAACAATAATGTATGCTATATTTTATGATTTTTATTATATACTATTTCCTATAATTTTTTTCTCATCTTTTTATCTACAGATCCTTAGGTTGGAGGTTGCTACCTCAGGACGCATTCATCTATCTCTACATCAAAGGCTTTAGATTGGAAGTCGCTACCTCAAGAAGCATTCATCTATCTTTACATTGATAGTGTAAGTTCATTAGTACTTTATACAAGGTCATAAATTGTAGTTGTTGGTAGTATATCATTTGAGAGTGGTACATTCGACAGTTGTAAATTGGGTGTATTTGTAATTAAAGTAATATACAATTATATCCTCTAGAGCAAGGGACAAAGGTGCAGTATATGATCCTGGAGAAGACTGAGGAAGTCACGAGCAACTAATTATTTTAAAAAATTATTTATTTTCACCCCATACATCCCAAGGCTATTTTGGGTTAAGCTAGACCATTAATTAAAATATGAGGTGTGGTCAAAATAAGCCAAACCCAATGTTAGTAGGTGTGTCTGTCTACTGAAGCCTGATTAGTAGGTGTGGTGTTTGTAGTTAGGTTTATATTCTATAAAAATAAGGGATTAATTAAAATATTTCAGGTGTGGATGAGCCACACTTGTGGGTGTGGCAGATGGAGTTTGATGAGTGGGTGTTGTGCTAGCAGTTAGGCTTACATTTGTTGGTGTTTCTAACTAATGGGCAAGGTTATAGTGTATTTCCCATTGCTATTCTCATCCTAAAATACTGTACTAATCAATAAACACTAATGCATTTTGCACAAAAAAGGTTTAGTTAAATTCTAAACGCAGTTAAAATCTAAAGCCCTAAACCTTGATCAATAAACAGTATAGCTTTAACATATTTACAAAGAAACTCAACTTTTCAGTCTTGTCATATCATAATTGCAATTCTCAACACTAGTCTATAATTGACTTTTATTGCAGTATGTCTAAGCAATGGCTAATGAATTTTGTTTGGTTTTTTTTACTGAAATCACTTCAAATTTTTTGTGATGATAGCTATATAGATATTTGTTAAGTGACATGAGTATTACTGCTCTAAAATGTTGCATTATCCTTTTAAAAATGTGTATATAATGAATGCCCTTTGTTCTACTAGTAAATGTCTTCTTTTATTGTAACACAGGTAATATTTACTCCATGTTCCTTCATCTGATAGTGTGGCATTACTTGATAATGAAGTTGAGGGACTGAAAAAAAGCAATGAGACTTGCAACTGTTTTAATTGCCGATAACTTTGTCCTAACTTTGAGGAAAGACATAGCAGTTCTTTCTATAAAGGTATGTATTGTGATATAATATATGCATTTGCTATTAGAAAATCTACTAGATATTTACAACATACACACTGATATACATTTTCATTTCTTAGTCAGAGACAATAATAGTATTGTTGAAATTGATCATTGTGATTATTGTTGTTGCAACAGTGGCTATATTATAGAAAACCTCTTAACATTCCAGTTAGGTCCTATTATAATTGTAATATTTAGCATTAATCTTTAAGTGACTTATTATAGCAGGACCTCTATGCAATGGCTGATATAATTTATATATTACTCAGTATTGCAGTATACATAGTTAGTGGTGGAAGTCTGAGAATTGCTTCACTACTCCAGTGTGTTGAATGTGATGAGTGGTGCCCTAGCTATTTACCTAGATTACATGAGTATGTATAGGCTACACCTATGTAGAACCCCTACCCCATTCTATGTGTAAATGTAGTCTATCACTCTCTAGTTCATTGATTCTAAGAGTACCCTATGACCTACCCCTACTCTATTAATATATATAGCCTACATCTACTCTGTTATTATGTAGAACCTAGCATCATTCTATATGCAAATATAGCCTACACCTATTCTATATGGTATGTAGACTCTATGTGTATGTATAGCCTACATCTACTCTATTATTACATATAGTCTAACCCTATCTAGTACATAAAACTACCCATATTCTATGTATAAATATAGCCAACCCCTATTTTGGGGACCCTTTGTGACGAAAACAATGGGCAAACCAAAGGCCAAACCAAATGGGGGACATTTAGTGATGAAAACTAAAAAAATGGTCAAACCAAAGGGAGGACCCTTTGTAACGAAAGCGTTAACCAAACTGAGGGGGGACTCTTTGTGATGAAAACGACACTCAAACCAAAAGCCTAACCAAATGGGGGACACTTAGTGATAAAAACGATAGCCAAACAAAAGAAGGGACCTTTTGTGACATAAAAAAATGGCCAAACCAAAGGGGGGACTCTTTGTGACAAAAAAGTTGACCAAACCGAAGAGGGACCCTTTGTAATGAAAACGACACTCAAACCAAAGAGGGGGAACTCTTAGTGATGAAAACAATGGCCAAACCAAAGGGGGACGCTTATATTTATAGCTTATAGCTTGGAGTTAAAGCTTAGAGGTTAGAGCTCAAAGTTACAGCTTGGAGTCACAGCTTAAAGTTAGAGATTAGAGCTTATAGTTGGAGTTTATAGCTTACAGGTTAGAGTTATAGCTTATAGCTTATAGCTTATAGTTTGGAGATAGAGTTAGAGCTTATAGCTTGGAGTTAGATTTAGAGCTTATAGCTTGGAGTTAGAGTTAGAGTTTACAGCTTAAAGTTAGAGCTTAGATTTAGAGCTTACACTTAGAGTTAGAGCTTATAGTTGGAGTTAGAACTTACAGTGTAAATGTAGCCTATCGCTATCTAGTTCATTGACTCTAAGAGTACCCTGTGACATAGACCTACTCTATTAATATATATAGCCTACACCTGCTCTGTTATTATGTAGAACCACCATTCATTCTATATGCAAATATAGCCTACCCCTATTCTATATGATATGTAGACTCTATGAGTATGTATAGCCTACACCTACTTTATTATTACATATAGCCTAACCCTATCTAGTATATAAAACTACCCACATAGCCTACCCCTATTTAGTACATAGAATCTACCCCTATTACACCTACCCACAATCTATTTGTAAATACAGCCTACCCCTATTTTATAGAGCCTTTACCTTTACGTAGAACCTACTCAATTATTTCTTAGAACCTACACCTTCTCTATTACTATGTAGGACCTACCTCTTTAATTAATAACCCCCCCTACTATAGTATTATGCAGAGCCCACCCCCATTTGTTATTTGGTGGAGCTTAGAACCTACCTCCATCTATTTTACATAGAACTTGTATCTACTTTCATCTATTATTACATAGAACCTGCCTGCATTTATTATTGCATACCTTTTCTATGTTTAGCCTACACTTAGTCCATTATTATTACTTAAAACCTCCCCTCCAACTGTTATTACTTAGAAGCTATCCCCATCACTTTTATGTAGAACTACCCCTATGAATTATTACGTAGAACCTACCTCCATCTATTATTTTGTAGACCTAAACTCATACTTAGAACTACCCCAATATATTATATGTAGAACCTTCCCTATTATGTAGAACCTACCCCCACCTATTTTTACATACAAACTTACATCTAACATACACCCATCTATTTATGTAGAACCACCCTAACTTCATTATTACTTAGAACTAGTCCTATCTGTACCTACTCCTATCTTTTATTACATAAGACTTACCCCTACTCAATTATTACTTAGAACTACCACAATCTATCACCCTAGAACCTTCCTTTACTCTATTATAATGTAGAACTTACCCCCATCTATTATTACGTACAACCTACCACCATCTATGTATGTAGAACCTTCTGCTACTCCATTATTTCTTAAAACTAGCCCTATTGTAGTGTTTAATAGAACCAGCTGTTATACTAGCCTTAATTAAGATAGAATTATGTTAAGTCTGATAGCCAAAAGAGGCTGTGTTTAGTTGTAGTATTAGGTAATTTTAACTTAGTTTTAGTATTAATGTAGATTTACTTTCAATATGTTTATCAGGACCAGCTGCTGTTACCATAGTCATAGTGTTGTTCTGTTGATCCTTTAAGGCAAACAAGGTTTGGCTTTGCTGCCCTAAACCATAAGCCATTTTGTTTCCTGGTTGTGATTAAATGTTAATGATATTCATAACTATACACTTGTGCCACACAATAGCATGAACATAGACTGCATATAAAGATAGAATCTTAATGATATTCATAACTAGTTAGCCCCACAATAGCATGAATATAAACCGAATATAAAAGGGAGCTACTTAATGATATTCATAACTAGTTTGCCCCACAATAGCATGAACATAGACAGAATATAAAATGAACCTAGTTAATGATATTCATGACTAGTTAGCCCCACAATAGCATGAACATAGACAAAGTATAAAAGGAAGATAGTTAATGATATTAATAACTAGTTAGCCCCACAAGGGCATGAACATAGAGAGAATATAAAAGGGAGCTAGTTAATGAGATTCATAGTTACCAAGCCCCACAAGGGCATGAACATAAACAAAATATATAAGGGAGCCAGTTAATGAGATTCATAGTCAGCCCCACAAGGGCATGAACATAAACAGAATATATAAGGGAGCTAGTTAATGATATTCATAACTGGTTAGCCCCGCAATAACATGAACATAGACAGGATATAAAAGGCAGTCGGTTAATGAGATTCATGAGCCAATAATTGTGCCCCACAAGTGAATGAAGTGTGGTCACGCATAAAAGCAATGGAAATTGTGTGGAATGTAGTGGGTGGGTTAATGAGGGTGGGGTTTAGAGTTAAAGCTTACAGCTTAACTGGAGTTATCGTTTTAGCTTATAGTTATAGCTTATGGAGTTAGAGCTTATAACTGGAGTTATCGTTTTAGCTTATAGTTATAGCTTATGGAGTTAGAGCTTATAGTTAGTGCTTACAGCTTATAGTTATAGCTTAGACCTTATAGTTATAGCTTAGACCTTATAGTTACAGCTTATAAATTATAGTTATAGCTTATAGAGTTAGAGCTTATAGCTATTTATAGCTTTTGTAGCTATTTATAACTTTTGTCTTATAGCTTATAGTTAGAGCTTATAGTTAGAGCTTACAGCTTATAGAGTTAGAGGTTACAGCTTAGAGTTGGTGGTTATAGCTTATAGATAGAGTTAGAGCTTATAGAGTTAGAGCTTATAGATTTAGAGTTAGAGCTTATAGTTAGAGGTAGAGCTTAAACTGTCGAGTTAGAGCTTATAGCTTATATTTAGAGCTTATAGTTACTGCTTATAGCTTATAGTTATAGTTTATAAAGTTAAAGTTAGAGCTTAAGTACCAAATAGTTTTTAGGGTTTTAGCACCAAATGGATTAGGCTTTAAGTCTTTGCATTTTGCACTGCATTACAGTTTAAGTCTTTGAATTTTGTAACAGATTGCATTATCCTTTTAAAAATATTTATATAATGCCCTTTGTTCTTCAAGTAAATGTACATGTAAATTAATAAATTTGTTTTGGTTTTTTTATACAAACTTTAAAGAATGAAATTGCTTTAAATTTTTTTTGATGATAGCTATATATTAGTATTACTGCTCTAATATCTAGCATTATCTTTTTATAATGTTTATATTATGCCCTTTGTTCTACTAGTAAATGTATATGTAAACTAATTAATTTTTTTTGTTTTTTTTACAGACTTTTAAAGAATTAAATTGCTTCAAATTTGTCATCAGACTACAACGGCATAATTAAATATTTTAAAAATATTAATAATAATTATCAACTTTTAATTATGTATAGAGTCAATCATAATTAATTACAAAGAAATGGTGAAGTTTAGTTTTGTTTACAAAGAACTATCCTGGAATTTTTGAGCTCCTGTTAAAACTGCAATACGAAATTTTCCAAACAAATCCACGAAATTTTCCAAACAAATCCATAATGTGGATAAAAGATCTATCTCTATGTACAAGAGAGCTAGACTATTAAGTCTTTGTTGTGTCATTGTCCAGAGTAAGAATTTTTTTAGGGTTTAAAGAACTATTCTGGAATTTTTGAGCTCCTGTTAAAACTGCAATACGAAATCTTCCAAACAAATCCATAATGTGGATAAAAGATCTATCTCTATGTACAAGAGAGCTAGACTATTAAGTCTTTGTTGTGTCATTGTCCAGAGTAAGTACTTTTTAAGCCAACGAATACTAGAAAAACTACCCAGAAGTCATTTCCTTTCCTGAATTAGCTTACCAGGGCTATGCCCTAGTATGCCCAGGTCTAAATACGCCTATGTTTGAGTCAAAGTCAGGCCCTGGTATTGCCAGCATAGCTGGCAATTGCTATACTTGAAGCTTCATCCAGTATCTGCTGAATCACACTATTTTTGTTAGAATTCCTTCAAGCAACCAGCAAACATACATCTTATGAATGTATACTATAGGTATACTATATGGTCAGTCTGAAGAAAATGTTTTCAGGTCATTTAAGTGCATATGGACATCATAATGGCAAAGAGTATTAACAAACAGGCAATGATCAAGACATTGTCCCTTCAGAAGATCAGTGTACAATTGAGAAATTAATATTAGAAGTACCTGAAGATGTTACACCTACTGAAATAAAATGAAGGCTCACCTTTTGAGAAGAATGTTTTCCAACAAAACAGTATCTCCACTACAGAAACTAATAAAGTTATACAATGATTCAGTGACATTTGTTAGAGTATTTTATTGATACAGTTACAAAATAACTAAGCATTACTTTTTACATTTACTATTAAATCACAATTGACCGTAATTAACCCTAATTAACCCTAATAAACTCTAATTAATGCCTATGTTTGAGTCAAAGTCAAGCCCTGGTATTACCAACATAGCTGGCAATTGCTATACTTGAAGCTTCATCCAGTATCTGCTGAATCACACTATTTTTGTTAGAATTCCTTCAAGCAACCAGCAAAGATACATCTTATGAATGTATACTATAGGTATACTATATGGTCAGTCTGAAGAAAATGTTTTCAGGTCATTTAAGTGCATATGGACATCATAATGGCAAAGAGCATTAACAAACAGGCAATGATCAAGACATTGTCCCTTCAGAAGATCAGTGTACAATTGAGAAATTAATATTAGAAGTACCTGAAGATGTTACACCTACTGAAATAAAATGAAGGCTCACCTTTTGAGAAGAATGTTTTCCAACAAAACAGTATCTCCACTACAGAAACTAATAAAGTTATACAATGATTCAGTGACATTTGTTAGAGTATTTTATTGATACAGTTACAAAATAACTAAGCATTACTTTTTACATTTACTATTAAATCACAATTGACCCTAATTAACCCTAATAAACTCTATTTAATGCCTATGTTTGAGTCAAAGTCAGGCCCTGGTATTACCAACATAGCTGGCAATTGCTATACTTATAGCTTCATCCAGTATCTGCTGAATCACACTATTTTTGGTAGAATTCCTTCAAGCAACCAGCAAAGATACATCTTATGAATGTATACTATAGGTATACTATATGGTCAGTCTAAAGAAAATGATTTTAGGTCATTTAAGTGCATATGGACATCATAATGGCAAAGACCATTAACAAACAGCCAATGATCAAGATAATGTTCCATCACAAGATCAGTGTACAATTAAGAAATTAATATTAGAAGTACCTGAAGATGTTACACCTGCTGAAATAAAATGAAGGCTCACCTTTTGAGAAGAATGTTTTCTAACAAAACAGTATCTCCACTACAGAAGATAATAAAGTTATATAATGATTTAGTGACATTTGTTAGAGTATTATATTGCTACAGATACAAAATAACTAAGTATTACTTTTTACTTTTATTATAAAATCACAATTGTCTGTAAAGAATAGAGGCTGGCTTGAGGATTATCTTACCCTGAGAATGTTGGGTTAAGGTTAAGTAAGGGGAGTCTTGTGAAGATCCAAGGGAGGAGTATTGTGAATGGCCAAGGAAAGTCTTGTGAATGGCCAAAGGGGGACTCTTGTAACAGACAAGAGGGACTTATGCAATAGGCCAATGAGGGACCCTTGTGAACAGCGAAGGGGTGTATTGCAGATTAGTATAAAAGTGTTTGAATATGTAGTTTGTCTATAGATTAGTTTTAAAACAAAGTTAGATTTTAATCTGTTAGCTTTCAACAGTGGTCAGTTAGAGTAGTGGTTAGCTTGGAGTAGCTTGAATTTGGAGTTCAATCCCTAGATTGGTGAAAAAAAAATTAAGGTTTAATTTGTTTCCTGTCATCTGTGGTTAGTTGGAATAGTGGTTAACATGGAGGACCTTGAATTTGGAGTTCAATCCCGACATTAATGAAAAAAAAATTGGTTAATAAATGAAAAAATATTCAAATAATTAGTAGAAAGGAAATTTGGTAAAGTTAATTGAGTGATTAGAAAAAGTTAATAAAGGGATAAAAAGAGGAAAAGGTGAATGAAGGGATAAAAAGAGACGTGAATAAAGGGAAAGGGATAAAAAGAGAGGTAAATAAAGGGAAAAAGGAAAAAAAGAAAAAGGCAGGGTTAATTAGGGTTAATTAGGGTTAATTAGGGTTAATTAGGGTTAATTAGGGTTAATTAGGGTTAATTAGGGTTAATTAGGGTTAATTAGGGTTAATTAGGGTTAATTAGGGTTAATTAGGGTTAATTAGGGTTAATTAGGGTTAATTAGGGTTAATTAGGGTTAATTAGGGTTAATTAGGGTTAATTAGGGTTAATTAGGGTTAATTAGGGTTAATTAGGGTTAATTAGGGTTAATTAGGGTTAATTAGGGTTAATTAGGGTTAATTAGGGTTAATTAGGGTTAATTAGGGTTAATTAGGGTTAATTAGGGTTAATTAGGGTTAATTAGGGTTAATTAGGGTTAATTAGGGTTAATTAGGGTTAATTAGGGTTAATTAGGGTTAATTAGGGTTAATTAGGGTTAATTAGGGTTAATTAGGGTTAATTAGGGTTAATTAGGGTTAATTAGGGTTAATTAGGGTTAATTAGGGTTAATTAGGGTTAATTAGGGTTAATTAGGGTTAATTAGGGTTAATTAGGGTTAATTAGGGTTAATTAGGGTTAATTAGGGTTAATTAGGGTTAATTAGGGTTAATTAGGGTTAATTAGGGTTAATTAGGGTTTAGGGTTTAGGGTTTAGGGTTTAGGGTTTAGGGTTAGGGTTTAGGGTTTAGGGTTTAGGGTTTAGGGTTTAGGGTTTAGGGTTAGGGTTTAGGGTTTAGGGTTTAGGGTTAGGGTTTAGGGTTTAGGGTTAATTAGGGTTAATTAGGGTTAATTAGGGTTAATTAGGGTTAATTAGGGTTAATTAGGGTTAATTAGGGTTAATTAGGGTTTAGG
>OY848919.1:13333638-13573638 GCA_963693285.1 Xestospongia muta | reverse complement strand
CATTAATGTAGGGATTGAACTCCAAATTCAAAGTCCTCCATGTTAACCACTATTCCAACTAAGCACAGGTGACAGGAAACAGATTAAACCTTCATTTTTTTTTCACCAATCTAGGGATTGAACTCCAAATTCAAGCTACTCCAAGCTAACCACTACTCTAACTGACCACTGTTGAAAGCTAACAGATTAAAATCTAAATTTGTTTTTAAACTAATCTAGAGACAAACTACATATTCAAACACTTTTATACTAATCTGCAATAGACTCCTTCACTGTTCACAAGGGTCCCTCCTTGGCCTATTGCATAAGTCCCCTCTTGTCTGTTTACAAGAGTCCCCCTTTGGCCATTCACAAGCCTTTCCTTGGCCATTCACAATACTCCTCCCTTGGATCTTCACAAGACTCCCCTTACTTAACCTTAGCCCAACATTCTCAGGGTAAGATAATCCTCAAGCCAGCCTCTATTCTTTACAGACAATTGTGATTTTATAATAAAAGTAAAAAGGTAATGCTTAGTTATTTTGTATCTGTAGCAATATAATACTCTAACAAGTGTCACTGAATCATTGTATAACTTTATTATCTTCTGTAGTAGAGATACTGTTTTGTTGGAAAACATTCTTCTCAAAAGTCCAGCCTTCATTTTGTTTCAGTAGGTGTAACATCTTCAGGTACTTCTAATATTAATTTCTTAATTGTGCACTGATCTTGTGATGGAACATTATCTTGATCATTGGCTGTTTGTTAATGCTCTCTGCCATTATGATGTCCATATGCACTTCAATGACCTGAAATCCTTTTCTTCAGACTGACCATATAGTATACCTATAGTATGCATTCATAAGATGCATCTTTGCTGGTTGCTTGAAGGAATTCTACCAAGAATAGTGTAATTCAGCAGATACTGGATGAAGCTACAAGTATAGCAATTGCCAGCTATGTTGGTAATACCAGGGCTTGACTTTGACTCAAACATAGGCATTAATTAGAGTTTATTAGGGTTAATTAGGGTTAATTAGGGCCAATTGTGATTTAATAATAAATGTAAAATTAATGCTTAGTTATTTTGTAACTGTATCAATAAAATACTCTAACAAATGTCACTGAATCATTGTATAAATTTATTAGTTTCTGTAGTGGAGATACTGTTTTGTTATAAAACATTCTTCTCAAAAGGTGAGCCTTCATTTTATTTCAGTAGGTGTAACATCTTCAGGTACTTCTAATATTAATTTCTTAATTGTACACTGATCTTGTGATGGAACATTATCTTGATCATTGGCTGTTTGTTAATGGTTTTTGCCATTATGATGTCCATATGCACTTCAATGACCTGAAATCATTTTCTTCAGACTGACCATATAGTATACCCATAGTATACATTCATAATATGTATGTTTGCTGGTTGCTTGAAGAAATTCTAACAAGAATAGTGTAATTCAGCAGATACTGGATGAAGCTACAAGTATAGCAATTGCCAGCTATGTTGGTAATACCAGGGCTTGACTTTGACTCAAACATAGGCATTAATTAGAGTTTATTAGGGTTAATTAGGGTTAATTAGGGCCAATTGTGATTTAATAATAAATGTAAAAAGTAATGCTTAGTTATTTTGTAACTTTATCAATAAAATTCTCTAACAAATGTCACTGAATCATTGTATAACTTTATTGGTTTCTGTAGTGGAGATACTGTTTTGTTATAAAACATTCTTCTCAAAAGGTGAGCCTTCATTTTATTTCAGTAGGTGTAACATCTTCAGGTACTTCTAATATTAATTTCTCAATTGTACACTAATCTTCTGATGGGACAATATCTTGATCATTGGCAGTTTGTTAATGTTCTTTGGCATTATGATGTCCATATACACTTGAAGGACCTGAAATTATTTTCTTCAGACTGACCATATAGTATACCCATAGTATACATTCATAATATGTATGTTTGCTGGTTGCTTGAAGAAATTTTTTAAAAAATAGGGTGATTCAGCAGATACTGGATGAATCTACAAGTATAGCAATTGCCAGCTATGCTAGCAATACCAGGTCCTGACTTTGACTTAAACATAGGCGTATTTAGACCTGGGCATACTAGCGCATAGCCCTGGTAAGCTGATCCAGGAAAAGAAATGGCTTCTGGGTAGTTTTTCTAGTATTTGTTAGCTTAAAAAGTATTTACTCTTGACAATGACACAACAAAGACTTAATAGTCTAGCTCTCTTGTACATAGAGATAGATCTTGTGCCCACATTATGGATTTGTTTGGAAAATTTCATATTGCAGTTTTAACAGGAGCTCAAAAATTCCAGGATAGTTCTTTGTAACAAAACAAAACTAAACTTCACCATTTCTTTGTAATTAATTATGATTGACTCTATACATAATTAAAAGTTAATAACTATTGATAATTAGTATTAATATTTTAAAAAAAGCCATCAATATTTAATTATGCCCTTGTAGTCTTATGACTAATTTGAAGCATTCAATTCTTTAAAAGTCTGTAAAAAAACAAAAAAAATTAATTCATTTACATATACATTTACTAGTAGAACAAAGGGCATAATATAAACATTTTAAAAAGATAATGCTAGATATTAGAGCAGTAATACTAATATATAGCTATCATCATAAAAAATTTCAAGAGATTTCATTCTTTAAAGTCTATATAAAAAAACCAAAACAAATTTATTAATTTAAGGGCATTATAAAAATATTTTCAGAAGGATAATGCAATATTTCTTACAAAATTGAAAGACTTAAACTGTAATGTAGTGCAAAATGCAAAGACTTAAAGCCTAATGCATTTGGTGCAAAAGGAAAATGTTAAAACCCTAAAAACTATTCAGTATTTAAGCTCTAACTCTTAAGCTCTAACTCCAAGCTATAAGCTATAACTATACACTATAAGCTCTAAATAGCTATAAACTATAACTATAAGCTATAAACTCAACTTTAACCTGTAAGCTCTAACTCTATAAGCTATAACTATAAGCAGTAACTATAACATATAAGCTATAAGGTCTAACTCTAATGTGTAAGCTCTACCTCTATAGCTCTAACTCTAAGCTCTAAATCTATAAGCTCTAACTCTACAAACCCTAACTCTAAGCTCTAACTCTATAGGCTCTAACCTAGCTCTATAAGCTCTAACTATAAGCTATAATGTCTAACTACAAGCTATAAGCTCTAATTCTATCTATAAGCTATAACCTCTAACTCTAAGCTGTAAGCTCCAACTGCATAAGCTATAAGCTCCAACTATAAGCTTTAAGCTCCAATTACAAGCTATAACTATAAGCTATAAGATCAAACAAAGCTGTAAGCTCTAACTCTATAAGCTATAACTATATAAGCTCTAACTCTATAACTATAAGCTTTATCTCTAAGCTATAACTATAATCGTTAACTATAAGCTATAAGACAAAAGCTATAAATAGCTACAAAAGCTATAAATAGGTACAAAAGCTATAAAATAGCTATAACCTATAAGCTCTAATTTGTAAGCTCTAACTCTATAAGCTATAATTATAAGCTGTACCTATAAGCTTTAACTATAAGCTCTAACTTTATAAGCTATAAGCTGTAAGCTATAAACTGTAAGCTCTAACTATAAGCTATAAGCTGTAAGCTCTAACTATAAGCTCTAACTCAATGATGACTCCAATTATAAGCTCTAAGCTGTAAGTTTTAACTCTAAACCCAACCCTCATTAACCCACCCACTACATAACCACACAATTTCCATTGCTTTTATGCGTGACCATACTTCATTCACTTGTGGGGCACAATTATTGTCTCATGAATCTCATTAACTGAGCGCCTTTTATATCCTGTCTATGTTCATGTTATTGTGGGGCTAACTACTTGCTCCCTTATATATTATGTCAATGTTCATGCCCTTGTGGGGCTCACTAACTATGAATCTCATTAACTGGTTTCCTTTTATACTCTGTCTATGTTCATGCCCTTGTGGGACTAACTAGTTATGAATATCATTAACTATCTTCCTTTTGTACTCTGTCTATGTTCATGCCCTTGTGGGGCTCATTAACTATGAATCTCATTAACTAGCTCCCTTTTATATTCTGTCTATTTTCATGCCCTTGTGGGGCTCACTAACTATGAATCTCATTAACTGGTTTCCTTTTATACTCTGTCTATGTTCATGCCCTTGTGGGACTAACTAGTTATGAATATCATTAACTATCTTCCTTTTGTACTCTGTCTATGTTCATGCCCTTGTGGGGCTCATTAACTATGAATCTCATTAACTAGCTCCCTTTTATATTCTGTTTATGTTAATGCCCTTGTGGGACTAAGTAGTTATGAATATCATTAACTATTTTCCTTTTATACTCTGTCTATGTTCATGCTATTGTGGGGCAAACTAGTTATGAATATCATTAACTAGCTCCCTTTTATATTCGGTTAATGTTCATGCTATTGTGGGGCTAACTTGTTATGAATATCATTAAGATTCTATTTTTATATGCAGTCTATGTTCATGCTATTGTGGGGCGCAAGTGTATAGTTATGAATATCATTAACATTTAATGACAACCAGGAAACAAAATGGCTTAGGTTTTAGGGCAGCAAAGCCAAACCTTCTTTGCCTCAAAAAGATCAACACAACAATTTGGCTATCACAAAGTCACACTACGACTATGGTAACAGCAGCTGGTCCTGATAAACATATTGAAAGTAAATTCTACATTAATACTAAAACTAAGTTAAAATTACTAATACTACAACTAAACACAGCCTCTTTTGGCTATAAGACTTAACATAATTCTATCTTAATTTATGCTCGTATAACAGCTGGTCCTATTAAACACTACAATAGGGCTAGTTTTAAGAAATAATGGAGTAGCAGAAGGTTCTACATACATAGATGGTAGTAGGTTGTACATAATAATAGATGGGGGTAAGTTCTACATAGAGTAGAGGAAGGTTCTAGGGTGATAGATTGTGGTAATTCTAAGTAATAATTGAGTAGGGGTAAGTCTATGTAATATGTAATAAAAGATATGGGTAGGTACAGATAGGACTAGTTCTAAGTAATAATGAAGTAGCGGGTGGTTTTACATAAATAGATGGGGGTATGTTAGGTGTAAGTTTGTATGTAAAAATAGAGGGGGGTAGGTTCTACATAATCGGGAAGGTTCTACATATAATATATTGGGGTAGTTCTAAGTATGAGTTTAGGTCTACAAAATAATAGATGAAGATAGGTTCTGCAAAATAATTGATAGGGGTAGTTCTACATAAAAGAGATGGGGATAGCTTCTAAGTAATAACAGTTGGAGGGGAGGTTCTAAGTAATAATAATGGACTATATGTAGGCTAAACATAGAAAAGGTATGCAATAATAAATGCAGGCAGGTTCTATGTAATGATAGATGGGGGTAGGTACAAGTTCTATGTAAAAATAGATGGGGGTAGGTTCTAAGCTCCACCAAATAACAAATGGGGGTAGGCTCTGCATAATACTAGAGTAGGGGGAGGTTATTAATTAAAGAGGTAGGTCTTACATAGTAATAGAGAAGGTGTAGGTTCTAAGAAATAATGGAGTAGGTTCTACGTAAAGGTAAAGGCTCTATAAAATAGGGGTAGGCTGTACAAATAGATTGTGGATAGGTGTAATAGGGGTAGATTCTATGTACTAAATAGGGGTAGGCTATGTGGGTAGTTTTATATACTAGATAGGGTTAGGCTATATGTAATAATAGAGTAGGTGTAGGCTATACAAACTCATAGAGTCTACATATCATATAGAATAGGGGTAGGCTATATTTGCATATAGAATGAATGGTGGTTCTACATAATAACAGAGTAGTGTAGGCTATACATATTAATAGAGTAGGGGTATGTCATAGGGTGGTCTTAGAATCAATGAACTAGATAGTGATAGGCTACATTTACACATAGAATGGTGTAGGCATTCTACATAGGTGTAGGATATACATAGTCATGAAATCTAGGTAAATAGCTAGGGTACCACTCATCACATTCAATTGACAATTAGGGCTTAGAACTCTGATACGGACTGGAGTAGCTGCCCAAGAATGCAACTTCATAACACATCAGATGCAACACCAAACAAAGAGAATGATGATGTGAAAAACTATGACTAGAATTTAATATGTGAAAAGTTAATTCAAAAGATTTACAAGGCCATATGGCCTTACTAAAATTTCAATGTTTAAATTTTTCATTAGATAGTACACACATCTATGAGTTAAATTATGGTAAACATTTTTCAGGGTCAATCCTTAGTGTGTTAGCAAATAAAGTTTATAAGGCATTATGACCCCATTGAATTTTTTATAAATAAATTTTGATAGATATTTTCTAAACTTTTTTAACTTTCTAAAAGGTCTAAATAGTTTATTTTAGAGTTTTAACCTATTTCGACTACTTTATTAGAATACTTAAGACAGATAAACTTACCAAACTCTTTAGATCAGCTTATTTAAGCAGGTTTTATAGCTAATTTCTAAACTTTTTTTACTTTTGAAAAGCTCTAAACAGTTTGTTTTAGAGTTTTAACCTATTTAGTCTACTTTATTAGAATACTTAACGCAGATAAACTTACCAAACTCTTTAGATCAGCTTATTTAAGCAGTTTTCATAGTTAATTTCTAACATTTTTTAACTTTGAAAAAGCTCTAAACAGTTTATTTAAGAGTTTTAACCTATTTGACTACTTGATTAGAATATTTAAGACAGATAAACTTACTAAACTCTATAGATCAGCTTTTTAAACCAATTTTGATAGTTAATTCTTAAATTTTTTAAACTTTCAAAAAGATATAAACAGTTTATTTTAGAGTTTTAACCTATTTAGACTACTTTATTAGAATACTTTAACCATATCAACTTATTAAACTCTTTAGATCAGCTTATTCAACCTGTTGTGATAGTTAATTTCTAAACATTTTTTCATTTACAAAATGTTCTAAACCGTTTATTTTGGATTTTTAACTTCTTTAGACAACTTTATTAGAATATTTAAGACAAGTAAACTAACTAAACTCTTTAGGTCAGATTATTTAAGCAGTTTTGATAGTTAATTTCTAAAAATTTAACTTTTAAAAAGCTCTAAACAGTTTTTTTAGTGTTTTAACCTATTTAAATTATTTTTTTGAATATTTAAAACAGATAAACTTACAAAACTCTTTAAATCAACTTATTTAACCAGTTTGATAGTTAATTTCTAACTTTTTTAACTTTCAAAAAGGCCTAAACAGTTTATTTTAAAGTTTTAACCTATTTAGACTACTTTATTAGAATATTTAAGAAAGATAAACTTACTAAACTCTTTAGATCAGCTTATTTACCCAGTTTTGATAGTTAATTTCTAAAATTTTTAAACTTTCAATAAGGTCTAAACAGTTTATTTTAGAGTTTTAACCTATTTAGACTACTTTATTAGAATATTTAAACCATATAAACTTATTAAACTCTTTAGATCAGCTTATTTTTCCAGTTTTGATAGTTAATTCTAAACATTTTTCATTTACAAAATGTTCTAAACCTTTTATTTTAGAGTTTCAACTTCTTTAGACAACTTTATTAGAATATTTAAGACAGGTAAACTAACTAAACTCTTTAGGTCAGATTATTTAAGGAGTTTTGATAGTTAATTTCTAAAAGTTTAACTTTTAAAAAGCTCTAAAAGGTTTATTTTTATTGTTTTAACCTATTTAGATTAATTTTTTCGAATATTTAATTTCACCACAAAGGGTCCCCGCTTTGGTTTGGTCAACGTTTTCGTTACAAAGGTTCCCCCTTTGTTTTGGACATCGTTTTCGTCACAAAGGGTCCCACATTTGGTTTGGCCATCGGTTTCATCAAAAAGGGTCCCCTTTGGCTTGTCATTGGTTTCATCACAAAGGGTCCCCCCTTTGGTTTGAGTGTAGTTTTCGTTACAAATGATCCCTCCTTTGGTTTGTTTCATCGGTTTCGTCAAAAAGGGCCCCCCTTTGGTTTTGTTGACATTTTCGTCACAAAGGGTCCCCCCTTTGGTTTGGTCACCGTTTTTGTCACAAAGGGTCCCCCCTTTGGTTTGGCCATTGTTTTTGTCACAAAGGGTCCCCCTTTGGTTTGGTCATTGTTTTCGTCACAAAGGGTCCCCCCTTTGGTTTGATCATTGGTTTCATAAAAATTGATGGGGATAGGTACACATAGGGGTAGTTCTAAGTAATAATTGAGTAACAGAAGGTTCTACATAAAATAGATGGGGATAGGGTCTAAGTAATAACAGTTGGGAATAGGTTCTAAGTAATAATAGTGGACTAAGTGCAAGCTAAACGTAATAATAAAGCAAATGGAGCTATGCAATAATAAATGCAGGCAGGTTCTATGTAATAATAGATGGGGGTAGGTCCTACATAATAATAGAGGAATTATAGAGCAGGTGTAGGTTCAAAGAAATAATGGTTCTACAAAATAGGGGTATGTTAAATTTACACATGGTCATAGGGTACACTTAGAATCAATGAACTAGATAGTGATAGGCTACATTTACATATAGAATGGGGTAGGAGTTCAATATAGGTGTAGGCTATACATACTCATGAAATCTAGGTAAATAGGTAGGGTACCACTCATCACATTCAATTGACAATTAGGGCTTAGGGCTTTGACACGTACTAGAGTAGCTGCCCAAGAATGCAACTTCCAAAGAAATTCTCAGACTTATTATGTATACTGCAACACTGAGTAATATGTAAATTATATCAGCCATTGCATAGATGTCCTGCTATAATAAGTAGATTGTGGTAGTTCTAAGTAATAATTCAGTAGGGGTAGGTCTATGTAATAATAGATGGGGATAGGTACACATAGGGCTAGTTCTAAGTAATAATGGAGTAGCTGAAGGTTCTACATAAAATAAATGGGGTGTGTTGTAAATATCTAGTAGATTTTCCTCTAGCAAATGCATATTTTATATCACAATACATACCTGTTAGGACAAAGTGATCAGTAATTAAAACAGTTGCAAGTCTCATTGTATTATTTTTTCAGTCCCTCAACTTCATTATCAAGTAATGCCACACTATCAGATGAAGGAACATGGAGTAAATATTACCTGTGTTACAATAATAGAAGACAGTTTACATACACCTACTGGTAGTTGGTAGGTACAGATTCTATGTAATAATAGATAGGGGTAGGTTCTAAGTTATAATAGATGGAGATAGGCATAATAATAGAGTAGGCTCCACAAAATAACAAATGGTGGTAGGCTCTGCATAATACTGGAGTAGATGGAGGTTTACATAATAAAATATTAGGTGTAGGTTCTATGTGATAATTAATTGGGTAGGTCTTACATAATAATAGAGAAGGTGTAGGTTCAAAGAAATAATGGTTCTACAAAATAGGGATAGGCTATATTTACACATAGAATGTGAGTAAGTGTAGTCGGGGTAGATTCTATGTACTAAATATTGGTAGGTTATATTATAGAAGGTGGGTAGTTTTATGTACTACATAGGGTTAGGTTATATTTAATAATAGAGTAGGTGTAGGCTATACATACTTGTAGAGTCTACATACCATATAGAATAGGTGTAGGCTATATTTGCATATAGAATGAATGTTCTACATAATAACAGAGTAGGTGTAGGTTATGTATATTAATAGAGGAGGGATAGGTCATAGGGTACTCTTAGAATCAATGAACTAGATAGTGACAGGCTACATTTACATATAGAATGGGGTAGGAGTTCTACATAGGTGTAGGCTATACATACTCATGAAATCTAGGTAAATAGCTAGGGTACCACTCATCACATTCAATTGACAATTAGGGCTTAGGGCTCTGACATGCACTAGAGTAGCTGCCCAAGAATGCAACTTCCGAAGCAATTCTCAGACTCATTATGTATATTGCAATGCTGAATAATATGTAAATTATATCAGCCATTGTATAGATGTCCTGCTATAATAAGTAGATTGTGGTAGTTCTAAGTAATAATTCAGTAGAGGTAGGTCTATGTAATAATAGATGGGGATAGGTCCTATGTAATAATGAATGGGGGTAGGTACACATACGGCTAGTTCTAAGTAATAATGAAGTAGCGGAAGGTTCTACATAAATAGATGGGGGTAGGTTCTATGTAATAATAGAGTAGGTGTAAGTTCTATGTAATAATAGATGGGGGTATGTACAGATTCTATGTAATAATAGATGGGGGTAGGTTCTAAGTTATAATATATGGAGATAGTCATAATAATAGAGTAGGCTCCACAAAATAAAAAATGGGGGTGGGCTCTGCATAATACTAGAGTAGGGGGAGGTTCTACATAATGAAGTATTAAGTTTAAGTTCTATGTGATAATTAATGGGGTAAGTCCTACATAATAATAGAGCAGGTGTTGGTTCAAAGAAATAATAGTTCTCCAAAATGATAAATGGGTGTAGGCTCTACAAAATAGGGGTTGGCTATATTTATACATAGAATATGGGTAGTTTTATGTACTAGATAGGGTTAGACTATATTTAATAATAGAGTAGATGTAGGCTATACATACACATAGAGTCTACATACCATATAGAATAGGTGTAGGCTATATTTGCATATAGAATGATGCTAGGTTCTACATAATAACAGAGTAGGTGTAGGCTATATATATTAATAGAGTAGGGATAGGTCATAGGGTACTCTTAGAATCAATGAACTAGATAGTGATAGACTACATTTACACATAGAATGGGGTAGGGGTTCTACATAGGTGTAGCCTATACATACTCATGTAATCTAGGTAAATAGCTAGGGCACCACTCATCACATTCAACACACTGGAGTAGTGAAGCAATTCTCAGACTTCCACCACTAACTATGTATACTGCAATACTGAGTAATATATAAATTATATCAGCCATTGCATAGAGGTCCTGCTATAATAAGTCACTTAAAGATTAATGCTAAATATTACAATTATAATAGGACCTAACTGGAATGTTAAGAGGTTTTCTATAATATAGCCACTGTTGCAACAACAATAATCACAATGATCAATTTCAACAATACTATTATTGTCTCTGACTAAGAAATGAAAATCTATATCAGTGTGTATGTTGTAAATATCTAGTAGATTTTCCAATAGCAAATGCATATATTATATCACAATACATACCTTTATAGAAAGTATGCTATGTCTTTCCTCAAAGTTAGGACAAAGTTATCGGCAATTAAAACAGTTGCAAGTCTCATTGCTTTTTTTCAGTCCCTCAACTTCATTATCAAGTAATGCCACACTATCAGATGAAGGAACATGGAGTAAATATTACCTGTGTTACAATAAAAGAAGACATTTACTAGTAGAACAAAGGGCATTCATTATATACACATTTTTAAAAGGATAATGCAACATTTTAGAGCAGTAATACTCATGTCAATTAACAAATATCTATATAGCTATCATCACAAAAAATTTGAAGTGATTTGAGTAAAAAAAAAACAAACAAAATTCATTAGCCATTGCTTAGACATACTGCAATAAAAGTCAATTATAGACTAGAGTTGAGAATTGCAATTATGATATGACAAGACTGAAAAGTTGAGTTTTTTTGTAAATATGTTAAAGCTATACTGTTTTTTGATCAAGGCTTAGGGCTTTAGATTTTAACTGCGTTTAGAATTTAACTAAACCTTTTTTGTGCAAAATGCATTAGTGTTTATTGATTAGTACAGTATTTTAGGATGAGAATAGCAATGGGAAATACACTATAACCTTGCCCATTAGTTAGAAACACCAACAAATGTAAGCCTAACTGCTAGCACAACACCCACTCATCAAACTCCATCTGCCACACCCACAAGTGTGGCTCATCCACACCTGAAATATTTTAATTAATCCCTTATTTTTATAGAATATAAACCTAACTACAAACACCACACCTACTAATCAGGCTTCAGTAGACAGACACACCTACTAACATTGGGTTTGGCTTATTTTGACCACACCTCATATTTTAATTAATGGTCTAGCTTAACCCAAAATAGCCTTGGGATGTATGGGGCGGAAATAAATAATTTTTTAAAATAATTTGTTGCTCGTGACTTCCTCAGTCTTCTCCAGGATCATATACTGCACCTTTGTCCCTTGCTCTAGAGGATATAATTGTATATTACTTTAATTACAAATACACCCAATTTACAACTGTCGAATGTACCACTCTCAAATGATATACTACCAACAACTACAATTTATGACCTTGTATAAAGTACTAATGAACTTACACCATCAATGTAAAGATAGATGAATGCTTCTTGAGGTAGCGACTTCCAATCTAAAGCCTTTGATGTAGAGATAGATGAATGCGTCTTGAGGTAGCAACCTCAAACCTAAGGATCTGTAGATAAAAAGATGAGAAAAAAAATATAGGAAATAGTATATAATAAAAATCATAAAATATAGCATACATTATTGTTACCTATAAACTTATGACAAAATTAGATCCTGGACTCCAATGATGCTATAAAAAGAATCAAAAATAAGAAATAATAATGTGTTATAAACTCACAAGTTAATATAATATACATTACTTACTTGCACCCTCAGAAGGAGAGATGCTGTACCCTCAGAAGGAGAGATGCTGCAACCTCAGAAGGAGACATGTTGCACCCTCAGAAGGAGAGATGTTGCAGCCTCAGAAGGAGAGATGTTGTACCCTCAGAAGGAGAGATGAATAAGTGTCTTGAAGCAGTGACCTCTAACCTAAGAGATCTGTAGAAAAAAATGAGAAAGAAGAAAAAAATATGAAATAGTATGTAAAAAAATTATAAAATATAGCATACATAGTTGTTACCTCTGAACTTACGACAGCAACAGTTGTACCCTCAGAAGGAGAGATGCTGCACCCTCAGAAAGAGAGATGTTGCACCCTCAGAAGGAGAGATGCTGCAACCTCAGAAGAAGAGATGAATAAATGTCTTGAAGCAGTGACCTCTAACCTAAAATCTGCAGAAAAAATGAGAAAGAAGAAAAAAATATGAATAGTATATTAAAAAAATTATAAAATATAACATACATTATTGTTACCTTTGAACTTACGACAACAACTGTTGTACCCTCAGAAGGAGAGATGTTGTACCCTCAGAAGGAGAAATGTTGGACCCTCAGAAGGAGAAATGTTGTACCCTCAGAAGAAGAGATGAATAAGTGTCTTGAAGCCGCGACCTCTAACCTAAAGGTCTGTAGAAAAAATGAAAAAGAAGAAAAAAATATGAAATAGTATATAAAAAAATTATAAAATATAGCATACATTATTGTTATCTCTGAACTTACGACAACAACAACTGTTGTACCCTCAGAAAGAGAGATGTTGTACCCTCAGAAGGAGAGATGTTGCATCCTAAGAAGGACAGATGTTACACCCTCAGAAAGAGAGATGTTGTACCCTCAGAAGGAGAGATGTACCCTCAGAAGGAGAGATGTTGTACCCTCAGAATGAGAGATGTTGCAACCTCAGAAGGAGAGATGTTGCACCCTCAGAAGGAGAGATGAATAAGTGTCTTGAAGCAGCAACCTCTAACCTAAAGATCTGTAGAAAAAAATGAGAAAGAAAACAATATGAAATAGTATATTAAAAAAATTATAAAATATAGCATACATTATTGTTACCTCTGAACTTACAACAACAACAACTGTTGTACCCTCAGAAAGAGAGATGTTGCACCCTCAGAAGGAGAATGTTGTACCCTCAGAAGAGAGATGTTGTAACCTCAGAAGGAGAGATGTTGTACCCTCAGAAGGAGAGATGTTGTACCCTCAGAAGGAGAGATGAATAAGTGTCTTGAAGTAGCAACCTCTAACATAAAGATCTGTAGAAAAAATGAAAAAGAAGAAAAAATATGAAATAGTATAAAATATAGCATACATTATTGTTACCTCTGAACTTACGACAACACTCCAATGATGCTATATAAAAAAGAATAGAGAATAATTATGTAATATAGGCTAACATTCATTACAATAATATTGACAGTATATCATTTGAGAGTGGTACATTCGACAGTTGTATATTTAGCAGTATCATATCACATAACAAAATTACCAAAGTATTTTACAGTCTTATTAACAAATATGAAACTTACACTTTATGAAGTCTTTAACCTGTATGTGTGTGTACGTGACTCAAAAGATAAAACAAACATAATGTTATGTTATACAGTGTTATTTCAATTTTCCTAACAGCATAAACTATATGTACCTTTAGTAATCATTACACAAATATAACAAAATGTCCAGATTGTTTCACTAGTTAACACAGACACAAAGCAAAACTCCCCATAGAATAAGAAATCACATCATCACTGACTATTATTGAGTGTGTTTCTACATTATGTTACCATGTTATATCTGATAGCAGCACTCATAACACCAAAGACTCTGGAAGTGATCTTGTATCTATTATATTGTATAAAGCTGCTTATAACTAATCAATATTTGGTAACCTTTCATTGTTATCCAACAGATAGGACTAGCATATAATTCTATAAAGAAAGAGACAACACAACAATAATGAGTTGACAAGAGTCTTACCTGTAAATCATTCGCTTTATTGAAAGCTCTTGTTACTATCAGTCCGCACTTAAATACTTCTTGATTAATACACAAATTAATACAGAATTTATATGTATACCTTGTATTAAGGTAATAGGAGACACAGTTATGTAATAAAGTACTGCTATAAAACACAAACCTATTCTTACTGACAAATAAAGAGTACACATCATGTTTGACTAACCTCTCATCTGTAGTCTTACTGTAGTCTGAGATACATATTGACAAAGAATAGAACAATATTAAATAAAATAGATTCTTACAAATATGTTTAGAGGTCAGGCTGTTCCTACTGACACAGACATTTGGCTAACCAGTTTTACAAACTCATTACAATCCTGATACACAGTGAGAAAACACAAGATTAAATTAATATAAAACATTCTTACATACTCTTCATTATCCAGGAATTAGGATATAAACCTAACTATAATTATGTTCTACTCCATTAATACCTGTGAATTAAAAACATATCAACCTTGTAAGGTAGAATGAGAGACCTCAATCCTTCTTTGATTCTTGGAGCTGCAATGTGTAGTTTAACATTATGGCAGCAACCTGTATGTATTCATGTGATTCGTACTTTCATAGTATACTGATTCAGTATGCTACAGGTCTGAGTTGTAGTATACTGAGTGGGTAGGTACACTACGTCAGTATACTACAATTTACGCGTGTTAATTTACTGATCAAGTTTGGGGATTTTCTTTCTTTTAATTATTCAACATTTAAGAGCAGTAATATTAATATTAATTAATATTAATTGATTATTTTAGATGTACATGTGGTAGTAAAACAAGGGAATTTTTTAAATTAATGCAATATTTAACATGCACATACAAGAAAAAATGCTGACATTTATTTTTATAAACACAAGTGGCACGTCAAAGAAAAGACATGTGGATTATAGTATAAACCTGATCACGATAAAATTGGTGGCTCCACCACTGCATTATGATATCATTCAATATTGGTTGAACTATTTGTCTGGCTTGGATTTCCAGACAGCATAGAAAAACTGATTCACATAGTTAGGTGGATTGTGGCAGAAAATGGCTGCTACAACATAATGGCTCTTTCACATGTCTATGCAGATTTTATAACACTTTAACGTTGATTACTTATGCAATGAAATGGGATTAGGTGGTAATGTTGTGATGGAAGTTATACACGTAATTGTTGAAAAAAACTATACTGCTTCTTGCAAAGACAAAAGGACAATTTTAAAAAACATGTCCTTTTAACATAATAGAGCAAAACATGTACATGAGAAGTGTTGATCATAATCTATTGTCTCTGACTAAGAAATGAAAATTTGTATCAGTGTGTTGTAAATATCTAGTAGATTTTGCTATAGCAAATGCATATATTATATTACAATACATACCTTCAGAAAGAACTGCTATGTCTTTCCTCAAAGTTAGGACAAAGTTATTGGCAATTAAAACAGTTGCAAGTCTTGCTATCTTTTTCAGTCCCTCAAGTTCATTATCAAGTAATGTCACACTATCAGATGAAGGAACATGGAGCAAATATAACCTGTGTTACAATAAAAGAAGACAATTTACATACACCTACTGGAGATGTTAGGAATGCAAAACGTATTTATACCACACTTGGAAGCTAGAAAGAGATTGATTCCTACTTTATCATAAGACAAATAGTAAATTTGCTTTACAACCTTATAAACATCATTTGAACGTTATCTTACTTTATCATCATTAAAACAAGCTATAATGTAGCAAATATGATCAACATCTACTAACACATACTCGTTATACATAAATATACAACGACGAAAGTATATTTATATACTAATGCTTGTACGCTAAAGGTGTCACAACACGCTTACAAAACTCACTCATTTACTTTAAAACTGTTTCCAAAGATAGCAGGAACACTTCTAAACCCTCGTTGAGTAGTTTCACTGGCTGCTGTAGCGCGTTAGAAGGCTAGCCAACTAGTGAAATACAAAACACGTTACTTTCTCTTACGTCTCAAATACAATATTACGCGCAATACGCAATTCCGTTAATTAATAAAGGTTGATGTTTGAACTATAGTTGATTGAATTAAAGGAAGTATTAATGATTGAGATGTTTGTATAGTAGAGGATAGTGATGAACATTTGTTTGGTTGCTGTGATGTGTGGTTGCAAACTGAGATAGATGGATGTAAGATAGAACTATGGTATGGATTTTCTAAAAAAATAAGAAAAAAAAGTTGCTATACTGGTAGATACTAACCACAGATATCACTTTATTGTTGATATGAATATAATTACCTTCTTCATCATCCTCATTAATATCTTCCAAATTGCTGAAATCATCGTCACTTCCAGGCATAACTGGCTTTTGAGGATCATCTAGTTCAAGGAAATAGTCATCTCCATAGAGCTCATGGATTACATCCTCTGCTGTCAAAATCCTAGGTCTTTTTGCCATGTTTATTTTACTATAAAGTAGATTGATGTTTATATACTACCATTTTTAATTTATTTTTTGTTCTTTTACAATATTCACACTTATTACTTATCATATAATTAAAATTCTCACCTGAATTGAAGTGAAAACTTTGAGGTCCAAAAACGAGCCAAATGTCTATAGTAACCACTTGAAAAAACACTTATCAGATGATGTGTGGTCACTTAAGAAAACTATAATCTACTTAAATGATCTCCAGGATGTTATTTAGCAGCTGCAAACAAGTAAGTAACTTCATAATAAATAGAGCATACAGAATTCGTTGCATTCAAACACTGCTTGCTAGTCTGCAAAAAACTAAAAAGATCTATTATTTTACATGTATATAATATATACAGGTAGAATAAGAGGTTAGAGGTACATTTATGTCATCAATTTGTGAGTACAGACAATGAATGCTCTAATATAATCAAATCTACTTTACATTCTAGATGGATCTGACTAAAATGAGAAGGTAACTTGTATCCTAACCATGTCATCGTAAACTATGTCACCATAGTAACATGGTAAGCCATTCTATACAAACTCTTATTACAGTAATTTATATACATAACACGTATCTATATTTATTTGTATATACATATAGCTAACTTACAAAACGTATATTAGACTATTAAAGAAACTGTTACAGAATTATTACAAACACAGATTCCTCTATCATGTGCTGATGCAATAAGATTTATAAAACTAGTGAATACTCTATTAAATCATCTATATACTGAATCATATCTACAATGCATACACAATTCTCGTTATTACATGAGGTCAAAGCCAATCTGGCTACATGATATACAAGATCAAACTATATTGCATTGTAAATATACATAACAGACCACCTCTGCTCCTCCTAAGGAGTCTCCAATATTGTACCAGACAATCAATTGTGTTAATATAATATGTGTGCTTGATGTTACATATATGTATCATATTAGCTACTACTTACAGTATGGGAATACATTCTAGAATATGCATTATGAGCTTCATTGAGTTTTGTCAAAGTAATCCAAGTAGCCACATCTATTTGTTTGCTCCCTTTCTGAATTCCAATATTGACTATACTTTTAAGACTTCTGACGGGAAAGGTACTATAAAAAGCAGATAGATGCAGTAACAACTTTCTGATAGCTGTAATTATTTGAGATGTTTCGTGCATCGATCTTAATCCCCAAAAATGTTGACAGCTCCACAAAATCTACATCAAAATCTAAGAAAGTGTGGACTTTAAATCCTCTACACCTATATATGCAGACTACACTCGATATTCTTAAGAAAAGTGAGTGAAACTGCTGAGGATAATTTGAAGATTGGAATCATGGAACTCACATACAATATCCTTTTATAATGGACACACACTATGTTACTACAATATTGAACAATGCTGCTAATTTTACTAATAATAGTTTTACATTTTCAAACCTACTTAGTGTAAGATATTGGCTACACAAGACTATTGTATTGACTGTATAAATGAGAATGATGTTCTTCTCAAAATGAGGTTGAGATAAGAAAAGAGGTGAGTACAGTTTGTAGCTAACACTAGATAATGTGTTTTGTTATAGATAACCCTAAACCTTAATCAATAAACCATAAAACTTAACATATTTACAGAAAACCTCAACTTTCCAGTTTGGTCTCATCATAATTGTAATTCTCAGCATTAGTCTTTAATTGACTTTTATAGCAGCACGTCTATGCAATGGCTGATATAATTTACACATTACTCTAACACTTGTAAACCACAACATTCCAATGGTAATATGATCACTACCTTAAGCCAGCCTCTATCCTGTACAGACAATTGTTATTAATAAAAAATGTAAAAAAGCATTTAGTTATTTTGTAACTATAAAGTACTAACAACAAATATCACTGAATTATTGAACAATTTTATTAGCTTCTGTAGCAGAGATAGTGCTTTGTCGGTAAACATCCTTCTCAAAATCCAACCTCATATCAATATAAACCTCTGGTTCCAAATGTCCATAGTTTAATTTCAAAGGACAATGACTACCAAAACTATCTGGAGTATACTCACTGGAGAGCCTGGTTTTATCTAGAAGAAAATAATATAATAAAGTATTACAAGTACTGTTCCCACCAATGAGATTAAGTTCTTGATATACATGAGCAACAAGTTCACTACAAAATATGAAACTCAAATCTTCTTCATGACTCCTGAGAAAATCCAAGTATTTGTCATCATAATCAATGGCAGACATAATCAAATCTAACTGGTTCTTTTCATATGGTCTTCCTTGAAACTTCTTAATACAAATGACAATACTATTACTTTCATAGCTAACTTTTAACATTGTCTCATATAATATCTCCCATTGCTCATCAGTTAGTCCAGTTTATTGTTGAATACCAACACGATTATACCAGCCAGAGAAAATTTTATTCCTGAGTGGGAAGAGTTCTATACCTCTTCAGACAGTTCCTGTATCAAGATCAACAAGTCCTGCTTTATTAGTACTAGATTCTCAAACCATAACATAACTGGAATATCGATGTTGTAATACCTACCATATTTCATATGTTGTTATATTATATCCTATTATACTTACAAACCAACATATGAAAAAATAGCTCCATCAAATATTTTTGATAAGTGCTCCTGAACTTGTAGCCCCCGAAAACAAAACTATATCTCTAGTTTGTAATTCATCATGGATTTGACCATACATTTTGGTGGGAAAGTCAGGTGGAGGTCAAATACCATCCCTGTAACATCATATAATTATTCCATTAGTTATACAATACTAACAACTTACACTATCTGGGATAATAAAGGTGGAGTACCAGTAACTAGAGGACCTACTTTAACAGGATGTAACTTTATATAAATTCTCCTTTAATTGCTGCTGTAATTCATCCTTTCTTATTTCTCATACTTTATTTTCTCCTCCATTAATTCCTGCTTTATTTTTTTCTTTAATTCCTCCTTTAATTTCTTCTACTTTAATTTTTCTATTAATTTCTATTTAAATTCATCTTTTAATTCCTATTTTAATCAATTCACCTTTAATTTCTCATACTTTAATTTCTTCTCCTTTAATTCCTGCTTTAATTCATCCTCCTTTAATTTGTAATACTTTAATTTCTCCTCCATTAATTCCTCCAGTTATAGTCATCCTCCTGTAATTTCTCCTCCGAATAATTGCCTAGCTATAATAAAATAGCTCAATAAAATTAATGATTAAAGTCATTCAACTCAGATAGAGTTAAAAATCATGAAATAATATCGGTAGAAGGGAGTGTGTCTCTTCTGTTAGGCATCCCAGAACCAGCAGCTCGCTTTCTAATCGGACTATTCCTTGGTGAGTACTTTTAATATACTATGTTTATTTTATGCTTATATTTAGCCTATGTATTGTCTTTCATCTATCGTCCATTGATATCTGTACAATCTGTATGGATTCAGATGTTCTTAACTTTTCATAGTTTGTTTATATTACTATATTACATTTTAGAGGATTTTCTCTAGTATAAGTGGCATTGGATTAATGTGCCATGTTTTTGGTAAGTTCATATATTGTTGTGTTCATTGTATGTGGTTATTATGAAGATATCACTATATGGCACTCAGCAGTAGACATTGTCACTGTTTATAGTCTCCTCTCTCTTTTTGGTGGTACTAAGTAATCTTTACTTCTAACATGGACTGTCACAATGGTATGAGTTATATAAATGTACATTAAATGTCTGCAAAAAGTCAGTATATCTTTACTAGTTCTCAAGACGTATCAACCTTTCTGAATTATGATACAAGTTAATGACACGAAGTAGTATATACTTTATCTAAGGATTAAATGAGATGTACGCTAAAGAGTTTTTATATAATTGATATATATATATATATATAATTATATATATATATATATATATATATATATATATATACGATTAATAATTATTAATTTTAACGAATTATTTATAATTGATGATATGAACTTTTTAATTTCGTCTCAAGATGAATTTGTTGTCCCAAATTTCTTATGTTTGTTATAATTTACAAAGTTTTATAAATATTTCTGTAGGGAAGGAGAACTCTATTGTTGCTTCTCAACATATGGCAGTTAAGAAGGTAATATAGAATTATGTTTCAATAATTACACTGTGTATTGTATTAAGTACATGCTATGACAAACTACACATGCTATATTTTTAAGACAAACTACTTTTGTTTAGGAGCAGGCAATAATATCTAAGAAGATATATACTGAATTTTTGACCAAAGCTAAGAAAAGGAAACTTCACGTACATAAATTGAGTTAATATGCTACTTTTTCAATTTGGCGTTTTTTGTTGTGGTTTGCAGCAATTATAAGAAGTTAATAAAGAGTTACAATTAATAGACAAAGACATTGAGGCCCAGACTCTGGAAACTGAATCTGATAATGTCACACTTTCAGAAGAGGGAACAATATGCCTTTGATTAAACTTGCTAATGATAATAACTTGGTTAATAATTTTGTGTCTTAACCTTTTGCACGTAAGTATCAATACCTTTCTTTTATAGTCTCAGTTATCTAAAAGAAAGCACTGTCTTAACGGTAATTTTGATGAGTTATTGCAATGTTATTACTCTCTCTCCAACTCACCTAATATCTGTGAGTATACTTCATGTAACAGTAACAAGAACAATTATATTTTTCTTAGCATAACATAGTTACTGTATGAGTTATAGTTTATTGTTGCATATTACTATACAGTGGGTCAACATGATCCATCAACTCAAAACAAAGCTTCCTCCTCTCCTCCGCATCTTTATTTTGTGACTGATGTTACTAAATACTCAACATTTCAAGAATTTTTTACATTATATTATGGTGACACACCTATCGGAAATAGCAGTATTGTATCTACTATTGAATTTGATAGAGATGGTGAGTTCTTAATTTGCTGTTGGAGTTATGCTAAAAGAATTAAGGTGAGACTGCTGTTGGTTTAATATTGTATAATTAACAGCTAGTGATTTTGATAGTACATTATCAATCTGCAATACTCACCATAACAAATCTATCCACACATATCAGGTCAGTATAATTTGTGTCCATTCTCTTCTGGGGCTTTAGTGTTAGTATTACTCACAGCAATGAAAGACATGACAATACTAACCTCTTATAGTCAGTGCTTCCTCAATCCAAAGAAACGAGGATCTGATATATTATAATATTGAGTGTCTCATTCTACTATTTAGTAGCGTCATAGAAGAGGTCTGTTCACTATAACAAATATGACTCATTTCTCTTGGCTTCTGGGACCAGTGACTGTTCTCTAAACTGTGGCATTTAACATTAAACCAGTGCTCAGTCTCTTCACAAGATATTATCTCTAGTGTGAGATTTCAACCTAATAATAGATATCATCTGGCTTATGGTAGTACTGGTAAGAGAATAGATGTGCTACGTAACTGTCCATTAGA
This sequence comes from Xestospongia muta, assembly GCA_963693285.1. Classification (NCBI taxonomy): domain Eukaryota; kingdom Metazoa; phylum Porifera; class Demospongiae; order Haplosclerida; family Petrosiidae; genus Xestospongia; species Xestospongia muta. The sequence continues at coordinate 13,551,149 of OY848919.1, read as the reverse complement.
AAATAGCTTAGTTTATACTATTGTCATAGTAGCTTTAAATGCAATCAACAATGTTGTATATCATTGCTGCAGATTGTATAATTAGGTTGATGGATATAAGAATGTTTGCAAAGCCTGTATTGTCATTGAGAGGTCATAAAAAGGCCATTATCTATATGTAGTACTTTAATGATAATGAGTTAGTCTCAGCGTAAACTATTACTGTAAACATGCCTAGCTAGCTGAGTGGGTGAATCAACTATACTTTTCATAGCTCAACAGATGGTGAACTTAAACTCTGGTCTGTGGAGACAAGGACCTGTCTAAGGACTAACAAAGAACACCCCAATTGTACAAAGTTTGTGGGACTGTCTGTGAAAAATGAATATATTAGTTGCGGTAAGGAGTTAGTTTTTGTTTATATATGATACACATCACTCTCTGATCTGTTAGGATCAGAAGACACTTCTTTATACATTTATCAACAGTTTTATAAGTCAACCTATACTACAGTACAAGTTCACTATTCCAAAAAGTGTTTAGTAAGTTGATTATCAGGAGTACATATTTAGTGTACATTACATTATATTGTGAATGGAAAAACCTTAAAATAGATTTAATCAACAAATCCTACAAAATGACAGTCAACTCTTTATTGTCTATCTTGTTTAGCCTGTTGCAAATGAGCCACATTTTGTACATGTGTCAGCTGTTTCTATTAGAAAAGTAAAGGACACAATATTGATACATGTCAAGTAACAGTAGATTAACAGATTTTCTTCAATATCTAAAAATAGCTGTTTGTATGTAAATCTCTGCTTCTTATTTAAGGGCTCAAGAAGTATTGTGGCAGCTAATAGCCAAAGTTTCATCAAAATATCTGAAATGATTCTTTGTTTCAAACTAATCATCTACTACATACAGGTTCTAAAAATGATGACCTGATATCTATGTTTATTTCTGTAACATACACTCTTAACCTGAAACAACTTATCAACTTTTCTCAGTTTGATTAAATAAATTAACACTGTTAATTTGTAATCTAATTTTTCCAATGGTTTTATGAAGAATGTAATATTGTAATTAAAAAAATTTAAAAACAACAACAAAAAACAACGCCTACTTATTAGGCTTCAGTAGACAGACACGCCTACTAACATTGGGTTTGGCTTATTTTGACCACACCTCATATTTTCTAGCTTAACCCAAAATAGCCTTGGGATGTATGGGGGTGGAAACAAGATAACTAATTATTGCTTGTGACTTCCTCAGCCTTTTCCAGGATCATATACTGCACCTTTGTCCCTTGCTCTAGAGGATATAATTGTATATTACTTTGATTACAACTACACTCTACCAAATTTACAACTGTCGAATGTACCACTCTCAAATGATATACTACCAACAACTACATTTTATGACCTTGTATAAAGTACTAATGAACTTACACCCTCAATGTAGAGATAGTTTAATGTGTCTTGAGGCAGCGACCTCCAACCTAAAGATCTGGTGAAAAAAAGATGAGAAAAAAAGAAAATATAGGAAATAGTATATAATAAAAATTATAAAATATAGCATACATTATTGTTACCTCTGAACTTACGACAACCAACTAGATCCTGCACTCCAATGATGCTATAGAAAGAAAGAAAAATAAAAAAATATTAATGTGTTATAAACTCTTAAGTTAATATAATATACATTACTAACTTACAGCGTCAGAAGGAGAGATAAATAAGTGTCTTGAAGCACCGACCTACCTAAAGATCTGTAGAGAAAAATGAGAAAAGAAGAAAAAAATATGAAATAGTATATAATAAAAATTATAAAATATAGCATACATTATTGTTACCTCTGAACTTACGACAACACTCCAATGATGCTATATAAAAAAGAATAGAGAATAATTATGTAATATAGGCTAACATTACATTACAATAATATTGACAGTATATCATTTGAGAGTGGTACATTGGACAGTTGTATATTTAGCAGTATCATATCACATAACAAAATTACCAAAGTATTATTTACAGTCTTATTAACAAATATAAAACTTACACTTTATGAAGTCGTTAACCTGTATGTGTGTGTACGTGACTCAAAAGATAAAACAAACACGATATTATGTTATACAGTCTTATTTCAATTTTACTAACAGCATAACCTATATGTACCTTTAGTAATCATTACACAAATATAACAAAATGTCCAGATTGTTTCACTAGTTAACACAGACACAAAGCAAAACTCCCCATAGAATAATAAATCACATCATCACTGAATATTATTGAGTGTGTTTCTACATTATGTTACCATGTTATATCTGATAGCAGCACTCATAACACCAAAGACTCTGGAAGTGATCTGGTATCTATTATATTGTATAAAGCTGCTTATAACTAATATATATTTGGTAACCTTTCATTGTTATCCAACAGATAGGACTAGCATATAATTCTATAAAGAAAGAGACAACACAACAATAATGAGTTGACAAGAGTCTTACCTGTAAATCATTCGCTTTATTGAAAGCTCTTGTTACTATCAGTCCGCACTTAAATACTTCTTGATTAATACACAAATTAATACAGAATTTATATGTATACCTTGTATTAAAGTAATAGGAGACACAGTTATGTAATAAAGTACTGCTATAAAACACAAACCTATTCTTACTGACAAATAAAGAGTACACATCATGTTTGACTAACCTCTCATCTGTAGTCTTACTGTAACATATTGACAAATAATAGAACAATATTAAATAAAATGGATTCTTACAAATATGTTTAGACGTCAGGCTGTTCCTACTGACACAGACATTTGGCTAACCAGTTTTACAAACTCATTACAATCCTGATACACAGTGAGAAAACACAAGATTAAATTAATATAAAACATTCTTACATATTCTTCATTATCCAGGAATTAGAATATAAACCTAACTATAATTACGTTCTACTCCATTAATACCTGTGAATTAAAAACATATCAACTTTGTAAGGTAGAATGAGAGACCTCAATCCTTCTTTGATTCTTGCAGATGCAATGTCTAGTTTAACATTATGGCGGCAACCTGTATGTATTCACGTGATTCGTATTTTCATAGTATACCGATTCAGTATACTACAGGTCTGAGTTGTAGTATACTGAGTGGGTAGGTACACTACGTCAGTATACTACAATTTACACGTGTTAATTTACTGATCAAGTTTGGGGATTTTCTTTCTTTTTAATTATTCAACATTTAGGAGCAGTAATATTAATATTAATTAATATTAATTGATTATTTTACATGTACATGTGGTAGTAAAACAAGGGATTTTTTTAAATTAATGCAATATTTAACATCCACATATAAGAGAAAATGCTGACATTTTTTATAAACACAAGTGGCACATCAAAGAAAAGACAGGTGGATTATACTATATACCTGATCACTATAAAATTGGTGGCTCCACCACTGCATTATGATATCATTCAATATTGGGTTAAACTATTTGTCTGGCTTGGATTTTCAGACAACACGGAAAAACTGATTCACATAGTTAGGTGGATTGTGGCAGAAAATGGTTGCTATAACATAATGGCTCTTTCACATGTCTATGCAGATTTTATAACACTTTAACGTTGATTACTTATGTAATGAAATGGGATTAGGTGGTAATGTTGTGATGGAAGTTACACACGTAATTGTTGGAAAAAACTATACTACTTCTTGCGAAGACAAAAGGACAGTTTTAAAAAAACATGTTCTTTTAACATAATAGAGCAAAACATGTACGTGAGAAGTGTTGATCATAACCTATTGTTTCTGACTAAGAAATGAAAATTTGTATCAGTGTGTTGTAAATATCTAGTAGATTTTGCTATAGCAAATGCATATATTATATCACAATACATACCTTCAGAAAGATCTGCTATGTCTTTCCTCAAAGTTAGGACAAAGTTATCGGCAATTAAAACAGTTGCAAGTCTCATTGCTATCTTTTTCAGTCCCTCAACTTCATTATCAAGTAATGCCACACTATCAGATGAAGGAACATGAACTAAATATAACCTGTGTTACAATAAAAGAAGACAGTTTACATACACCTACTGGAGATGTTAGGAATGCAAAAAGTATTTATACCACACTTGGAAGCTAGAAAGAGATTGATTCCTACTTTATCATAAGCCAAATAGTAAATTTGCTTTACAACCTTATAAACATCATTTGAACGTTATCTTACTTTATCATCATTAAAACAAGCTATAATATAGCAATATGATCAACATCTACTAACACATACTTGTTATATACATAAGTATACAACAACGAAAGTATATTTACACACTAATGCTTGTACACTAAAGGTGTCACAACACGCTTACAAAACTCACTCATTTACCTTAAAACTGTTTCCAAAGATAGCAGGAACACTTCTAAACCCTTGTTGACTAGTTTCACTGGCTGCTGTAGCGCGTTAGAAGGCTAGCCAACTAGTGAAATACAAAACACGTTACTTTCTCTTACGTCTCAAGTACAATATTACGCGCAATGCGCAATTCCGTTAATTAATAAAGGTTGATGTTTGAACTATAGTTGATTGAATTAGAGGAAGTATTAATGATTGAGATGTTTGTATAGTAGAGGATAGGGATGAACAATTGTTTGGTTGCTGTGATGTGTGGTTGTAAACTGAGATAGATGGATGTAAGATAGAGCTATGGTATGGATTTTTCTAAAAAATAAGAAAAAAAGTTGCTATACTGGTAGATACTAACCACAGATATCACTTTGTTGTTGATATGAATATAATTACCTTCTTCATCATCCTCATTAATATCTTCCAAATTGCTGAAATCATCATCACTTCCAGGCATAACTGCCTCTTGAGGATAATCTAGTTCAAGGAAATAGTTGTCTCCATCAAGCTCATGGATTGCATCCTCTGCTGTCAAAATCCTAGGTCTTTTTGCCATGTTTATTTTACTATAAAGTAGATTGATGTTTATATTCTACCATTTAAATTTATTTTTTGTTCTTTTACAATATTCACACTCATTACTTATCATGTAATTAAAATTATCGTCTGAATTGAAGTGAAAACTTTGAGGTCCAAAAACGAGCCAAATGTCTATAGCAACCACTTGAAAAACACTTATCAGATGATTAGTGGTCACTTAAGAAAACTATAATCTACTTAAATGATCTCCAGGAAGTTATTTAGCAGCTGCAAACAAGTTAGTAACTTCATAATAAATAGAGCATACAAAATTCGTTGCATTCAAAGACTGTTTGTTAGTCTGCAAAAAACTAAAAAGATCTATTATTTTACATGTACATAATATATACAGGTAGAATAAGAGGTTAGAGGTACATTTATGTCATCTATTTGTGAGTACAGACAATGAGTACTCTAATATAATCAAATCTACTTTACATTCAAGGTGGATCTGACTAAAATGAGAAGGTAACTTGTATCCTAACCATGTCATCATAAACTATGTCACCATAGTAACATGGTAAGCCATTCTATACATATACATGACATGTATCTATTGGTATTTGTATATACATATAGCTAACTTACAAAATGTATATTAGACTATTAAAGAAACTGTTACAGAATTATTACAAACACAGATTCCTCTATCATATGCTGATGCAATAAGATTTATATCTATATATTGAATCATATCTACAATGCATACACAATTCTTGTTATTACATGAGGTCAAAGCCAATCTGGCTACATGATATACAAGATCAAACTATATTGCATTGTAAATATACATAACAGACCACTTCTGCTCCTCCTAAGGAGTGTCCAATATTGTAAAATATACTAAGATAGGCTTGAATACCAGACAATCAATTGTGTTAATATAATATGTGTGTGTGTGATGTTACATATATGTATCATATTAGGTACTACTTACAGTATGGGAATACATTCTAGAATATGCATTATGAGCTTCATTGAGTTTTGTCAGAGTAATCCAACTAGCCACATCCATTTCTTCACATCTATTTGTTGCAATATTTGATGTAGTTATATATAAGAGAAAATGCTGATATTTATTTTTGTAAACACAAACAGCAGACCATAAAAAAGACAGGTGGAATACAGTATACTGATACAGTAGATTACAAATGTTTGTGCCTCATTTAAAACCATCTATCATGTACAGATATAGTAGGCTTTTAAAAATAATGTTTTAGCTATTGAATTAGTCTGTTTAACAAAAATGTTTAGAACTAACTTAACAAAAACAATTCAGGCATTTTGGTTATTACAGCTCTATGATCATAAGGTAATTTTGACTAAAGTCTATGGACTGACAATAGCCTCAAGAAAAATATTGAGATAGCCATCATAACATAAAAATTGTGTCTTACAAATAGGTCCACCCTTTATATTAATGATGTTACTAAACAAATAAACAATAAACATAATCTTGTTTACGAACAGGACAAAGACAGTCTTAAAGCATTCTTGTGTTGCTGTAATATAGCATTGGTTGTCTCTAATTGTGCTTCCACTTTTTGCTGTTAAATATAACAATAACAATAAATATTATTATGTAACATTGTACCAATTTATATTGTAATGTTTCTTTCTTTTCTGTGGTAAGTTCCTTATCAAATGATAACAAGATTTCTCTCCTTTCATCTTCTAGTAATACCATAATATTCTGAGCATCTAGGATCTAGTTTCTACACTTAATATAAGGAACTTTTAAAATTTACTGACTTTAGCATTAAGTTCAGCAATTTCATCTTCAATTAAAATTGAATTCTCATGTTTGCCATCTATTGATATATCATCATTCTCATTATCTTCAGAATCACTAGTAACATCAGAACCTGAAGGAGTTATCTATAATATTGTATAGCTATAAAATAGATTACATCAAGATACAAACATTTTGACTCAATCTTCCTTCATCAAGAACTGGTACAAATGTTTCTTCAATTTCAACTTGAGCTACAAGCTTGTTATTATATACATAATATTAATAATAATGAATTTACCTTCATCATGCAATTTTAGTAACTTTGAATCTTGGTAAGTGTCTTCAGAATGAAGTTCCTCCCACTCTTGTGCATTATCATTATCATCACTATCTTCTGGTTCTGGTCGACTACAAAGGCTGTAATGTATGTCATACATGTTTTGGTTGTTACCTGCTACGACATAGTACCATTCTTTTACAATAATTTAAACATTTGTCATCAGATACAATATGACATCGTTGACACTGGCGAGCCTTTTTCCATATCTAATAATATATTATTTTATTATTTACCAAAAATAGGGGTTTACCCGACCACCGCAAACATAACAAAATTTCTCAGAGCGTTTCAAATCAACAGGAACAAAACGATGTCTTGATGGTTCAGAACCCTTCTCAGCAGTAAAAGGATGATAATCACTGATAATATAGTGATGTAATAAATTCTGTATCAAATAATTACTCACAATTTAGTGTCTTGTACTTCATTATTCTAGTAGTTATAATATCATCACACATTGTAATAATGTAATTCTTACTTTGTCATCATTGTGTGATTGATTACTTTTTTTGTTCTTTTTAATATTATCTTCAAATGGTGAATGGACAAAACGTAATAAAATATCACCAACATATTTTTTGGAACCAATTAATTTATCAAATTTTGCAGTAACTGGTAATTCAGAATGACCTGAAGTCACTTTAAGAGCAGCCCGACTACAGTATTAGGATTTAGCATACATAAAACACATACAGTATCAAAATTAATGTACCTAGCTCCTGGTTTGGAAAGTTTAGCTGGTACAAGTACATATACTTGTTGATGATTTCCTCCAGAAGTAAGTGAACATTCTATAGCAATATCACATAAGGACAATGAGACCTAATTAAAGTAGTAAATTAGAGGGATCCAACCTCTTTATGTCTTACATGACCAATCATAATATCTCCTTCATCTCCTTGTAAATGACACCAAACACAAACATTAAGATAACGATCTTCAATAGATTGTAGCAAAAATCGAAACTGTTGATTCCAAATTGGATTCTGACAATACATAATTAGAAAATATTCGAAAATAAACAACACTCACTTTACAAACAGCAACTCTCTTGGTAGCTGACCTGTCATGTGATCTGTCACGTGATCTAAAAGTGTCATGAGTATGACCTGGTTCCATAGCTATTGCTTGTAAAGACCTCCTTAATTGACTATCTGTTAAATTTATATAGGGTAATTCCTATAATAGAATGATACATTATACCTGTTTCCATAGCAACCAATGGACGATGATAATCTTCGTCTACAAATTCATCATGAGGTGAAGATGATGATGCTCTTTCTCCTTCAACTCCTGCTAAACTACAAGTATCATATTCCTAAACTCTATTATGAAAAATCTAACATTATAAATAATGTCATATACTTGTCTCCGCCCTGTTTGTGGTCGTAGTCCTTCATCTCGACTAGGAGATATAATTTCATACTCTTCATTACCTGTAATTACAGTCTTATGATAGGATATATAGTAAAAATACCTCGAGATATTGTCTCTATAACAGTTGCAGAACGACCTCTTCTTGTATGATCAGTCCGTCTAAAGAAATATTGTATTTTTTTAAATTAGATCAGTGATATACTTTTGTTTAGTTCTATTTTCTTTTGAAAGAATACTGATTAAATCAATTGTTGGTCGTTGAATTGTAACTAAAATTCTAAGGACTAGAAATAAAACATTTAATAATAATAGCGACTACTTACTTTAATCCATTTAATTTACTAATTAATTTATTAGCTTGCTCAGTTGATGTCACTTTCCTGTTGTCTATTTTATAAAGAATATCTCCTTTTAAAATCCCTGACAAAGAAGATGGTGTGGGTGAGTAAACTTGAGTTACCACAACAACACTGGCCTTGCCATCATCATAAGGAAACTAAAGGTATTTAATAAGACTCAATTATAGTAGGGTCTTACTTACCAACTTATAGCGCATTCCTAATTTCTCTGAAGGGTAACTTCGAGACAATGTTAATTCATGAATAGGCCAGACACTTTTCCACATTCCAATTTGTGGTTCTTGAGGTGTACCATCTTAAATAATGATCATTTTATTCTTTATTACTACAAGATCTTACCAATAGATAATGTACAATATACTTCAACAGCAGCATCAACTAGACTAAGTCGACTACATTGTACAACTTGAACTATAAGTTCTCCATTAGTTAAAGATACATTGTGAAGATATATCTATTTATGAAAATTAGTAAGATCCAAATATTTATTATACTCACATCTTGAAGTTGATTATGACATTTGACTTTTTTGAAAATTGGTTTAAATCTAATTTTATAATTTGGTAAAGTATGTTGTTTTCGCACAAAACGTCTGATCTAATAAAAATAAGAAAACAAATTTATTGTAATCAATAAAAAAGATTTGTTACTTTACCTGACCCTCAAGAAATAACGATAGTTGAGTTAAACTAAGTCCTTCAAATCGACTTGTTACTTCTAGTTCTAACTGCGGCTCTTGTAAGAAAGCAAACGACCAATGAGTGTATGGAAGTCGAGAGAATTGAAGTCTTCCTCTTCCAAAAACACGATTTACTCGAACACATACATATGCTGTACGATTAAACATCTACAAAACATGTAATATGTGTTAGTTGTCATGGTAACCTACCAAATCAGCATCAATACCCAGTTCAAATCTACCATTATAATCTACAGTTACTTCAGCTTCAATGAGCTATATTAAAACATAATTATTCTAAGTATTACAAACATTAATAATACCCCAGGTCGTTGGTTAGGACAATCTTCATCGTATTTTAAATTTACAAGTGATATATCTGAAAAGACTGGAAGAGATTGACCAAGTGAGTATTCTCTTAAAGTTAATTGCTCAATCATTTTGCCCTCAGTCTTGGTGAGTAAAAATTCAGCAAACTCCTTATTAATTTGCTTCATAATTAACCTAATTAAAATGAAGACCAAATATTTATCACTATCTTCTTACATTTTAGCTTCAGAAGAGTCCCTTAATTCATGAAATATAAAATCTAAAATGACATTAAGCCATTTACATGACTCTTCTGTTCTCGGGGGTTCATTATACGCTGACCTAACAACCTGTGATGGCAATATTGCAGGAGAAGAGTACAAGATATTGACAAACCTCAGGAGATACAGGTCTAATATATGGAGGAAGATGTCTAGAAGGTGGAGAAGGAGGAGGTTGGTATCTCAAGTAAAGTAAGATACCAATAATTTCAAGAAATACAATTATAAGAGCTCCCCAAACAGCCGCAGTTAACAAGTCAGCAGACAGCATCTTTGTCACACCAAAAATGGGCTGGGCTACACAGTTAACAATGGGTTAAATAATTGTGAGCCACGCCTATTTATTACAATGACAGAGGACTTGAAGAAAAAGGTACTTGATAATTCTTATGTCATAAAAATGTAACATTTACTTTAGTATTTAAAGAGAGCACATTCACTTGTTAAGAAAAAACAAAGAAGCCATCATTCGTAAGTAAAGTCAGTAAATTAAATTCAATATAATTATAATTATTGAACAATTATTAGGCCACGTGATCATTTGTCCCTTCTTCATCAGACACCTCATAATGAAAACAATTGGATTCATCCATTATCTAGTAGTACACCAGTAGCTTCAACTGATGTCAGCTATCACAGTGAAGTCAATCGAGAATTAAAGAGACTTTTATTAGCATCTCTAGGCAGTGACGTTCAACAAGAAATAGATCAAATTGTAAGAGACCGTTCCCATTTAAAACAAAATTTAGACATCACTCTACATCATTTAACTGAATGTACTGAAGAGTTAGATCAAGTAACTGTTGAATGTGATATTTGGAGAAGTAAGGTCTTAGCTAGTCGTGTGCTAATCGATGAACTTAAAGAATGGAAAGTTCAAGCAACAAGTGATTCATTTACAAGTCAAAAAGCTATTTCAACTTTATTACAAGAGAGAGAACAACTTTCTACTTATTTAAGAGATTGTCATAGTATATTGTTGGATATAGTCCAAATATTAGGGCATAGATTGTCCAGTAGACAGCTCTCACAACAGTACGGTGGCTTACAAGTAGCTGCTGTGTCTCCAATACAACTATCACAAGGTATAGTACATACTGTAAATACCACATTGTACATTACATTAGTTAGCAACAGTGGGGGTACAATTGTAGATGTAGCAAAAACTACAACAGTTGCTGCTAAAGTCATCTTTGAGAAATTAAATGGATTAGATAAAAAAACATTGCCCACATCTCATAGTACATCAGTCCACATGTTGCCATCAAAAGGAGAGAAAATGGCAAAAAAGGTAAGATAAATTCATTTTTAATAATAGTTTCCATAGCAGTACATAGGCTCTTCATTCACAGCATGAACTCACTCAAATTGCACCATCTACTGGTCACAGTTTACCTCATCTTTCATTTGGTGAAAAACACCTTCTACAACAACGACGTCATGGACAATCTTCAGCATCATTTTGGGAAGAGAACTCATTATCTATTAATCACTGTCGTAATTGTAGGGGTCCCTTATTAATTTTATGATTGTTTTTAATGATAACAATGAGATAGTTATGGCTGATAATAATTTTAACATATGCTACAATTTTTGGACTTCCTCTTTGAGGAACCTTTTTGTGATGAACGTAAATGAGTTGATTCAAGTTTTATGTCACTGGACCATGCTTCAATACATGGTGGATTGGTCTCTAGAGGACCTGTCCGGTTCCCAATGGCAACAGAAGGTGTGATAGGAGTGGTAGGTATAGTGGTAGTAGTGTGTGGCAGGGTAACAAATGTATGGCCAATATCTGTAAGGACAACAAGATGATGGAGTATCTAATATTTAATGAAAGCAGCAAATATGAAAGACTCACGAGGTAGTGGCTTGTCTTCTGATAATGCTTGCCAATTGGCACGATTGTTTTGAACTCCAGTTAACATTGGAGTAAGACCACTTTCAAGTTCAGCTAATACCTAAAGATTGTTACAGTTAATTTTTAATCTTGTACAAATTTTGTTACACTAATTGTACCTGATATAATGGAAGACAAATAGCATCAATAAATCCAACTTGCATTTTGGGTAATTCATCTTTCTTCTTTCGATCCATCATTGGCTACAAAATTAAAATCATAACCATTTAAAAATAAGTCTACTGACTATTGGTTCCAGTTGTAAGTCATGTCTTTCCTTATCTCCTTGTTCAAAGAATTCTGACGCCACTAGTTCTGCAGTCTATAGAAGGACATAATATGATATAATAATAATTATTATTGTGACATTTTACTCTTTGTTGTATTTCCCATGGTTTAGTGATTGCAGCTACATCGCAAGCTGTCATCATCATACCTCTAATAATTAATAAGGAAATCATTATGATAATTTTAATTAACACCTCAATGTGTCACGATGTACACTGTTCTCCCAGTTAAAGTTTTTGTTGTGAACTAAATCCATAAATTGTCCTTTTTTCCTATAGAACACAGCTCTACATGTGTATCTACATATATATGACTCACTTGAAATACAATGCTAAATCAGTAGACAATATAGCACTTTCAATCATGTGAATTACTCTTTCATATTCGCTAGAAGAGAGACCTTTGAGAATATTGTTACCGACACCATTTAGAATCATAATACAATGATCAAAGTGGTGGTGCTCCATTGTTGATGTTGTGTAGAGCTGTGCCAATGGGCTATCTATTCTAAAACGATATGCATTTAAGAAATAATATATAATATATTTACTTTGACTGGAAAGCATTGTTAGTGCCTCTGTGATCAAGATCATGACAAAAACAGCTCACTAATAGAGCCAACATCTCCAAGCTGTCAAGTTTATCTCCCATATTACCATCCTATCCATGAAAATATCTTAAACATAGTCTGTTTAGTATAGAAGACATACAGTTAACATTGCAAACATTGATTGAGCCACATTAAAAGCATGTCTCCAGTTATGGTAAGTCACAGGACGATAGTTTTTTCTCACTGATAATATCCAACAACATAATGTCTAAATTTAAGTACTCTTATAACTATATCAGTTACTATTATATGTACCTGAGGATCAATGTGAAAGAGAGAGATCAATTCAAGATGTTGAAACATTAGATATGAAGTAGTAATGGTCTCATCTTCAGACAAGATTAAGTCATCAAATTTAAATGAAGTCAGTAATATACTGGATGCATCTGGTAACTCCATTGACTGTATCTAATGTCACTTTATGGCAAAAATTACAAACAACTAACCATAAATCGATTGGCCTCATCAGCTGAAACTGCCGCATGATATGATAATACCTATGAACAGTAATATAGTACAATATATCAAAACAGTTACCTCAAGTGCTACAGATTGTTTAGCATTAGCTAGCAAAATTTTTTCATAATTGAGGACATTATGAATACCCAAACCACAAAATGTAACAAACACTTCAAATGTTTCTTGTTCAGAAACATTAAACGGTAGCCCATTTAGTTTGTTATCCATTTTGACCACACCTATATGACACCATAATGACATCATGATAATAACAACTTACCAATGACTTCATTTTTACTATTAAAAATAGGCATACACAATACACAGTGAGTATGCTCCTTAATCTAATACAATATCATCAAATGGATCATTATGCAAGTAGTATTTTACCTGAATACCATTATTTGTTTCTGTTTTGTCAGTCATGTTAACAGGCTACATTAAATAGTTATATAATGTAACCAAACCTAATATCATCTTACATTCCCTGTTCTTGCTACTAGTAATGCAATGTCTAGTCCCTCAACTGATGATGGTTGAATTGACTTCATTTTATCTTCATTTTCAACATTAAATACATTATATTGTAGTGCAGTACTGAATATAATCTCTTCCTATAATAAATGTGACACAATATGAAGTTATTAATGATATTATATAATACAACAATTAACCTGTCTTGTATCTTCATCAACTAACAATATAACACATTTTTGACATGGAATCAATTCTTGAGCCTCTAACATGATGCGTTTTACCATCTCCTCCAAAGATGTAGTGTCTTCAAACAACTCTTTAGTTAGTTGTAATAGAATCTACAAATATTAAATTAATTATATTGCAATATGTATTAATTAATAACCTGTAGCCTCCTAGATTGTGTAAAACTTTGATCAAACAGTTGGACATTGATGAGACCAATAGCACAAAATGTTAAGTACATATTGAACACCTGGTAAAGAGGAAATAAAAAATTAATATACAAAATCAATCCTCCTCTTTGCCGATTAATAGATAACTATACTATTGTGGTATGCATTATAACAACAATCTAAGAAGGAAAACATGACCCTTTATGTTTCAAGTATGTGTGGAATGTATCTACCTCCTCATCTTCAGCCGTGAAGTGCTCTTCTTGACCCTTTTTGTTTATGACTTGAGCTACTCCAATAACCTAATTAATAGGAGTCATCCATTATGACATCAATGAGATATGATACATACTTGGCCTTCAGTGGTCTTAATGGGCATACACATTATAGCTTTTGTGCGATAGCCAGTTAACTTATCAATTTGAGTATTGAATCGAGGGTCCTATTAAATTAGACCACTTATCATGTAAAGTAGTACTAACACTAAATGCGTAACATACCTGATAAGCATCATGTAAGTTAATTGCTTTACCAGTTAAAGCAGATTGGCCAACAATACCAACTCCAAATGGTATTTTAATAGCTTCAGATTCATCATGTAGAACATTTTCTAAAGAGGACTGCTCTGTAACATCAAATAATCGTGACACAAGTATAGGATTTTCTTTAGAGCCTTCTGCTAGAAACAAAGACGAGCGATCTGCATTTGTAAGTAGCAGTACATTGACTAATATCTTATGACTTAAACTGTTAATATCAAAATCAGGTGACACTACATCACGTAATAATTCCATAAACATCTCTTGCTTGTTAAGTTTGCGCAACTCTTTTGCAGATCTGCGACTAGAGATGTTAGGAGCACTTCGAACATGTTTTAGACTTTTGGCAGTATAACTTGGCTCAGATTTCAGATGGTTCAGTACATTTAACGTATTTGAGTACATTGGAGTCAGCATCTGTTGTTTTTGATCCATATGCCTTTGCACTAACTCCTTAGCATAGACTGGATGACTGTGTATATATCCTTCTACAAACGCCTTTGCATAGTCATCGTTAGCTTCGAGCCATTTCTTAACGTAGTTCTCATCTTTTTCGGCCATAACGTCTTCAACACTGTCAGGCACAACGAGTCCATACAACTGTTGCTAGGCACAGAAAAACAGTAAAGTCTAGCCAATGAAAAAAGCGTCAGAGCGTGGGATGATGACTTATTTACGTGTACGGACGTAACCGGAAAAAGTTGGAAATTTGAATAGAAACAAAATGGGGAATAAACTCAACTCCGTATACTACTACTATGGGTTATGTCTTCTTGCTGACATCAGTTTTTCCAAGTTTTTTGATGTTTCTGTGAGATTAGATTCAATTTCAAGAGCCTTTCTGTAGTAAATTTCAGCCAAATCATAACGCTTGTTTAAATGGTAAATAACACCTGGAGCAGATTTAGAATAACAATGGTGAACAAGGTAGTAGACTAACCTAAATTGCCAAAAAAGTTTCCCCTTGTTGGTTCTAATTCAATAGCTTTTAAAAGTTCCTTTTCTCCTTCCTTTAGTCAATGGAATATTATATTGTTATGTTAAAATAAATACCTCATATAAACCTTGCCTCCCCAATACAACTCCCAAACTAAAATGAAAGTCTGCTTTTTCTGGCATTATTGAGCAAGCTTCTCTAAACACAATTTCAGCATCTTTTAACTGATCTAAAATGGAATAAACAGAAATGCAATAGTGTGAATGAGTTACTTAAGTTTTGAAAAAGGAGTCCCAAATTGTTCCATGAATTAAAATGGTCTTGTTTTAAAGAAATTGCTTTCTGAAATGCACCAATTGCTTCTTTGTGTTGATTACGATCAAGATACTAGACAAACATAAAGTAATACTCAATTTATTACTAATGGCTACCAAGTTTCCAAGATTATAGTAAGCATCAGTGTAATTGCGTCGATGATGAATGGCTGTCTTATAACTCAGCTCTGCTTCCTATAAAGATATCCTTTTAATATACTTAATGTAATCTATATACCTGATACTTCTTTAAATGAGCTTGTACAATTCCTAAATTCATCCAAGCAGCAGCAAACTCAGGACTATTAACATGCTTTAATTGAAAGGTGTACAAATTTATATTCAACCTTATAATAACAGCTTTTTGAAGAACATTTTCAGCTTCAACTGGTCTACTTGTTTCTTTTAATAAGTTGCCTAAATTATTTAAAGCTTGATCATAGTCAGGATACAATCTACATAAACACAACATAATAAATTATAATTATTTTAATATTATACTTTATAGCATGTCTATATTTGCTCTCAGCTAATTCAATATATCCTTTATCAGACAGTGTTTTTCCAATATTATAATGAACCTATTAGCCCTAAATATTATGCAGAAGAGTATATATCACGTGTACCTTTGCATTGTTCGGGCATACATCAACAGCTGAAGTAAACAGCTTTTCTTCATTTGACCAATGAGCTGTCCTGTGTATAGATCTGCTAATGAATAGTCCAATCACTATCATTATTAATATTGGAACCACCTTATAATATAGTAATAATAAAGATACTATTACTGTCATTGTACTAACTTTTTTGAGATGTTTATGTTGCAATAGCTTATAAAATCCATATGATACTAATAGACAATATCCTGAGCTAGGTAAATAAAGTACTCTCTCCGCTATTACAAAACCAACAGGAAAAAACACATTAGAAGCAGGGAGGAAAGGGACAATTAACCATGAGAGACAAACACCAACTACCCTACATATAATAGTAATTAACGTAATACATTATAATATATTATTTACTGTTTAGCTTGTCCAGATGTAGTTAATGTAGAGTAAAGAATTAAACTACCTAATACACTCCAGAAAATGACAACAGCTAATATTCGTATATCAAAGACACTCTCCAATAATGGTATGCATCCCATTGACCAATCAAAACATAGCCACCATGGATATAACAGTAACCAACCATTTAGTGAGTAAATATAATTATAAGTCAAAACCTATATATATAAAGACTTGATATTATAGTAGTATTATAATAATATTACTCGAGTGATCATGTTTTTAGCATGTGCTGCTGGATTATCCATAGCATGAAATGAAGGTGCTCCGGTAACCATGACAACATATCTTAACCACAATGCAAGACTTGTTGTTAAGCAAACTAAAATAACTCGTAACATAAAATGTAAGTTAACAGCAGCACTTTGAATTGTCTGTGTAATAATAGTTACAAATTATGACTTACTTAGTGGTATACTCACTTTGAAGTTTCTAAGATCAATTCTCATGCTTACAATGATATCAAACAGCACACATATTCCCTATACAATATAAATAACATCATTATATTAAAGATATCTTACTGACAAGAACAGTAATGCCTTGTTCTTTAAACAGCATTGCACTAACAGCCAATATTAAACATATTAATAGCCAGATATAATGACTACTAATACATTTAATATAACAATAAAATGAAGCAAAACAAAATAAAGCTGAAGTCAATTCTGCACGTCCCACAATACCTGCAACCTAGATACAAATATTACAAATATATAATGTCACTATGTATAGCTACCTACACATTCACTGTGAATAGGATGAGTTGCAAACAATAGTCCTGCTATAAAAGTACAAACATTAACAAATTTACTAGTTGCACCAGTTACTCGCTGTAACACTGACTGACAAATAAGCATATAAAACAATACAACAAAGGGGTGTAACAATATATTTGTCATATGAAAATGAAATGATGATCTTCCTCCAGCAAACCAGTAATTCAAACGATAAAATAAAACAGTAAAAGGACGATATGATTTATGACTACTTTGTTGACTAATTGACTTTCCCCAAAAATCATGTTCAAATACTTTCAGCCATGATGTCTTGAAAGTGTCGACATCAGCATTGTTGACAATGGCCTCATTATCATCAAATACAAAGTCACCATCAATAGAATTAATATAACATATAATAGCAATAATAAAAATTAGAACATATTTGAAGTATCCCTCCATTATTGTACCAGTTATATAGTCCTGCAATAACTATCCTTATAAATTAAAGGGGCTATCCCATGAACTAAAATAACAATGGCAGTCAAAGGGATAGCAGATAGTGTTATACAGCAAATTACAAAAGTTCGTAGCAAAGCTGATCTTGTAAAGCAACTAGACACTGACTGGTTGTTTCAAGGAAAATGGCTTAGAGCTGGTCGTATCCATTATATTGCTCCTGATGGTGTTAAAAGAGTATGGGAAACAACTGAACGTACAACAAGAACAGCTGAAGTAGATGGAGTAGATATAATTGGTTGGTTACTTGAACATAGTACATTTATTATTATCTCCTTTAAAAGCTACAACTGTAGATGATAAAAACTTACAAGATAAGATTTCATTAATAGCTATCTACAGAGCTCCAGTTAATAAGTAAGAAATAAATGTTTTATTATAGTATGTTTATTTGGCTACAGAGTAAGTATAGAGTTTCCAGCAGGTCTAATTAACAAAGGGGAAGACCCTCAATTAGCTGCAGTACGAGAAATGAAAGAAGAAACAGGACAAGAAGGCGAGTTGGAGGTAATGTTCCACTTCCTATACTTGATGTCACTCATTTGTATTAGAATCTAGGACCAGTACTGTATAATGATCCATGGAAGAGTAATGAGAATGCGTATCTTTGTCAAAGTAGGATCCACTATAATAACAAAGACTATAAAATGTTGTTTCTTTAGTGACAATTAAAGATACAATGTCTTCTGATAATCAATTGTGTCTTGATGAAGATGAGTACATTGAAGTAAGTCACTATTATAGCAACTACTATTTCACATAAATATAATTTGTAGCCATTTCAATTACCTTTGGCTAATTTGTGGGAAAGTCTTCAATATCTACAGACAACGTTAGATGTAGTAGTGGAGAGTAAAGTATATGCATTTGCTCTTGGTCTTCATATGGGACAAAAAAAATAATATTAAAAATATCTTTAAAAATGAAACATTATTATGTAATTAAAAATGTACAAACATCATAATTATGAACAATTCAATTTGGAGTGACCAGTCTGTGCATTATTCACATCAATAGGTTGTTCATGTATAGTAGTCTCATCTTTAGAGTCTGATAAGTCCAGTTCAGTAGTTTTAGATTCATCATTTGGATTTCTCTTTGGAGGAACTTTGTCTGCTCTTGGACATATGTCATCATGTCTATTCATTGAAGAAGAGTCAGTATAGTTAGCAGAGAATTCAGATGATACATTAGTTTGTTTTGCTGGACCAATAATACTTGCAGGTATTGGTGAGTTAGAAGGAAGAGAGTTGTCTGAATCAGTATCATTATGTGGTACTGTTGGTCTAAAGATAAATATATAATTATAAGTGTAACAAACAAACTACTTAAAACACTTACTTGAAGGGACAATGGCATACTGGTATGTGCTCACATACAGCTGGGCAAACCATTGCAGGAAGGAGCTGTTGTGAATGGCGTTTGATTGGAGCAGCTGCAGCTGATGAAGGAGGTCCAACACTGAATGTAGATCTACGACTTGGTTTCATTTGAATATATGGCTCATCATCAGAATCAGAATCATTAATTATAGGACTGGATATGTTGTCATCATCTCTGGTAACTGGGAGTGTGGGGCTTTTTTCACCATTGTCTAAGTTATTAGGAGATGATTGCTTATTATGATGATGTTTTGCTTTAACTGGAGGTGTTCTTTCTTTTGTGTGGGTATTTGGTGTAAAACTGGACTCAGATACAGAACTTTTTTCAATTGTAGTAATCGTCTGTCCTCGTGGAGGTAAAGGTGGTGGTATATCAGTTAATGATACACAGAGCCAATCTGCTAGTTCTGGATCATCACCAGGAGTGCTCTTTATAGAATTATATTCTCCAGATAGCTTCTGGAGATCACGTGGAAGGCTAGGCACTAAGGGAATCTCAGGTAGAGTGCGATGAGACTCAGGCGAAGAAGAAAAACTCTCATTATGTGTATTTGCATAAATACATTCTTGAGAGACTGAACTCCCTTCAAATTCAGAACTATGTCCATCCATATACATCGTAAAATGACGACGAGCTTGGCATTCCAGTTTTCTACTTCCAGATGAATCAGGTCCATCCAGACGGACAACATGTAAACCTGTCACATCATCTGTTTGAGTCCTCAAAACAGCACCGTCGGAACCAATCTTTGGAATTGTTTTATCAATGCCCTGACCACAACTAAGAACTGACACAACACGAGGTAATGGAATAGAGTTACTTGGCAGAGAATATGATGAACTATTTTCTTCATCACTGCTGCTGCTACTAATGTGACTGTCCCTAAACTGATAGACAGACGACGGACCCCAATATGATGGCTGAAGAAGCATTAAACAACGAACATTGTCTGTGTGGACTTTAAAATATGTCAACAAGTGAGGATGATCAGCAAACGCACTAAATGAAAGAATATGGCCTGTATTTAGGCCTACCCATACAGTATCCAATACAACAAGAAGACAAGTCACCCAAACTTGTGATCTTACTAAACGCAATACTTCACAACAATTAATACCATATATAGCTTTACCAGATACTGCATTAAAAACTACTATTTGTTGCATTCTACGAAACCCAACCCACAAGTACTCCTCATCAGTATCACATTTAATAGCTACTGCAGCACATTTGATTTCAGTTTCAGAGACAGTTGGGAATTCTTGTTCTGGTAAAAGTGTGTTCGGATGTATTCGTATACATGACCTCTTTGTACAACAAATAACACAATCATCAAGAACCTGTAACACTTTAATCGATTGTTGGTATGCAATAACACGAGTCTTACATGGACTATGGAGAGGAGAGGGCTGCGATAAATTGTATCTGTGAATTTCTCCATCTTCTTTACCCAGATAAACAGAATCTGGGCTAACTGCCATTGACATGACATGACTATCAAAACGAATTTCTTTAATGAATTCTAATGTGGTTGTTGAATATACACGCACAAACTTGTGCTGGAGACTGACCCAAAGATAGTCAGTACTACAACACATACAAATAATATACTGACTAGGTAAGGCTGTGCTCTCTTTTAAGGTGAGGCCAGGTACTGAAATGTGAGAAAGAACAGTGCTGTCTTTAGTGCTGAGAATACTACTGCAAATATAGAGGTCAGCAGCAAACAATCCATTAGGTTGACGTGTAAATCTAACAGCTGATGCATTAAATTCATGAGCTTCGTTAATGCATTGTCCTTCTCTTGTTAAAACACGAAGAGGACTTTGAAAAGAACGCACTATTTCTCCAAAAAATGGTCGCTTGTTTGTGTTGTTATCCCAACATTGCTCCAAAAGTGGTCCAAAATAAGGTGATAGCTCACCTAATGGATTTAGGGGTGGACGATCAGAATGACCAGAGGCTGTTTGGAACCGAACACCACGACGAAAATGAAGTTTCTTTCTTGACAAAATCTCATAGGCTGTAAATGCAAAAGCAAACACATCGACTCTTTCGTCATATTCATAGCAGCAATATTTGCCCATTTCTGGAGCAGGGAATGTGCCATACTCACCAACAGCTAGTCCTTGATTTAGAAGTAAACAAGACTTGGAAAAACCACCAACTTTGATGTTGATTTGATCATCAAGTGACAATGAGTAAACCAAAATATTAGCTAGACAGATGTTTCTGTGAATAACTTTCATATTATGCAATGCATTTAATGCTGAAGCCAGTTGAAACACAATTCGCACACGTAGCAAAGGCAACAAGGTTATATCTCGTTCTAAAACAACCTCTTCCATTGAGCAAAAGAGTGCACAAGGGAATACTAATGCTAAAGGATCAACGGTGACCATGAGTAATTCAATTAGATAAGGAGAGCGCTCTCCATGACTTATGTGACGTAAGATTGTAAACTCATGCCAAAATCTCAAGAATGACTGAGACTTTGTAGGAGGTGGGAAAGGTTTCAGAGCAATGACTGTCGTGCCAAATTCTCCACGAAATACAGTCTCTAAAGGTGGTGGACTTAGACAAGAGGATTTCTCATCAACATTTACACTTAATTTGTCAATTGAGACAAAGTTTATTTCGTCTATACCAGCAGGTCGTGCAAGATCTGGTATAATATCATTAGCAACCAACACATTGCCATCTGATGAACACGTGACACTTGAGTTTTTGGCTAATATACAACAGCATTTCTCAAATGAAAAGAGTGTTGGATAAGATGTTCTTTGATAACAATGGGGACAAGGTACGCTAACTTCGACATTTTCCCACAACTCAGGGTACCAATTTTGCAAAAGAGTATTAACTGTAGCAGAAATTATGTTCATCGCTCGAACACCAATCTCAGTGTTTGCTACACATACCTCTAATCCTTCACGATATGTAGGTTGGTTAATGGGTAGTATAGCCTGCACTGAATATACTAATGTCGAGCCTCCAATCCACACAATCATGCCCTCCTTCCAATAATGCCAATTACCTTGGTCTTCAGGTAAAGTCTTTGCTAGTATCCGAAAACCATCCACTAGTTCTCCAGCGCTGTCTACTGATGTGTTAGCGAGTAAATGTTTCATATTAATAAGAAGATGAGCAATCAAACGACCCCAAAAGGCAACTGGAGTGCAAGAAAATGTGTAGACACGTCTTATCTCATATTGTGATGAGAAGTCGGAAATACTAGCAGTATTATGTGAGGGTAACATGATTGGTATGAGAACTTGTTGACTAGTGACAGCAATAGCCAGCCCCATTTGACTAGCAAAATGACAGAGAGCATAGGGAAGTGGTGCTTGTAATGTAGGACAACTAAGTAGATCACAGAGATAGAGAGTAAGATATAGACCACTGGGATCACTCAGATTTTGATGACGATTTAACAACCCAGATACAGCATCTATGAACCATTGACGATTCAAAACGTAATGAGTGGACTGATTACTTTGATTGCTAGGCAAAACTAACAATGACCCCACTGATGTTAAGAAGGAGATGGCTAACGACAACTCCTTGTATCCTGCAAAATCATGATGTGTGCTTGAACGAATCAGCTCCCACATATCCCATTCGCTGATGAAAGGAGGCTTGCCATCATCTTTAAGTGTTTTTGCTTCATGATTTATTAAATCAGTCAACACAAAATAGCTGTTTGGTACAAGAATCTTTGTTTGACGGCTCTTTCCTTTGTTGTCAATGATATCATTGAGATAAAATAAAGTATTAAAACGATTTACGAGTGCAGCTTGATCCAAAGTCAACGTAATAAATGTAATACGATCACGAAACTCGCTCCACAGTGACTTTTCTATTTCCCCCTCTACCCAGTCTTCAAGAATAGGAGTAATAGCAGCTATCCAGCAAGCAGCAATAATGATAGGTGACTGAGGAGCATATAACAATAAATGAAGAACATGGTGAAGTAAATCATCAACTGGTTGTCTGTTTTGACAATCCCATACAACAACATAGACTGTACAGGACAAAGCAAAAAAACGTTGAAAGTGAAGAAATTGTTCTGTGTTACAGAATTTAAGACACGAAAAATGACGTCTCTTTGATTGCTCTAAAATAGATGAATATATCGTTTCCAGGCAAGCATTGTACTTTTCATTACTGCCAACTACAGCAACATCATAATGCGTAATCGTTTGTATGGCCCGAGCACGAGAATGTAAAAATTCAAGTGGTGGCATTTTCTCTTTACTTGGAAGGTTCTTAATATAAGGTAAGCCATCTACTCCCAACAGCATAAGATTTCTAAGGAAACCAATTTCATAAGGCATAACTTCAATACCAATGTTATGACTGAGGTTTAATGTGTGGAGTCGTCTCATATTAAAAATACATTCTGGGACTTTGTGGAATCGATTTGAGCTAATATCAAATGATTTAATGCTTGTATTCTCCAAATATTGAGGCAAATTCATCAATTTATTGTTAGAGAGATTGAAACTTTCTAAAGTCTGAGTAACAGGGTGGACTAAAACTTCAGGTAATGTTGCAATATTGTTAAATGATGCATCAATGTGCTTGATACGAGGCATTTGAAGTATTTCTCCAGGAAGATAAGTTAAACGATTATGATGAATCTGAAGCTTTTGAAGATTATTAAAACGAGCAATTTGATCTGGTAGGGCTCTTAATTTATTAGACGACAATCCAAGGTATGTTAGCCCATTGATACCTGATATTTGAAGCCATGAAGGTTCGATGTGATTTAATTCTAAGTCATGCCAATCAATAAAACCAGTGCTAGGATGATGAGAAGAATGCTGTACAATTTGACCAGCTACACTCAGCTTACCAGCAGATAGTGCAACTTGGATAGGCACTACCAAATTGACCTTACCATTTTGTAAGAGTGGAGCTAGAATTAAGCGATAAACCATAAGGTCTTGATATCGTGGTAACTCTTCAACACTTTCATCGTTACGAGCTAACAAGATGTCAATGGCTTCCACATCTTCATTGACAATGGCCTTACACAGATAAAGAAAAGCTGAAATGTGGTTGCTTTGCAAAGTAGCAGCAATGCACTCTTCATGGTTATTAGCTCCATATTTTACTAAGAGTGATACTACCTTACGACAACCAGTTTTAGTAGCTGTTAGTAATGCAGCATTGAGCATCTTCTGATGCCAGTCGTCTAAATTCTGAGGTAACTGCTGATTTGTACTGACATTTTGAAGGTACTATAAAAGAAACATCAAAATAAGTTATAAGTTATGATAACAAACCTCTTCTAAAAGAGATAAATTCTCTGCTTCAGCAGCTTTCATAAGTTCTGTGTAAATAAAGAATAACAAAATATGTTTAGTTATTACAAAATTCACTACTAATGTAATAAATTTACGACTAACAAATACAAACAACAGTGACGTACCATACATGTTAATTACATGTACTACATGAAAATGACGATGTTCAATAGCAACATCTAATGGTCTTCTCCAACAACGATCCACAGCATTTAATATAGCACCACATTCTATTAAGGCAATAACACATTGAGCATGTCCTCTTCCAGCTGCTAAATGAAGAGGAGTTGATGCAGGGCCTTCTTCAGTGCGAACATTGGCATCAAGTTCTTCCAATTCTCTATGTAACAAGTAAATGATGTCACTGTGTCCAGCCATTGCAGCTTCATGTAATGGAGCACACCCATATACTCCAACAGGCTAATAATAAGAACAAATCCCTATTAATCAATTCTTAATTACATTGTTAAGATTGTACCTGATTAACAGATGCTGTCAATACAGTATCATGAAGGTAACTTTGAACTAAACCTACATCTCCACTGCGGCATAATCTAGTGATGTAATAATGACATTATCATATTAATTTATCGTGTACTTGTGGAGCTCTGATGCAGGTCTTGAAATGGAGGGATGAATTTTCTTAGCTGATCTTGAAATAGGAGCTCTTGTTAACGTGGTAGCTCTCTTAGCCATTATCAAATCATGTGAGATGTATTATGTCAACAATGTAGTAGTTGTAAAAACCACTACTTCCTGTTTTAGTTAAAAATAACATTTGTTATAAGACATTTAAAAAAGTTATTTATAGATCATGTGACTAATGCTAACAACACTGTTCATTTTCTACATTGTTTAAACTACTCAGTATAGATTGTTCATATCACATGTCAACAAACAATATTTCCTTTCAACAAAGACTAAATAATTATTGGACTTGAATTTTATAAATTGAGATCATATTATAAGATAAGTACAGACCATTACTAATAACAAGATATCTTTGACCATTACTAATAACAAGATATCTTTGACCATTACTAATAACAAGATATCTTTATACTGTGTTAAACAATAGAGGAAGTTAATCTAGACTATTTTATATTCTTATGAGTAATTTAATAGAGTATTATAACTAATATCATCTGTTATTACCAATTAAAACAATGAATTTACCTGTTGTAGATCATCGAAGAAAGGCTTGACTGCTGCTAATGCAGATATTAGGAGGAGGGGCTCCTTAAAATTCATATGTTGGACACGCCCGTTTTGTCACGTGACCTCAGGCGTGGTACTGGCGGGAGATAGACAAGCAGCTGCACCCCTTTAGTAGTAGCACGAGTATTAGAGGTGGAAGAAGAAAGGTTATTTACCACAATTACCAGTTAAGGAGTTATCATTTAAAGGTAACTATTACTTTCTTCATCATATTATTATGACTACAATTTTAGTCCTGGTAGTTATGGCAACCAGTCAGTCTGGTCCACCAGTACCAATACTACCTTTACAGAACGGAACTGACACATCACTACCTAAACAAGATGAGAAAGTATGTTACTATGGTTAAATTATGTAAACATACTTCTTTAACAGGCTAATTCTGATGATGAAGTACAAAGGCGAACATCTTCATCAGTTTCAAGGACACATCCTCAATCAAAGATGACTCCACCTGCTGAGAGGGACAAAATGGACACTTTATGTCAAAAAATTGACTTTTCTGAATCATCTCCGGTATATTTAATTAATTAGTTATATTAGTTTTATTGTATTTTCTAGCCCCGTACCTTAAGTTGGACCACACCTCATTGTCCACCTGCTAAGCCACACCCCTCATTAAGTGCTGGGGAAGTTTTATCAGCACCACCATCTTTATGTGGGCGAAAATCAACAGAGAAGGTCTCACCTTCTTCAAACAATGAACAAGAAATAGACAGTTCTGTAAGTTATTAATAACATTGTATGACATCATTATGACATTGTAGGTTTCTGTGAGTGCCATATTGTCCCGCCTTGATACAGTTCGGGTAAGTACATGTATCATTTACTAGTATATGATAATTCTTGTTGTAGCAATATATTGATGATGCTGAGCAATTATATGAGCAATTACAAGAAAGATCTCATGAGGTAATCCCTTATGATTATCAATTAATTAATTTATTATTGCAGGCTGATGTTCAAGAGCAATTAGAACGCGTGGGTGGATTAGTTCACCAATTAAAGCAACAAGAATTGAGTTATTTACAAGTTCTCTTGAAGATTATGGTATGTCGAAATAAATCATGTGACTGTCACATGATAGTCACCTTAGGAAGATACATCCAGTGATACCGATCCTGTTGTAACAATGGAAACAGGTCTGGAAAGTGATCAAGAAGAGAGTGAAGATGAAGACGAGGATGACCCTTCATTAACTGGTGGTAATGAGAGCTTAAGTTTACGAGCTGAACTACAAAAAGTATAGCAATATATTCTTAACACTTGTATTATACAATGTAGGAAGAAGGAACTGATGATGAATTTGAGAGAGAAGAACAAGAAAGAGAAATACTTGCTCTTCAAGAACAACATGCTCTATTAAAAAAGCTTCTAGAACAGCAAAAACAGGTAAAGTACACACAGTACATGTATATGTTTGTATATATGTATGTATATGTGTATATATATGTGTATATGTGTATATATATGTGTATATGTGTATATATATGTGTATATGTGTATATATATGTGTGTGTGTGTGTGTATATATGTGTGTATATGTGTATATGTATGTATATGTGTATATATATGTGTATATGTGTATATATATGTGTGTGGGTGTGCGTGTGTATATCTATTTATATATGTATATCTATGTTTGTCTGTATATATCTATATGTATATATGTATATGTGTATAATGTATATGTGTTACAGTTAGAAGCATTACAAGCTAAACAAGCTCATATCCTATCATTAAAAAAAGATGCTGAAGTTCGTTTAGCTCTTGTTCAGAAGGAGGTAAATTTTGTCTCTCTTAACATTATTATGACTTCTCTACTAAAGAGAGAAGATTTAGACAATGCTGTAGGGCCAATACAATATCCTGATACATCTCAACAATCTATTAGTGAACATGAGAGAGAACTCCTCAGTCAATTACAAGAAATGAGAAATAAAAAAGCTCAAGTTGAGCAAGTGCTCTCAGAAGTACAAGCAATAAAAGGTAATTAACTAATATTAACTCAATATTAAAACTGTTTAATTAGTGTCCCCTAATAAATCGTTGACCACACCCACTGTTGTTCCATCACAAGTGACTTCCAATAATAAGGAGGAGGAACTAGTATCTGAGGAGCAAACAACTGAACTAAATGAGCTCCGAAGTAAAGTTAAGTAAGTCACATGATATCATGTGATTGCCATGTGACAAATGATGCAGACAAATTGAAGATGCTCGTCAGAAACTACAGGACCTTCAAAACATTATTGCCAGTATCCAGGACAACACTAGACCACATCCATCCCTTTCTCAGAGTGCCCCTCAATTAAGTATTGATGATGATAATAAAGAGGGCGGAGTTAATGTGATTAAAGCCTCAAGTGTACCTGTTAAAATGGTGAAACCAAAGATGTCCTTTGGTGTAAAACCAGACAAGCAAAATACTGAAACAGGTTAGTTGAGTTAGGATAGGATGTATATTATAGTGTGTGAATAGAAGCTACTACTGAAGAAGGAATGTTGGCTCTACTAGCTGAATATGAAAGCAACATTGATCAGCGACAGAAAGAACTTCAAGTTTTACGAGCTCAAAAAGAAGAAATCAAACAAGTTGAGTCTATGTTAGCAAACTTACAGGTAACTATATATATATATATATATATATATATATATATTAGTCATGTGATAGTCATGTGATCAATTATATAAATTTTTAGTTGTTAACAAGTGAGGTTTCACATGAAGTTGTTCAGACTAATACACCACAGTCCTCAGCTACTGAAGATGAACCTGTTCTTCAAGCTAAACTAGAACTTGAATTACAGCGACAAAAAGAATTGTATAATACTTTGTTGAAGAAAACATCACAGCTGCATCAACTTCAACAAGTAAATAATAACATGATTATATTACAATAACCTGTCATGTTAATATGGAATATATCTCTTGTAATATACAATATCATTATCCCTCTAGGATATAGAGAGATTAAGTCGTGGCTCAGATCAAGAAAGGTAATGCCACACCCATAACCACACCCACTTTATTATATTTCATATAGTGGTATGGTCAACACAACAGTTGCTACTTGGGGAGGTTCTACACATGCTAGTGAAGGTGATGATGAGACCACAGGAGAACTGGATCTTACACATGATTCATTAGAACAATCAACAGCAACAATAGGTACATTAAACTTGTATAACATGTTTTTATAACTGGTTTATGTAGAAAATGAAGGCTACCCAACTGGACGACCAGCAATGTTTGATTATCGAGTTGATAGGCATACACCACGAAATCCCCGCCCACTAAGACGAGCTTTTAGTCCTCATGATGACCAAGAAACAACAGAAGAGAAGAAAATAAAACTAGAACCTCAAAGTGGACCAAGCAGTATCCGTGGTCAATATCCCTCTGTTCCTTCTAGAGGAGGAGCTGCTCGTAGTACAACTACTCGTAGTGCTATTTGGCCAGCAGTAATATTTCCACAACATAAGAAAACACAGTCTGAGGTCAGTATAGAAATAGTTTGTACTAATACAATCACTTTATTACAGGCCACACCCACTGTTGCTAATCCTCCATGTCCACCTGTAAAACCTCCACCTGTTGTTCCTATTCCATCAGAGTATGTTCCACTCTTACAACATCAGTTAGGTCAAAGCACAGATATGTGTACTCAATTATTACAACAACAAACGATGTTACT
The DNA here is from genome assembly GCA_963693285.1 of Xestospongia muta. Taxonomy (NCBI): domain Eukaryota; kingdom Metazoa; phylum Porifera; class Demospongiae; order Haplosclerida; family Petrosiidae; genus Xestospongia; species Xestospongia muta. Next base: position 13,521,262 of record OY848919.1, on the reverse strand, counting down.
ATCGGCTCTTCATACTCGTCTTGATGCTCTGCCATTTATTCACGACCAACTTGTACAACTGCAACAATATCATGTTTACCTACAGGTAAAATAATTAATATATTACTTAATAATTAATTATTTATTAGGGTTATAATGAATATTTAAACAATGCCTATTATCAGCTAACACAGCTCCAGAAATCTATGCATGCCAAAGGACCAATTGATGAGGAAGATCACAGTCCATTAGCTGATCATAATAATAGCACTCTACTAGAACCAATTGAGCCTCCACAACCTTTGCCAATTTTAACCCCTTATTCACTGGGTCAAATTAACAGTCCATACCAGCGACCAATTAATCCTCACTTGTTGGCCACACCCCTTCTTGATGAATCATTTTTGAGGCCACCATCTCAACAAGGTACTCGTATCACAAAAGCTAAAGATGAAGTTACTCAGCTTTCTGATGTACATTTAGCAAACAAACCAACCACAGGTGGTTTATATCATCATTACTAATAGATGATATCCTCAAATATTGTAGGTGTTGTTCTTAGTCAGTCAGGTGAAGCTGGTTCAATGTCTTCTTTGCCAATGAGTGTCACAGATAAGCTGTAAGCCAAACACTTACTGTATCCTTATTTAATATTGTGTAGTAACCCACCTCAAGACAATACTGTCTTTGAAGGAATGAGGGATACAATATACACTGAAGTAGCAGCTTTAATAGCTAGTAATGAAGACCGACCTCATTTCTTAGTAAGTTACTTTTACAATATATATCTATTTTATACAAACTAGGTAGAATTGTTTCGTGAACTACAGTTGTTGAGTACAGACTATTTAAAACAACGTGCAATATATGCCATCCAGGACTTGGTGACACGTTTTATAACTGAACATGATATACAACAAGATGAAACCTCCTTGGTATAATCTTTGCAACGTTTTCTAGTTTAATTTCTTTTTAGCAAGAGCTCAAGAAATGGGAATTAGGACAGACACTCAGTGAAAGTGATATGACATCTGGAGATGATAAAAATGTTAGCAGAGATGAAGCTACAAAAAGAGGAAACAGTGCAAGGTAATTAGTGGGTGTGGCTACACCAATGATGTGACTGCCTACTTGTATCTAGCACAGTAGAGGATTTACAAAATGTGTACCAGTATAATATGAAAATACCCATACAATAAATATATTATGAGTGTAGGTCCTTTATTATATTGCAGTACTACTAGCAAAGGGACAGTATAGTACCTACCATACCAACAATTACCATATTAATGTGTTATTGCCATTGTGATGCTGGTATAATAATTGTTACTATGATTGTTGCCAAGGTTACTATTACAAACTAACAATATTGTATGTGCTGTACCATTTGTGATAGAGTATTGATAATGTGATTACTTTTATCAACCTATCTTTATAGATTTGATTATGTTGAGCAAGTTCAATCTGCTAGTTCTCTATCAACCCCACCCATCAGTGATGAACCATTTGCTAACACTTTAGGGGACACTGTTATCAAAGTCACTGAGGTAGCTCCTGTAATTCATAATTATAATTAATACTAATGAATTATTATAGTCACCTGGTGGAGGAGACGTTGAGCCTCTAAAAAGTGTTATTTCTGGAGGAGAATCTTCTGTAACCAGTGAACTTGACACTTCAGTTTTAGATGAAGAAATTAAGTCCATTATGACAGTAAGTTAATTAGGACAATTAATTCTATTACTAGCTACTCTCTAGGATTTAATTCCTTTATTAAAAGATCATCTAATGGAAGAATGTACAACTGATCTCCTTGAACATATTCAACAATGTGTTCTGAGCTTAGTCCTTCTCAAAGAAGACACACAGGTTATTCTAATTAGTAGTGGGTGTGGTTTATTTGACAAATAGGAAACTGGTGAATTAGGTGATCTATTTACAAAACAATTAGAGGTATCTCTCGCAACAGCTGTTCTAAAATTTCAAGGCAAAATGTATGTTTATTTTGTTACGCATCAAAATTATTAAATCCTATTACTAGACTACATGAAGTTGGAGAAGACCTCTTGGTTGACATTAGTGAAGTTCTGTTTAATGAATTAGCATATTATCAGTTACTGAAAGACCAGGGGTATGTCCCTAGTAATTAATAGTATTAATATGAAAAATTATGTTATTATAGGAGTCTTCCTGTAAACTGGCCTCAATCTGTGGTAAATATTATAATTTATAAAATGTACATGTTACAATGTAAGTAGGCATCACCTCAAAGACCACTTGATCCAGTTATGTTAAAAGCATTAAGTAATGCAATGTCGTGTACGTTAGCTGATGAAGTAGAAGCTTTAGGAAAGGTAGGTTTATATACATATACAATGTATTAATCTCGTGTCTTATAGACTCGTGATGATGAATTGGCCAAATCTTGGCAACCTCCAAAGTAAGTTGTAAATGTAATCACAATGTTATCATTGTGATTACTAGGGAATGTAAAGAGGGCGTGGCACAACTAGATAATGACACACCTCCTGTTAATGAGATACTGACCAATGGTCTTGCTCATTCCTCTGAGGTATGATGTCATAATGATATCATAGTTTATTATTTTGCAGGAGGAAGTCAAAGAAAAAATGCAAGAAGAACAAAATGCTATAGGGGGTGTGATTGGGTTGCTAGCAACAATGGAATCAGGTCCAGGTATAGTTGTCATGGTAATTGTTAGTAACCATAGTTACACGTAACACTTTAGAATTAGCAGGCTGTGAAGATGCATTACCACAACCAGGTATGAAATCTGATAATATGATAAATTGTTACTTTATATATTATAGAGTCTTCAAATTAAAGTGAACAAGTAAACATTACATTATCATGCCTTGATAATATCACTTATGACCCCTTTGATTAATAAACATTTCATTATCAAATTATTACTCAGCAGTACACCCTGACACATCATTGTGTTAGTTGTTTACAGTACAATAGTTATGAATATAAATATTATTATAAGAGTGAACATAACAGGCATTATTACAAACTTATAGTGAACATAATAGGTGTTATTACAATAACAATATAACATACAATATTATAACATTATTTTGTATAGTATTTCCTATACATTGTACTGAGGATTTTGGGCATAAATAGTGATACTTGACATAATATAGTAATTGATAATACAACAGTATAGTCTATTAAGTAAGTATACAATACAAAACCACTTTCCTTTAATATGTACACAATAACAATGGAAATGCCTTGTATAACAAATATAGACACCATAAATATATTCACCTTTTTTGTGTTTTTAAATTGATGTACAGTAATTTTTCGGGTTCCTGAAGCTAAGATGATATTGATAACAAGAAAGATACTGTTATAAAGAAGTGACAAAGACCGAAATATTATAAGCATCTCTTCATGTTCACCATCACAATAATATTGTCTCTCTTTAGTTATAATTACACCAATATAATGTCGTTTCTCAATATATTTCTTTACCAGTCGTAGTTTAATAAAAAGTGTAGCCAGTATCAGGTTAGGTATTAAAGCTAAAACCACAGTTAAACATATAAGACACCAGTTTGTATAAAACCACCCAAGATACTTCAACTTCTTATTATGAAATATCCGATTGATACGTAGTAATTGTACAAATAATGTAACATAGAGTAAGTTCAGTCCTGTAAGTGTCAACACTACCTCCAAGTTACATGTGATAGAAAACACAGTATATCCAAGATGTGTAGCTACCACAGTAGTTAATAGAAATTGAGAAATACAAAGAATATAACAACCAAGAAACTTGAGCAAGTTTAGTTTAAGACCAGATGCTTTTATCTCTGGTTCTTTACGATAATAAGTCATTATACAGAGGACACTAGTTACAAAAATAACACACAGACAAGTGGTCGTATACATTGTAGACACTAACTCCACAGTCAGCAGTTTATTATGTAACGGTATTTCATCATCTAACTGGTCACTGAATTGAAAAGAACAGTTGATGGAGTAAGGTCTAGACGGTGTATTATATTGACAAGGTGGTCCCTCTGTGGCATTTATAACTTGATAGATATTTATTGAAGTAGACACTTCACGATCATTAGAGAATTTAATATAACCACTTGCTCCTTGAAAACTAACTTGTGAGAGAGCATTCTCTAATATTGCTGTTGTATTTGGTTGTCCATATTTGTATTCCTCGATGGAAATGTTGTTTCGTCTAAGTTCTGGTAGAGCTATTTGTAATGATAGCGCAAATGCCCATACTTGATCATATAAGATACTAGCATAATTGTTACCAGTTCCAATAACATCAGTGACATTTGCTAATTCTATTTCCTTTTGATAACTCTCTAAGTACTCAGTGTAACTTTTATTTGATGAATTGAGAATAACGGAAGTATTATCCAATTGAAGCTTAAAATAAGAAACAAGAGAGCCTTCTAGAACTCTGTGAAGTTTATCAACAGTGCATCCTTGAATAGTTTTGACTTCAAATTCAAGACTGGATACAACGAAATCAACAATGACCCACATATAGTTAGGATAATACATGCCTTTATCTGCTGCATAACACAATAGTTTAGTTGTTTCACGTCTAGTAGCTGATACAATGACTATTCTAGAACCTGATGATTGGATACCTAATAATGTTGTATTAATAAACTGATCATCAGTGTCGATTAGCCCTCCTTGATATATAATTTCTTTGTCAATAAAATTATTGACTGCTCTCGCAATTTGGTGGGCAATTCCTGAATAAAATGGAGTGTCTAAATCCTCTACAAGACCAACTTTATTCCAGCCATATCTCTCCATTAATGCTAACATCATATCAGCATACACACTAGCTGAGACTAAGAATCTCCACAAGTGAGGGAAGGAGTTACTATTTGTACGAAATAGTGGAGAGTTAGCTGCTGACAGTTGTATGAGGTCACTAATACCAGCTATTGGAGCTATTACTTTAGCACTAGTAGAACAATATAGACCAACTACAACAGCTACTGTATGGTTAGGAGGATTGATAGCATTGTCAACTAACTTTATAACACCCTTATCTGTTTCTGAATGGCTACAACCCTCATGACCAGCTTCTAACATTTCTAACTTGTATCCAGGTAAGAGGTCAGGTTTAGAATTAATTTCTTTGATTGCTACTCTTCCTGCAGGAAGAAGGACAGGACCAACATCCCATCCAATGTATTCTCTGTCATCAGGCCAAGGAACTAATGCCAATATACGAATTATCTTTCTATTATCATGCTCTTGTGAAGAGAGACATACTAACATCAATATAATCACCACTATACTGCCATAAAGATAGCTAGTCTTCATCTTGAACTGAAGAGATTTACTGTTTTCTTTCTCCTTTTCTTAATGTTCCTTGAATTGTTGTCAAAATAGATAAATTGAAACAAAAAACTTAAGATAGTTTAACTTCCCATTGATAAACAAGACTATATAGCACACATACTTCACTTGAAAAGACAGCAATGAATGTTGTTATAAACGAAGTTCTACAAGTGCTATAACCCTATAAGGTTAAATTACTATTTACACTTCGGCATCCTGTGCAAAGACTTAGGTATGTAACCTAATAATGATGATAACATTTATGATTGATTTGATAAGAAACATTTGTACTATATGTGGCTTAGTGACCTAAAGATGACATGTAATAAAATTAATATGAATATATTACTTCATGCTACAGGTTGCCCAGTTATACCACATCACATTACCAATCATGTTTATCAAACCACAATAGTAGTGTAATGTTTGTTAAAGCAATAATGACAAGTCTTGTTATAATAACAAATATCAAGGACAACAATATTATAACATTATTTTGTATAGTATTTCCTATACATTGTACTGAGGATTTTGGGCATAAATAGTGATACTTGACATAATATAGTAATTGATAATACAACAATATAGTCTATTAAGTAAGTATACAATACAAAACCACTTTCCTTTAATATGTACACAATAGCAATGGAATTGCCTTGTATAACAAATATAGACACCATAAATATATTCACCTTTTTTGTGTTTTTAAATTGATGTACAGCAATTTTTCGAGATCTTGAAGCTAAGATGATATTGATAACAAGAAAGATACTGTTATAAAGAAGTGACAAAGACCGAAATATTATAAGCATCTCTTCATCTTCACCATCACAATAATATTGTCTCTCTTTAGTTATAATTACACCAATATAATGTCGTTTCTCAATATATTTCTTTACCAATCGTAGTTTAATAAAAAGTACAGCCAGTATCAAGTTAGGTATTAAAGCTAAAACCACAGTTAAACCAATAAGACACCAGTTTGTATAAAACCATCCAAGATACTTTAACCCTTTATTATGAAATATCCGATTGATACGTAGTAATTGTACAAATAATGTAACATAGAGTAAGTTCAGTCCTGTAAGTGTCAACACCATCTCCAAGTTACATGTGATAGAAAACACAGTATATCCAAGATGTGTTGCAACCATAGTAGTCAATAGAAATTGAGAAATACAAAGAATATAACAACCAAGAAACTTGAGCAAGTTTAGTTTAAGACCAGATGCTTTTATCTCTTGTTCTTTATGATAATAAGTCATTATACAGAGGACACTAGTTACAAAAATAACACACAGACAAGTGGTCGTATACATTGTAGACACTAACTCCACAGTCAGTAGTTTATCATGTAAAGGTATTTCGTCATCTAACTGGTCACTGAATTGAAAAGAACAGTTGATGGAGTAAGACAATGTATTATATTGACAAGGTGGTCCCTCTGTGGCATTTATAACTTGATAGATATTTATTGAAGTAGACGCTTCACGATCATTAGAGAATTTAATATAACCACTTGCTCCTTGAAAACTAACTTGTGAGAGAGCATTCTCTAATATAGCTGTTGTATTTGGTTGTCCATATTTGTATTCCTCGATGGAAATATTGTTTTTTCTAAGTTCTGGTAGAGCTATTTGTAATGATAGCGCAAATGCCCATACTTGATCATATAAGATACTAGCATAATTGTTACCAGTTCCAATAACATCAGTGACATTAGCTAATTCTATTTCCTTTTGATAACTCTCTAAGTACTCAGTGTAACTTTTATTTGATGAATTGAGAATAACGGAAGTATTATCCAATTGAAGCTTAAAATAAGAAACAAGAGAGCCTTCTAGAGCTTTGTGAAGTTTATCAACAGTGCATCCTTGAATAGTTTTGACTTCAAATTCAAGACTGGATACAACCAAATCAACAATGACCCACATATAGTTAGGATAATACATGCCTTTATCTGCTGCATAACACAATAGTTTAGTTGTTTCACGTCTAGTAGCTGATACAATGACTATTCTAGAACCTGATGATTGGATACCTAATAATGTTGTATTAATAAACTGATCATCAGTTTCAATTAGCCCTCCTTGATATATAATTTCTTTGTCAATAAAATTATTGACTGCTCTCGCAAATTGGTAGGCAATTCCTGAAAAAAATGGAGTGTCTAAATCCTCTACAAGACCAACTTTATTCCAGCCATATCTCTCCATTAATGCTATCATCATATCAGCATACACACTAGCTGAGACTAAGAATCTCCACAAGTGAGGGAAGGAGTTACTATTTGTACGAAATAGTGGAGAGTTAGCTGCTGACAGTTGTATGAGGCCACTAATACCAGCTATTGGAGCTATTACTTTAGCACTAGTAGAACAATATAGACCAACTACAACAGCTACTGTACGGTTAGGAGGATTAATAGCATTGTCAACAAAATTCATAACACCCTTATCTGTTTCTGAATGGCTACAATCTTCATGACCAGCTTCTAACATTTCTAACTTGTATCCAGGTAAGAGGTCAGGTTTAGAATTAATTTCTTTGATTGCTACTCTTCCTGCTGAAAGAAGGACAGGACCCAGTTCTCTGTTATCTGGCCAAGGAACTAATGCCAATATACGAATTATCTTTCTATTATCATGTTCTTGTGAAGAGAGACATACTAACATCAATATAATCACCGCTATACTGCCATAAAGATAGCTAGTCTTCATCTTGAACTGAAAAAAAGTTGTAATGATGACTTGAAGTTGTTAATTATGCTATCATAACTGTAGCAGCGCCAACTAAGTTATAACAGGAAAAAGAGCTCACTGTCAAATTGTAAGAATAACATTATATGTTTACAAGTTGACACAACTAACCGTCAAATTATACAACACATATAGTGTATTGTCGCATACACACATTATGAAGGAATGCAAACACCCCTCTTCCTCCTAGTTATTAGCTATAGTACTGTACCTAATCACATGACATTGATATATACACAGTGAACATCCTTATTTAATCTAATTATCATTCCATCTTGTGTGAGATCAAAGTGGAGTTGGTTCTTGGTAGGTTACAGCTTAATTTACTATAATATCTATTGCAATATGTCCACTTGTTACTATATTTGGTAAAATATGCTTATTTAATGGACTTTAGTAATCATAAGATACGAACTATAGCAATAGAACAACCTTGGACATCATGATCAACATACCTAAAGATCATGACAGGTGCACAAATTATAGATGTGATCTGACCCACGTAATATGTTTATTGTAAACCTCCACTGTCTATTTACAACATGAGCAGGTACAGGATATTGCATACAATAGACACAACACAACACTCAATAGGACTTGTTACAGGATATATCACGGCTTGCAATTACAACTATTTTAGCAGTCAACTATGCTACCATCTATACATCTTTGACAACCACCTATTGTTGTATACATACATTATAACCTTGTTTAAATGCTGTCAAATTGAGAAGTAAAGGTTCCCCACAATATATAATGTACTTAATGAAGACGTCACACGTCAAGATTAAACTATGATGTCATCCCTAATTCATAGTATGGGTGGTTATCACATTTAAAATAATTGCAAAGAGTGTTAGAAGGCTTTATCGAACAATGAGTGTCTCTTCGCTAGTTCTCGTACTGTTGACTGGATTAATTTATAAAGTGAGTTCTCAAGGTCACTCAGGGAATGGTAATCAGACAGAACTTGATGATAATAGTGCAAAGTCGATCCGGATATTAGCATTAGTCCCTTGGCCTGACAATAGAGAACATGCTGGTTGGGATGCTGGACCAGATTTGTTAGCTGCTGGTAGAGTAGCAGTCAAAGAAATTAACTCAAGATCAGATCTCTTACCTGAATACAAGTTAGAAATGATTGAAGCTGGTCATGAGGCTTGTGGTCTTACGGATGTTAATATGGGAGTACTCAATTTAGCAGCTAATGCTATCAATCCTCCTAACCATACAGTAGCTGTTGTAGTTGGTCTATATTGTTCTACTAGTGCTAAAGTAATAGCTCCAATAGCTGGTATTAGTGGCCTCATACAACTGTCAGCAGCTAACTCTCCACTATTTCGTACAAATAGTAACTCCTTCCCTCACTTGTGGAGATTCTTAGTCTCAGCTAGTGTGTATGCTGATATGATGATTGCATTAATGGAGAGATATGGCTGGAATAAAGTTGGCGTTGTACAAGACTTAGAAACTGTTTTTCATTCAGAAATAGCTGAGTCATTTTTACATCAAGTACACAAAGACCCATCAAAATCAGTCTTATGTCAAGCTGGTTTGGTAATGACAAAAACCACGCTGATAACAAGTGCTTTAAACAACTTAAAACAAACTGGTTCTAGAATCATCTTTGTCTCTGCTACTGGACCACAAACTGCTAAATTGCTATGTTCAGCAGCTGATTTATACATGTACTATCCAGACTACATGTGGATTATAACAGACTTTTTACTTTCCAGTTTAGAGTATGAGGCTGAATCAATAGAAGGTTGTAACAGTACAAAAATAAGGCGAGCATTAAATGGATCTCTCATTGGGTACTTTAATATCGGACCTAAAAATGACTCTGTAGTTTTTGTCAATGCCTCCAATGAAACATATGGTGAATATAAAGCTAAGTACGCTGTAGAACTTGAAAATATTAGAGCTGATTTTCAAGAAACTAATATCGAAGGTGATGCTTTATATGCTGGTATCTTATATGATCAAGTATGGGCATTTGCGCTATCTTTACAAATAGCACTACCAGAACTTAGAAGAAACAATATTTCCATCGAGGAATACAAATATGGACAACCAACTACAACAGGTATATTAGAGAATGCTCTCTCACAAGTTAGTTTTCAAGGAGTGACAGGTCATATTAAATTCTCTAAAGATCATGAAGTGTCAACACCTATTGACATATATCAAGTCCACAATGGCACAGAGGTATTAATTGGTGTGTTTAATATTTCAAATAGCAATGTTTACTCACTGGATATTAACATGAATCACGTTGTAGATGACGATATTGAAGTCATAATCATATATTTACCTCAAGGTGCTACCATATTTCTGTACTGTGCTACAGCTATAGTTGCATTAATACTGACAATAATTTTAATCTCCTTCATATATCGTAGAAATGACCCACGAATAAAGGCTACCAGCCCTTACTTCACTCTCTTTATGTTCTTTGGATGTTATTGTCTTTGCGCCGTATGTGTTGTTCGTATAACTTATTCTAGTTTCAATTTGTCTCATTTGGATTTTAATGTACTCTGCAATATGCAAACATTTCTGGTATACAATGGTCTTAGTTTCGTTTTCGTTACTTTGTTTATTAAACTACTTCGCATTCACAAGATATTCAACAACAAGAAACTAAAATATTTAGGTTGGAGATGGAGCACATGTTTCTTATCAATTGTTGTCTTCGTTATGACATTAATTCCTAATATAATTGCTGTATTATGGGTCACTATTGATCCACAAAGACGGACAGTACAAACAGAATATGTTCATAACACACCCTTACTTCAAAAATGTGAACAGTACGTGTGTACTTCACCATTATTAGGTGTATGGCACAGTATGATGACACTTTATCTCAGTTTTTTATTGATAATGGTTGTCTATTTAGCTGCAAGGACACGACGAATACCACACAATAATTTCAAAGACACAAAAAAAGTGAATATCTTTATATTCATATTTGTACTGACGTTTGTTATCTCAACTTTCTTTTTGTGGATTTTTATTGCAATTGAAGCTGCAATAGTTGGACAAACTGTAATTGTCATTGGAGAATTACTAATGGTATCTGAGTGTCAGTTCATATTGTTCCTTCCTAAAGTTATTGGTCCTGTCAAGAGACAGTACTCAATAAAAGCAGGACTAAAACAAGCACTTTATGTCATATAAAATGACATATTGTTTATATTATTCTCTTGTTTGTGGTTATATCTCTTCATATATAATATATTCATTATTAACATAATATTCTATAGACACACAACAGTGCCCACACACAATTCATAAAAAAAATATTTTTGGAGACATCAAAGGAAATAAGATCTGACACAGCAATATCCTAGTCCTATATATACATGTACTACTCTATACAAGTACATATACTAGCTAGTATAATAATTCAAGATGTGTATGTGTTCCATTAAACCATTAGGCATCAGGGCATAAATAAAACACAAAGTCACACATGAGTACATGACAATGTGTAGATATACATATTATATGGCAGTCTGGTCAATACTATGTGAGCCATATGGTATATTAAATAATAACACAATGTATATAAACAGTATTTACTAGTACAAACACACATCAAAGAAAAAAAACACTAGGGGTTATAAATGCATTACTAAAAAGGAAGTTGTTACTATATTAAATTTGAGATGTCGTGTGTAGTTCAAGAGCAGGCGTTGTTATGGTAACCCTTTTATCAGGATTTGTCATATCACCCAGTAACTTGGATGTTAGCTTGTGTTGGTCTTCTTGATCCGAGTCTAATTCGTGTTTCATAGGATCTGCTTTTGCAGGTTTATCAACAGGTTCAAAACCCATAGGTGTCTCGTCATCAGAAATCTTCTCATTTTCATGAGACAAGTAATAACCAGATAACAGACGAAACAACATGAACACATTCACGTTGTCATGGTAACCAATATCACGGACACAAGCTGTGATAAAATCTTCATTATCTTGTTGCCTTGGTTGTCTCAAGTGAATACGACGGATACAGAGATAACCATCTTTACGATGACGACGTCGAGAACAATTAATATAAAACATATCTCCGCCACTCACCCAAGAATTTAGCGGATTAGGGCGTGGTTTATCATTATTGATTACACGATGATGTAAGACAAAACGACTGCTTTCTTCACTCACTGTATCTCGCATAAACAAAGGACCTCTATTACGTCCTAACCAGTTTAATGGTGCTTCAAGATACTTTGGTACAGAACTAATTTTTGATCTGTGTTCTGAAAATACAGATATTTCAGATTTCCGTCTTGTAACTTTGTGAGTGTCTGAAATATCTTCGTAATGAGCAATATAGAACTCATTTGGGATATCTGGATTATCATTAGGTAAGATATAAAATGGCGAGGCTGTGCTGATATCTCGAGTAGCAACAACAGCATCATGATTAGTGGGATCAACTCTAAGAAATGGTCCATCTCCTCCACTACCACACGTGATGAAAAATGGACCATCTATCAAGTAATGAATATTGTTATAAAGTGCAGTCATGAATATTATTATAAATTTATTAATATTGCTATTGTCATATAACAATAGATAATTAATATGATCTCACATCCTTTATCATGTACAGTAAATTAATGATTAATAATAGGGTCTTACCACTATTATCACTCTGAGAATCCACAAATTTCAGCAAAGCCTTCTCCAAAGCAAGATTTAAGAATTTCATTTTAACCAATGTTGTAATTGGCTTAATTTTAACCCCTACCACGGCTTCACCATGAGATCCCCTATCAACTGTTCCATTCTCTCCAATACGACCAATTTGTTTCAAATCTGACGCATGTTTTTTCTTCTTCACAGAGAAATCTTGTCGAGCTACAATACTAGCTAGTTTGTCAATACCAAACGACCCAGCCACACCTAATGCAGTTTGATACTCTTCTTCAGTCAATACCCTATATTCAGCAGCTCCTAGTTCAATGGCGTTGACGTAATGTGTTATACGAAAATTGGTGACAAAAGCATCACAATACTTTGCTATTAATTTTAAATCGTCTTTGTTACCATGTTTCAAAATGTGTGCTAATTCTTCCAGAGGTTGATCACTTCCTGAGGTGGCTTCCAGAGAAATGTGAGATTCTAGTTTAGGATGTGACTCATCATGTTCGAGATGATCCAATATCCACCTAGCTAGCCTCTCTTCAAATGTGAACTGGTTCTGTACTGATAGATCTATTCCGAATATTGCATCATTGACCGGTAAATCATAAAAATTATCACGAAATGATATTGTGCGATTTATTACTTTACGTCCAACAGCTCGTCTAGTAGAACTAACACTCCGAGATAACTCAGCATCCGCTCCGATAGTTAGTGGACTTTCTGGTACTAATAAAGAACTCTTAATTTTTGTCTGCTGAGTATGAACACTGGATATTTCTCGCTCATAACTTCGTAATGCTCCACCCTCTTCTGTACCAAGAATATTCTCAAACATGACATTTCTTACTTGAAAAGAACCTTTGTTCAACCATGGAGTAGGATCTGTACCATCAAGACCACGCCCTAATCCCAAATCAATAAAACGATATATTTCCTCTGGTGTATGAACAGGGGCCACTTTTAAAACTGGTCTTGGTGGAACACCAGGAGTAGTAGACATTATCGTCTCCTTTTTGTCGTCAGTTGCTTTGTCCTTCTCTTCTATTTTTGTTTCTTTAGTGTCCTTACTTTCTTTCGTATCTTTGCTTGCTTTCTCTGCCATCGCTTTGCTTGCATTGAGGAAGACTCAGGAAGCGAAAGGTCCAAGGTTACTAGAAAATTGTATTATTAAAATTAGGGGGCGGGACCAGCTAGTTTAAATTAATGGGCGTGGTTACCTATAATTAGCGTCCTAGCGGATTCGTCCTTCTTTCTCTCTCTCTGTTGTTATGTCAAGCTATGCTACATGACACCATGAGGCTAGTGTATAGTCCAACAGTTAGAAAAGTAATGGGGATTGCTGCCTTGCTCTTTATATTGGAGCTCAATATGATCGCAATATATACGTATACGATGGTCGATCATCCTCGAGAAACACCTGAGAAACCAAAAGATAGTATAGTTCGTGTCAAGCGATTTGATTTCATGACTGTTGTCACAGGGTTACTGCCAGATCGGCACGAGACCACACCACTAGATGTAAATGGGAGTGGAGATGGCAGTCCAGTTACCTCAAAAAATAAGGGTCGTTCTGGAAAAAAGAAACAATCTAATATTAAGACAACAGGTCTTCCACATAAACCTCGTGCCAAAACTATAGCCCCTCCTCCTGCTCCACCCACTGTAAAACCATTACGTAATCCACCTCAAGCTGTTATTGTTGGAGCCCAATGTGCCGGAGGTCAGATGTTATCAAAGTTAATATCACTTCACCCTCAAATAAAAGTTATAAACAACACTTATTCAAAGTTGATTCTTCATTCCAATAAAGCATTTGTTCCACTGACAAGACACGGCCAAATTCTTGTAGATGTGTCACCAAATTTACTCACAGAGCCAATATCACCATCTCGCCTTCGTATTTTAGCACCTCGTGTTAAACTGATCGTCATGTTACGTGACCCATTAGATCGGTGCATCGCATGTTATCACGAACTTAACAAACATTTAGAAGGTTCAGCAGTTAAATCATTTGAGGATTATGTCCTAAATAGTAAAGGTAAGATATCTAACACAAGTCTACTTGTTAAAGAAAGTCTGTACGATGTGTTCTTGACCAAATGGTTGAGATATTTCAATATATCTCACTGGTTATTTATTGACTATTACCAGCTTATATCACAGCCATTTTTAACCCTTGGACGTGTCGAAAAGTTCCTGGGTATCCAGTCTTACTTCCGTAAAAATAATTTCATTTATAATAAACAACAAATATTGTGTCTTAACTCAAAATACTTTCCAGGAATGAAACTTAAAAGTAGTTTTTGTTTTCCAAGCAACACAAGTGCTACAGACTTATCACTAGGTTCTGACCTCGAGGAACAACTCAAAGACTATTTTGTACCCCATATGGAACAAACCCTGTCATTAGTTTCCAGTCACATTGTTTTAGGTGACTTAACTTCATTAATGAATTAATTGTAAGGGGCAAAGATACTCATACTCATTATTATAATCATAAACAGACTTATCAGTGTGTTATGTATTATTATAAATGTACCACACCCACTTTTGATAATCACAATCAATTAATTTGATTAGAAAATTACCCTGTTATATAACCAATTAATTAGGTCACAAAATTACAAGATCAGCTGACCACACCCACTTTTGATAATCACAATCTATTTAATTAGAAAATTACCCTGTTATAACCAATTAAATAGGTCATTACATTACAATAACAGAAGACCACACCCACATAGTTAACTGCCACAAATAGTTATGATTTTAATTGTAAGAAGACCACACCCACAGTCAGCCCAATCAAGCGGCTAACATAAAAAATTAAAAAGAAAAAATAATTCTTACCTCCAAATAAATTTAAACCAATCAATGAACATATACTAAGCCCCACCCCCTAATTACCTTTGGCTAGTACAAAGTTATCAAATTCAGCTGGGAAATAACCAGAAGTTCCAAATCCGACAAAACCAGCACCTTGTCCAACTGAAATTTGAGAAGCTAGGACTACACCATTGACAGCAAAAGAGGCGGTGGTACCCTATTAAATGGATATATGGTAATAAAATGGATATATAATTAACATATGATATATGATCTAATGGATGTCATGATAGCAACACTCACTTCAACGTCCATTTCTAACAAATATTTTTTTCCAGCATATACATCCAAATCTTTCATTTCTATCACCTTTTTACCAGCTAAAATACAATACTAATAATAACATTATAAATACATCAAAGATTGTACCTAAATCTTGTGTGACCAACCAATGCCCTGATGTATTGATCCAAAAAAATATACCAGTAGCACTGGATGTACTACAACCACCTGAACTGATCCTAGCAGCTATAAATGCACCAATAGAGGGGATAACATCATGTACATCTGGTAAGATAACTTCAACACCAACTGTGATTGATTGCCTAGAGAAAGAGATCATGTAAAAGCCACACCCATAACCACACCCACCAAGTATTCTGACCAATTAAAGTGATTGTTTCATTAGCATCACCACACCATGATATCACATGACGTGGTACTACCTAATATAACAAATATATATAAAGATATACACCCACACATATTATTAATACTTGCGTCATGACTTGTTCACTCTTATTATATAGAGAAGTTTGGATTTCATACACGCCATATTGGTCCGCAAAGTAACTGGCTTCACTTGACAAAGTGTAAGCTACATCAAGAAAATAAATAACAATTTCATTAATTTATAATAGAGCAGTTCAATTCCATTGAATACTTACATTCAAAGTTATCTTCATGAGGGATTGGAAATGGTTTAGATGGAGGTGGAGTATATGTTCCTTTAGTCTGTCCAGTTTTAGTGGACAGGGTCATGACGTGGTCGACAGGTAGGTCTACCACAACGAGACCATTCTCTACCTATAATGGATAGATGGATGAATAAATGAATGAACAAATATAATATATGGATGCATATTAATGTCAATGGACACATACCTTACACAAATATACTATATGGATGCATAGTAATGTCAATGGACACATACCTTACACAAATATACTATATGGATACATATTAATGTCAATGGACACATACCTTACACAAATATACTATATGGATGCATATTAATGTCAATGGACACATACCTTACACAAATATACTATATGGACACATACCTTACACAAATATACTATATGGATACATATTAATGTCAATGGACACATACCTTACACAAATATACTATATGGATACATATTAATGTCAATGGACACACACCTTACACAAATATACTATATGGATGCATATTAATGTCAATGGACACATACCTTACACAAATATACTATATGGACACATACCTTACACAAATATACTATATGGATACATATTAATGTCAATGGACACATACCTTACACAAATATACTATATGGATACATATTAATGTCAATGGACACATACCTTACACAAATATACTATATGGATGCATATTAATGTCAATGGACACATACCTTACACAAATATACTATATGGACACATACCTTACACAAATATACTATATGGATACATATTAATGTCAATGGACACATACCTTACACAAATATACTATATGGATACATATTAATGTCAATGGACACATACCTTACACAAATATACTATATGGATGCATATTAATGTCAATGGACACACACCTTACACAAATATACTATATGGATGCATATTAATGTCAATGGACACACACCTTACACAAATATACTATATGGATGCATATTAATGTCAATGGACACACACCTTACACAAATATACTATATGGATGCATATTAATGTCAATGGACACATACCTTACACAAATATACTATATGGATACATATTAATGTCAATGGACACACACCTTACACAAATATACTATATGGATGCATATTAATGTCAATGGACACATACCTTACACAAATATACTATATGGATACATATTAATGTCAATGGACATATACCTTAACAGTTCCATTCTTAATAAAATATTGTGCAGTTTTATTTGATGCATTAAATAATTGACTGTCCCAGCGATATAACTCAGTGATATTATCCTATAAAATCACATTAATTAATAGTTATTATACCATTAATTAATAATTATTAAACCATTAATTAACCAAACTTACAAATGATCCTTGGAGAACAAAAGTAACTTGTTGAGGAGACACATCATATTTAGGTAGAGATGGTCGGATACACAATGAATGGTCATGTGTCTAAAATCAATAAGAATTAAATCACTAATTACAGGGGCTGTACCATAGTTTCAACAATAATAGTAAGGTCTTTAGTTTGAGGATCCACAATGGAGACGTAACTACCTCCTTGATCAAGATGACCAGACCCAAGTCCATTTAAGAGGTAAACATCACCAGGTTTAGTAAACTGAGTTGTATGAGCTATAAAATAAATTAATAATATTAACTAATTACTCAGGGGTTTACCCGTAATGTAAATAGGGCCATTGATTTCAAAGTTACCACTCCATGGTTCAGTGGCTGTCATTAAACCATCACGAAAGTAGGGTAGACCCTCATAATAACTAGCAATTAAATTCCAAGATATTGTACTATTATAAAGACAAATAATATAATAAAATAATAAATAATTAATAATACCTGGTCATATGGCCTTTTACATAATTCTCATTTAAAATCTAATAGAAAATAATTATATTAATTATTGGGGACCACTCCCACCTTAACATCATGAAATTAATACATTAATAATAGGGACTTACTCGTGCCCAACAGCCAGCCCCAACATCATCATTATATGTACTGTAATCTTCTGATGCCCATAATGGTTTCCCAATAGGCAGTGCATTACTTGGACTAATAGTTCCAGGATAATGAGCCCTATATTAATTAAATGAGAAAATTAATAAAAATAACAGGGACAGGTAATACTTACCCTATTACACTGATAGCATTTAATAGTTCACTGTCATCAAGTACGGCAGTTATGATACTTCCAAAAGAGCCATCAGCTGCAACAATCTGAACACTTTGAA
Source organism: Xestospongia muta (assembly GCA_963693285.1). Classification (NCBI taxonomy): domain Eukaryota; kingdom Metazoa; phylum Porifera; class Demospongiae; order Haplosclerida; family Petrosiidae; genus Xestospongia; species Xestospongia muta. The sequence goes on along the minus strand of OY848919.1, from coordinate 13,502,469 downwards.
GATTAGCTGCATCTAAAGCTTTACGCAATGTCTAATATAATATATGATAACAATATTATATTAATTTAAATGATACCTTAATATACGTTGCATCAAATGGACGTTCATTCCATATCTAAAAGACAAATAAAACCACATCCATCAACCACACCCACTTACTCCAACATAATCAATATCCAATTGATAAGTCGTTTTAGCTCCTTGAATCCATTTCACAATATATCCTGCTGTTACTTCAGGATATTTATATGGACTGTTCGTATCATTACCTACCTGACATCATAATTACATCATAATGATGTAATCATTGAGCACATGACTTACCCAAGCAGGAAACGCCCACGGCAATCCATATAATTTAATATTAGGATTACGCTGATATTAAAATTATAAGTAATTCGATACATATTAGTAACTCACTTTTTTAGCCTCTTTCATTATCCACCATTCATAACCACGTAGATAATTCTCATCATTTTCACTGTGCATATGTGAAGGTTCTGTACCGTCTACATTAATAAAATAGACACAATGGATACATACAATATTCAAATGGACAAATAATGTACAAAAATGGATACATACAATATTCAAATGGACAAATAATGTACAAAAATGGATACATAAAATATTCAAATGGACAAATAATGTACAAAAATGGATACATACAATATTCAAATGGACAAATAATGTATAAAAATGGATACATAAAATATTCAAATGGACAAATAATGTACAAAAATGGATATATACAATATTCATATGGACACATTGATAATACCAACCTGTACTTTGTCCATCTCCTCCAATTTCAACTTTCAAAATTTGTAAAGATGCTGCAAAATTTGGCTACAAATAAAAGAAAAATAATAAAATCACATTACCATATATAGAACTATATATGGCTCTATCTAAACAGTCTATACAATCATTTTAAAGTATATTCATCACCTTGAATAAAATATCAAATATCATATCAGCACTAGCTTGATCATAACTAGGTAGTAACCTGGAGGTAGCCTGTGTAAATAAGTGTGAACAACATAATTACAAGAGTAGGTGAATAGACTAATAGAACATACGCCTCCACCACTTAGACCGCCTATCCCATCAAATCTAGGACCTGCTCCCTCCTTGTCATCAATTCTATAGTACTGACTTGAAGCCACAAAGACGAGAGAGAAACCTATAAGCAAAACACAGAGCATCTTAAGAATTCTGCTTCTGAGAAATGGCTGAGATGGCGGGCATGAAATTAATAGTTAATAGGTGTGGCCTAATTCATTAATTAGTAGGCGTGGTTTGAAATCATGTATAATATTGCTCATCTTTGTGTGTTGGTTCTTCTGCTTGTGTCACAATGTATTTGTGAAGTGAAACAAAGTTCTTCTCAAGGGACTCCATCTCCTCAAAAAGGAGAGTCACAAAAATTATACACCATTGAAGGTCGAGTAGATGTTTCTGGTGTCGACATCAAATTATGGGCTCCAAAAACTAGAATCTTAATTGATGGTGGGCGTTATGTAGGTTATATAAGATCTACAGGCGAATTTAAAATACATAATATACCACCAGGGACATATCTTGTCGAAGTAACCACACCCAATTATATCTTTGAACCAGCTCGTGTTGATATTAGTAGCAAAACTGGAAAAATAAGAGCTCGTAAAGTTAATGTCTTAAAACCAAACAGTGTCTTGAGTTTACAATATCCTCTGAAATTTAAAACCGAAGGACAAGCTTCATTTTTTGAGAAGAGAGAGCCTTGGAATATAATGGATGTATTAAAGAATCCGATGGTACCTGTTACTCATGAATTATTCATAACTTTAATATTTTTTAACAGGTCATATTTTTAGTGGCACCATTGCTACTAATGTTGGTATTACCAAAACTCCTCAATAATATGGATCCTGATGCAACCAAAGTAAGAGATAGCCCCTTTAATTAAAACAAATAATTACTTCTTATTAACTAGGAAATGCAAGAATCAATGCAAGCATTTCAACAACAAGGCAGTAATTTACCAAGTATGGAAGAATTATTTACTAATTTTTTTGGAGGTGGATCAAAAAAGAAATCGTCATCATCTGTGACTAAAAAGACTAAACATTAATTGAGTTTGTTAACAAGCTGGAAAAGGCCTATTAATAAAATATAAAAATAATATTATATAAATTACTTAAAATGTTTATATTATAATTTACTTACTCTTGAAAAGTTTCTTTTGCTTGTGTCAATTTATAACGTACTAAAAATCCTGCAATAATTTCAGCCACCTAATTAAATGGGCTTGTCCATAATGACTTCATTATGACATCATATACCAGGAATTCATGCCTTCATACTTACCTTGTCTGGAACATCTTCATGTACAGCATGACCACACCCACTTAATACTTGCATTTGAAATTTACCTATTAACACAAAGTAATAATTAATACAATATAATTATTATAACACCTTGCATATGTGCTATGGTCAGTTCTTTATCTAATCGATCCACACCTTTAAAATTAAACACATGTTACTATTAATAGTATCTTTAATGACATCATCCTATGGTAACTAACAGCTAATACTCATCCATTTACCTGCTAGTATTAACATTTTGGGTATACTTGTTGTAAATAACACTTTAGATAATCCTTTGAACCAACCTTCCCAATACTGTTCTGTACTTGTCAAATCTATTCTCCATATATACTCATAACTGTCTGTATCTGATGGAATATTGGATATTGCTGAGTCAATCGGTTCTCCTTCTTCTTGAATTGGAGTAATGTCACTAACAGTAGTTACTATTGGACTAGTGGACTGTACTGAAGTAATGGACTTCTTAATTCTATACAATAGATTAGATGAATGAATGAATGGCTGGACGACTTGTATAACCTTTTCAATTGTCCTGGCATTGATACACAAGCTGATTCCACATTTCTTAACTGACCACTTCGTATACTGAGAACGGAGATCATGAAATTGTCACATGATATGTCACATGATTTACCTCCATTCTATAGCATGTTCTAAGCTAGTAAAGACAGATGGACGACCTCGTAAAAAACTCTGCATTGTGGACAGTGACTCCATGGCTGTACCTATTATGTAATGTGTGTGTTTATGGATGCATACTTTAATGAAATGGATGTATACCTTACAAAATAGATAAATTAATTGTAAAATTGTAAAAATGGATACATGTGCTTAGCAGAATGGACACATATTAAAAAATACGTTACCTTCAACAACATCTATTATTACAAGCCCAACCAGTGACCTAATACCTCCAGCAGCTGCAACTCTAGCGGCAATAGCTCCACCCATACTATTAAGAAATGATAATTGAATATATATTATTTATTACCTATGTCCCATTATGACCGTAGGCGGAGATGGCTCAGTACCATGAAGTGCATTATATACATCGGTAACATCTCTATGTAAATAATGTTATCGTCACCACAATATGGAACAGAATGTACTTTATAAGGGTCTCTGCTGATAGATCGTTATCATTGATGGTCAGGGACTCTCCTATAAATGATAACCTGATAAACATTAATAAACATTAATAAACCACATGTTATCAGGTACACAGTGATGTTTACAAGTATTGCTGAGGTAGTGGAACTATCATTAAAGATAGGCTATAAAACCTTACAGGAAGACAGAACAACCACTTACCATGGCCTCTGATATCAAGTGCAACAATCTGGCAGTCTACTAACTTTGATAGAGATTCCTAGAGCAAGGGAAAAACCTCTTATATACTATTAATATTAATTATGCTTTCTACATCCATGTTCATATATCCACTCACAGCAAACACACACCATGAAAGTGCAGAGTGACCACCACCATGTAGTAAATATAGAAGTGGTCCACAACTTCCTTTGAAGTAAACCTTGAACGACTAATATAATTAAGATTCAGACACTACAATAATTATTATAGTAAAAGTAGATTATGGTAATGTGGATACATTGGCTTCTATTGAAACAATCTCTGTTCGCTCAAAATAATCCTTCCACGATGTTGGAGTGTATTTTTTTTGTCGCCTTCGACCACTGAAATGAAAATTTTTATTTATATTAAAGGAAGTTGAAATAACACTGTTGTCATTGTAATGTAGTTAAATCAGAATAAATAAAGTAGCAGGGGAAAACCACTAGCATATGACTAGACATGCCAACCTTTAAACCTTCCTTACTATATCTTCAAAAGTCTCTTTTAGATAATTAAATGCATAATTATAAGGTGTTAAATAGCATTTCCTGACTGCAGCTAAATTTTGTTAACCTGCTCTTCTCAGTCAAATCAGGAAATACCTTAAGTTCAAAACGCCATAGACAATATTTGATTGATTTTTATTTATTGGTAGTTACAAGTTTCAAGGGACAGTCCTCCTTAGTAATGTTGGTGCTGAACTTAGTAGGTAGTGCGGATATTGAGTCTGGCTGATGTCAGTGATATTGTTTGTCATTTAATCTCCGACAGACAGAAAATGAAGTGAGTGTCTGATTATCGACTATACAGGAAATACATATGGCTATAAAAATTTCCCCACAAACAAGCTATTTCAATAAATGAATTACTTATCATTAAACAACATGACAAATCTATTAATAGCATTGTAGTAGTGAAGAGCTAATGCTAACTACAACACATATTTCAGCATTATCTCAGTGAAAACACTAGTTCAGTTCTAATTGTACCAGTTACATAGATGTTTTGGAATATTATATAGAGAACTTACATATCACTATGAGTTCCCAAATGGTAGTGATGAGTACTAAACTCATTACTATATTTCAACTGTGACATTATGAATATACTACTTATAGTGTCAGTTAATATGTAATTCATATTATTCATGATGTTGTTATTTCAAAACATCCTTTTCTAGTATCTCTCTAACTCCCACACTGTAGATAATAGTGAACCACTTTCCAATGAATTAACCCACTCTAAAATTCAACAATATTATATCAGTTATCTTTTAAATTTGATCTCAGTAAACAGGATGCTACCTGGAACCTGTCTCTCTTAGAAGCTAGAATCTCCATAAATTAGCCCAGTTTTCAGAAAAATAGTAGTAATTATCACAAGTTATGATATCCGTTGCTAATTCCAGTACAGAACAGTTGTATGAACAGTTGTATTAGAGGGGAATACCATATTTTGTTAATAGGATATCGAGAATTTGTGTCCAAATTAATGCATGTTCCAATTACTATACTGAACATGCAGCTTCTATGTGTATGAGTTTGAGTCTACCGAAGGGATGGGTTTGAGTCTATTGTGGTACACATTGGGTCTTAAAATGACATATACATATACCAAAGTTCTTTATGTACAAAATAATGAATGTATTTAGGTTTAGGTTTGAGCCTTAAATAATAGATTGGTATAGGGTTGAGTCTTGAGTGCATTAGATAAAAATACATAAACAATATTTGGTCAAAGTCAATTAATGGGTGAACCTTTAATTATTACATATAAATTGATGCATTTGACTCGCCAATACAATTAATGCATCACATGACTAAGGACTTGCTGGGTCACGTGACTAGAACTCACTGAGCCTGCCTAGAAGGTGCATGGGATGGAGGAGGGAGAGACGGGAAACGTTTCTTCATCATTTCCTTCTGCAAAGCCGACATTTTATGATTAGAGTAATGATGACGTAATGGCTCAGCTAGGGAGATTCCCCAATCTGTGCTCAGGTTGTTGATAAAAGCAGACGAGCAGGAGGCTTGTGTTAGTTTCAGAGCAGCAGCAGTAACGATAACAGTTTAGAAGAAGTTACTCCTTTACTGTTAATATCTGTGATTACTTATAATACACTCGTTCAAAGAGCACACTTAGTCAACTTGTCTGCTTAGCTCCGTTTATTTTATCGTTGAAATTACAGCGTCGTTATTTGTTTTGGTGGCGTACTTTAGTTTGCGCTTTACAGCCACAACAAGGAAGATAACAGCTATGACCAGCGTCATCGAATTATATAACAGCTATACTGGAAACGAACAGAAACGCAAAAGAGTTCGAGACGTTAATCCAGTGGATATTCTCGAAGGATACGTTCTGACAGCACCTCCACAGAAGCGCTTTGCTCAACCATTCGCAGATATTCCGGAGAGATCGCCTTGTACACCAGAAAGTGGTATCGATATGTCAGAGTTGACCTCATCTACATCATCACCTTGTTACGTCACCTCATCTGGAGGACATCCTATATCCTGTGACGATATATCATCATCAATGGAGTTAAAACCTGAACAAAGCAAAGATAATTATACATTGTATATTGTGGATGAACCTGAAGAGGTACAGAATATTAAGTTCTTAATTTTATGTAATTAATTGTTTCCTCTTTTTTGTAGAATTATAGAGCTCGTTACGAAAGTGAGGGTTGTCGTGGACCAATGAAGGGACGAAATGGTAGCTGTCCTACTGTGATGGTATGTTCCTTGATGGATGGATGGATGGATGGATGGATGGATGGATGGATAGATGGATGGATGGATGGATGGATAGATGGATGGATAGATGGATGGAGCTTGCATGATGATAACTTTCACTCTCAGTGGGGTAACAGTTCTTGGAATTTGAGAGCGTAAACTTTGAATTTATACAAAGAAAACAGTTTTGAATATTCAATATAAGAAAAATGTACTAAACAACAAGGTCATTACTTTCACTTTGCTCAGCAAAACATTCAATTAAAATCTGTGCAAGGTTTGGGAGAAAATATCAATGCTATCATTAATCTATTATCTGTTTATAATTATGCAAACTTATATTTTTACAATACAAAAGAATACTAACACCATACACAAACCATCTGTCACTTCATCTCATCTTTAGATCACGTCTTCAGAGTATGGTTGTTTTGATGGCGAAGTTAATGTGGAGTTGACAACTAATGAAGGAATCCCTTTACAATCTTGCCGTTTAGATAGTACTGATGAAGGTACTAACTTAAAAAAGAAAATTCACTTAGGAGAGAAAGCTATGTAAGTGTCCATTCTCTTATTATTTATTCATCAATTTATATATTACGTGTCATTTATTCATCTATTTATGTATTTATGTATCTATTGTTATGCATCCATTTATTGTTTTATGCATCCACATACAGCTTTGATAATCTCCGCATACGAAGACTTAAGAAAACAGAGTCCACAACCAAAGGAGCCTCCTCCTTGTCAAAACCTAAAGGTCGTTGCAAACATGATGAAAAACAAGCACATTTGATGTTCACAGCAACTATCAAGACAGATTCAAAGACAATTGTTTTAAAAGCTCTCAGCCAACCCATTTATCTCAGTAAGTTATTAAGTAACTCAAAATCATTAATCATGCATTCTCTCTCTTTATAGATGCTAATCATGACCCTCCTGAGATACATCGAGTTGTACCACAATTTGGCACTACAGGAGATTATGTTGCTCTGATTGGTACAAGAATGCATTCGCGTAAGTGTCAATATAACCATAATAACAAATATAAGTGTACATTCCAAAGCGTTGGCAACCCTAATATTAGAACTATTTGATAATAAATGTTGCAATAGTTATATTCATGGAATTTGTGGTTCCATTCTCAAGTAAACATAGTTACTGTTTTCTTTGTATTACAGCTAGAGTCTCTTTTATTCTACCTTGTGGACCTGATGGACGCCAACAAGAAATTAATGCTGATATTGAAAAGGAAGTCTCTCATCAGGTAAGTCATAATATTAGATATTGAAATTATTTTGTTGATGCTATTTATCTTTTGATAACAATCTTGTGTTATTTTTAATAGAATGCATTGGTTATCAAGGTGCCTCAGTTTCCTCCAACAGTTTTTCTAACATCTAATATTGCACAAGTTCGTATTCGTGTCACTGCTGGTAAAGGTGATCGTAGTGGTAAAGAACCACTTCATAGTAATCTCTGGTTTTTCACTAGTGTCAAACAAGGTAGGGTTGGTCATTCTATTGATTGTGGCTATTTAATTTATATTGTTGTTATGGAAAGTGAAGGCTTGATGGTCAATAGATTAGTGTTACTGGCCACACTTTGTGGTTAGTAACTCCAGCCTCTAGTATAGTTGTGGGCTAACCACATTAAGAGCAATCCTTGTATAGTATTTGGGATCTCCCTGGCCTCCCTATTGATTGTCATAATGACAGCATGTTGAATATTAATAATAACTTGGGAAATACCAGTGTAACTATATAACGTTATTAAGGTTTCTTTAATTATAGGGCTATGTAAAGAATGTTGTATTAGTAACCAGCTAAGCCATTATTCTCCACGTCCATCTGCTACTATTTTCCCACAAATGGGGCCTACATTTCATCATACTCCAACTACCATATATGGGAGTTGTACAGTTGGTGGAGGAGTAATGGTTAAACCTCAATCTTCACAACCTGTCATCATGTCCCCTCCTCACATCAGTCGAGTACCCACGCCAGTCCCAGTGTCACCTATATCTTCAATGGGAAACCAGACGTCTCCCCTACCTGCTACCATGACTAGGGCCACAACATACACATCTCCATTGCATACCATATCTACAATATCTGTTCAACAAGATGACTTTAAAAAGATTATTGATGACTTATGTACTCCAAAATCTATTGCAACTGGGAGCGTGGTTTCACCTCAACCTTCTCCATATCCTGTGACCTACAGCTCAGTGATCTCCAGTGAAGAACCAACTTTTGTTCAGACAATACCAGATCCTATTATAGACATGGATCTCACTGACTTTACTACTGATCCAATCTCCTCTACATCTACAACCACCCAAGTCAACCCAGATGAATTTGGTCAGTACTTGCCACGTAGTAACTATCAGCCGTTATCAACTGCACCTCACATTCTCCCAGGAGAGTATCCTGCCAGCTATTACACTGGATGTATGCCCAGATCTTTGGGCGGTCATTACACTCAAACCTCTTGACAGCCATGTTGTCCAGTACTCAGTTGGGTTGTACCAATCCGTCTGTTATCTAGAAACATGTCTGATGTTGTGCATCTTTAGAACCTGTCTATTTCTAATGAAATATCAGTACATATATTTACCTACAACATATAATGTACTTTATATAGCAGACTACAATGGTCATTTGTTTTAAAAATGTATACATGCATAACCTTTCCATTGGAATGTTTTAATATAATACAATTAGTTATTATTATATGTAGTTTTAATTTAATTTTTTTATAATTACTTTCTATTTAACTATTGATATAATTGTCTTTTTAAAATTATTTTGCTTTTATTATATAATTGCTTGTTATGTAATTTATTAACATTTAATTGTTAATAAACAATTTATTTAGAACCTGTTACAATATTTTGTATTTCACCCACGCCCCTATCATTAATGTAATAATCGGTAAAACCATTATTGAACAACAACACATTATAATATATGGAGAGTTAATCTTCAGTATCAATATCAACTGTTTTAGTCTCAAGACCTGCCAAAAATAGACAAAACTAAATACAGTACACAAGTGAAATGTAAACATCGAAACTTGTTTATCGATAATAAGATAATATAATATAAATGCACATTATCAATTTTTATATAAATTAGAATATCATTGTATCAACAGTGAAAACGAAACAGTAAAATAAATTTAAATAATTGAAATTTAGCCAACTTTTTTAGATAATACATTTTTATTATTACAATACCTTTAAATGACTCCACATGTACATGTGTCACTAGTGTGTAAAACTTGTTTGACGAGTCATCTTCCTCGTTTCGTTTCCTATGTAATCTAACTCGTATTCTATAAGGAACATTCCTACAATATATGACACATAAAAACCTGTTAAACCAGTTTTTCATACCTAATTCCCCTTGACCACACCTCCTTATTTAACTTAGTATCAATACGAACGTCTGATGTTCTCATTTGTTTTTGAGCAAATTTCTTAATTGCCTTTATTGCCCGGGGTGCTCGCTTCTTAAACCCTCTAAGTAATTAAGTCAATGATAGCTAGGGTATGCCTCATTGTAAGTTATAGACTTACATGCCATGAATGTACTTGTGAAGATGAACTGTATATTCTCTAGTCACTACTTCTTTGAGAGCTGACTTCGCTTTCTTCTCTCGAGGAGGCATCTTTAAAACAATAGTTAGTTTTAAATTATCAATAAATGGCTTTATTACATGATAAAATTTTGTGTTTACGAGATTGATTGTGATCTTACTTACCTCTAGTTTCAACGAGGCTGGAAGGAGAAAGTGCACGTCTGCGCATGTGCAAAACCACGTGGCATAACAATAGAAAGTGATAAGTAGTGAAAACTGATGATATTTCTGTTTTCCTTACATGAACAAATATTTTAGCACTTACTGTAGAACTACAACAATATAACGTATGAACTTGAAATCCTTGAATAGAACTTCTCATGGAAATGTTCAGTAAAGCACCATTGGTGGATTCTTGCACAACAGCAAAGGTCTCTTTTAGAACTGGTGAAGTGTTGTGTTCAAAAAGAAGCATCTCCAGTATTAGACAAAATACAGCGCATAGAAATGCAGAGTCACTGGCAGATATCTGCACTACAAAAACAGCCTCATTCAAAACCAGTGAAACAGTGTGTCCAAGAAACACTTTGGGAAGATTGACTTCAGTGTGTATTATTATAATACATAATGACATTAATGTTTCTATTACAGGTAGATTATATCCAAAATAAATGTCTCGTTTACAGAAGTCAACCTGTTTTTGAACAAGAAATATTTAGAAGAAAAGGAATATCAGTAAGTCTATACAGAGTTTGATATCTCGCCAATTTTCAATCTGTTCAAAAGGCCCTGGAATATTTTAGAAAGATGGCACGTTTTATTCAATTTATCAATGTATTTAAAAAACTAATTAGGTATTTATAATAATGTTATTTTGTTAAATTATAAATCATTATTGGTAGTTATAACAACAAGTTAATGAGGGACAAAAGTAAATTGTCTCGTGTAGAAACTCAAGCAGCTATTGAAGAGCAACTCTCAAGTGTATTGGAATGGAAAGGAAAAGACTCAACATTAACACATGTATTACATATAGTCTTACTTTTCTATATATTTTATTTTTGTCCTTAGAACCAATCTACTGACTCAACACTTCGACAAATTTTAGACATCCCACATGATCAGAGAGGAAATAGAATGAAACTCCAAGTAATGATAGTGTCACTATATCATGAAATTATTAGTCTATCCTAGTTACTAAAATACTTTCAACATCTACGAGCCATTCAAGATTTCCCTCCAGAAACACAAACACAATTATCTAAAGTTTTACGATTTGAAAGGTCAACAGAATAATGTTACTATATTATATCTGTTACTATATGCATTAATATTATATCTGTTACTATATGCATTAATATTATATCTGTTACTATATGCATTAATATTATATCTGTTACTATATGCATTAATATTATATCTGTTACTATATGCATTAATATTATATCTGTTACTATATGCATTAATATTATATCTGTTACTATATGCATTAATATTATATCTGTTACTATATGCATTAATATTATATCTGTTACTATATGCATTAATATTATATCTGTTACTATATGCATTAATATTATATCTGTTACTATATGCATTAATATTATATCTGTTACTATATGCATTAATATTATATCTGTTACTATATGCATTAATATTATATCTGTTACTATATGCATTAATATTATATCTGTTACTATATGCATTAATATTATATCTGTTACTATATGCATTAATATTATATCTGTTACTATATGCATTAATATTATATCTGTTACTATATGCATTAATATTATATCTGTTACTATATGCATTAATATTATATCTGTTACTATATGCATTAATATTATATCTGTTACTATATGCATTAATATTATATCTGTTACTATATGCATTAATATTATATCTGTTACTATATGCATTAATATTATATCTGTTACTATATGCATTAATATTATATCTGTTACTATATGCATTAATATTATATCTGTTACTATATGCATTAATATTATATCTGTTACTATATGCATTAATATTATATCTGTTACTACATGCATTAATATTATATCTGTTACTATATGCATTAATATTATATCTGTTACTATATACATTAATACTATATCTGTTACTATATGCATTAATATGATATCTTTAGTTATGAGTCTGGAAGAGTCATTATAAAGGAGAATCATTATCCTTTAGCTGTATATTTTATTTGGTATGGATCAGGTCAGTTGTATTATTATCCTAATTAATAGGATACTCTCTTTCAACTGATAGTATATGTTAATTTAAAGGAGAAAGATGTCCGCAATAATGGAGAGTTTAATGTGACAGTTAACATATTGAAAACAGGAGATTGTTTTGGGGTCAGTACTCTCTCTATAAGTCATTACTCATTTTATTATAGGAAAGAGGTGTATTATACAGATTACGCCACAATATAACTGTTATTACAAAAAGCTATGTAGAACTGCTAGTAGTAGATGAAATGGTACTTTAAATTAATAGAAATAATAATATACTTTTTGCTGTTTAATTCTGTAGGATTTTCATAATGTTTTAGCTTACTCTATCTTAGATAAAACACACGAAATTATTCACTACTTGAGGTATTATCATTGTATTAGTCTTATAGTTGTAATATTTGATGTAGTGAACTACCAACATTGAATCTATGGAATATGTCATTGTTACTAACTACTCCAAAAAATGTTTATGTCAAATATTTTAAGTATGTCAAATATGAATCACTCTGTATATTATAAACATTGTAGATATAATACTGTTGTTATTAAATACACAACTACCAATATCACTGACTGGATAGTAGTCGTAAAAGGAGTAAGTCCCAGTAATAATGACTTATTATGACACCATATTATTTATAGGGTAGTTGTAGAATTATTATTGAAATCTGTGAAGACCAAACATCTATTCGTCTACCATATTTACCTCATTCCAGTAACCTGGTGGCTGCTCATGAAGATAGAAGTCACAGACATTTAAAGAAAAAATTCTTACAGATTGGTACAGTAGAACCAGGAGAATATTTTGTAAGAAACATGACTAATAATTTATTTAATTACAATATTTAATTACAGGGTTTGCAACTTCTTTTTAATAAACCATCCTATAAAATAATCCTAGTGAGTTTATATTACCAACTACTGCTATGATTTTTATTATTAGGTGAGCCGAGGCTCAGAATGTGTTCTCATTAACAAACAATTCTTTTTTAACCAAACAAATAGTGAAACAATTAGATTATTGAAAACGCAGGTAATAACAATATTGTTCATAATAACCAGTATTGTCTTCTAAAATAGACTGGGTATTATCCTGAGAAAAGTAAATTAATTGTAGCAATAAAACAAGAAATTGAATGGACTAGATTTAAAAAGAATACTATGAAACAATTACTCTAATATTCACTACTAAAAATTTTATTCATATTTGTGGGTGTATGATGGGCGGGGCTATGGTCTTCAATAATGGCTGAACAAAAAACTCCTAATTATGAACTTAAGGCATTTGAATCTCAACTAGCTGATTTGGCTGACTCACTTGTAGAAAATCAAGTAATAACACCTTTTGCAAACCGTCTTCTCTCTGAAGGATTAATAGATAGAAAGGTTCTAATTAATATTCAGGATGAACGTAATCCTCCATATGAAAGGGCAAATAAAATTTTATATCCATTACTGCCTTCTCTTGAAAATCCTAAAAAGTCAAAAGAAACATTTGTTTCTATAGTGAAATCACTGTGGAAAGTTGGTCTACATGATATAGCCACTAAGCTAATAAAAAAATTAGGTATAATATACCTTTATTGCTTTATGTGTATGTCATTGTATCATTTATAGAGAAAAATGGCGGACAAGTTCCTCAGGAGTTAATTGAATCAAAAGATACTCAACCAAGTATGTTATCTGTGTTATATAATATACTATAATATTTAAAAATAGCCAATGTAATTGATTTAGAACCTGCAGCTGATGATGAAGTAATGAAAGGTTTGTGCCAGCAGTAGTATCATGGAATATATAATGTATTTATTTATATTAGATGCAGATACAAAACCTGATAAGAAGGAGCTATTAAATATTATAGCAATTGAACTCGGTCAAAAATGGGAACAGGTTAGTATTATAATATTGGAAATATTTAAGTTCATATATTGTATATAGTTTGGTGTGAAATTAGGATTTCAAATGGGAGAACTTGAGTCTATAGCCGCTAATAATAATAATATGCCATTGGAATGTTGTCGTGAACTTTTTGATAGTTGGGAGGCTAAAGCAGATAAAAATCATCCTTTCCTTTGGTCAACTGTCTTGACATCTTTGAAAGCACCTGGTGTTGGTCTACGTATTATGGCGGTTCAGATGGAAGAGAGAAGAAAGACATTAAAAGATAAGATAGCAAGCTATAATGGTAAGTTCATGTAACTGGTATTGAACTAATATAGTTAAATATTTCATCTTTTTCTCAGAGGAGTTTAAAGATCTGTCTTATCAAACTGAACTTGATGAGCTGATGGAAAAAGTTGGCTATCGAGTACCGAATAAATGGAAGCCTATAGCAAGTGAACTAGGTTTATCTCGTGGTGTTATAGGTAGTATTAGTTGCACCGGTCGTAGTGATATGAATCGTATTATGAAAGCATTTGACGAGTGGAAACGGCAGATCCCTAAACCTGATAACTGGCAAGTGTTGCTGGTAGCTTTGTGTATGCCTCAAGTAGGAGAGAAACAAATAGCATTTGATGTTGCTAAAGAATTAAGAGAAAATAAATAGATATTTTTGTCTTTTTACAATAAATTTTAATAACAATTGATTATTCATAATAATAATAATTATTTAAGTCTATCACTAATTAATATTAATTAATTTACAAAAGTCAGCTGCTTTCAATGCGACGATCATCAGCTCCTTCTGTTCTCTCTAAAGCAAAGAAACCACGTTTTGCTACACCATGGGTTAAAGAAAAAGACTCTATAACTACCGAAGCATTGAATGTAAGACCAGTGCCCATGTGCTACCATATGGCTGGTTCTATATGTAGCCCTGCTCATTGTTATATCACAATAGATTACACTATATGCTGTTAGTAAAATACTGAATTCATTAGATACAGCTGTAGTCAAGCTTCTTTAAGCAAAGTGGTCTGTCTAGGTCTAACTGAACAATTCGACAGGCAACCAGGACTGTCAATTCTGTGTCAGTGATGGGTGGTCGTCAACCTATGGGTGTGGTCAATTTGAATAACCTGCTAGCTATTCTTATTATAACAAAGTGTTAAAGGGTGTTAAAAGTACATGTACTATATAGTATTGATAATGTATAGTATAATGTGTATTATGTAATGTTATGTAAGTACACATACATGTATGTACTTATATGTACTTTTACATGTATAGTGATTTAAATGTTTCTACATTAGGTTACTGAAGAGAGTATAATGGAATCTTCTCAGTCTACTTCATTAAAATGTGCCTTACAATCAATTCGTCAACATTCAAAACCAGTTAAACCTGCTAAACCAGTTTCATTACAACCTACTTTGCCTCAAGAAAAGAATAAACATATAGATACTGACATATTGTCTGTTCCATTGGAACAAGAAAGATGGCCAGTAGTGGCTGCTATAAGACAGAAAACATCAAAGTTCTCTCTTCCTCAAAAGAAGTCCTTTGTATCTCCAGTCATTTCTGACAGCTCAAGTTCTATTAGAAATGATGGAGTACATGAGGAGAGAGAACAAGAGAGAGACAAGGAGACATGTCATTATTACAAAGTCATGTGGTCAGTTCTATTAATAAGAATAATAAGTACTTCATTAAATATCATCAAAAGGTGTAAGTTGTCCAAAAAGAAACACAAAACTTGGGAAGGAGATGGTAAATACAATCATTAATTTAGATATCTTATTAGATAGTAACTTTTGTCATTGACTATCACATGAATTATATAAGCTCACAATATTACACGTTTCGTTTCCTTTATACATCTAGCAGTCTTAGTCACTAAAGGAAGAACTGTCATATTAAAAGATATGGAAGGGAAAGAGTAAGTCTTAATTTACTATAAAGTTTTTATACAATATACAGTATTGGTCATGCAACAGGATATAAGAGTTCTGAACTCTCTTCCCTTATTGAGGGAAGTTCCCTCTTTATTGGAGGAAAAGAAATTGAAGTGAGCATATGATGATATATACTAGTTCCTTATATGGAATAAACCAATGATAATGAGAGTATATGTATCATTAGGTAATGGGTATGGTTAGTGAAGAGGAGTGGCAATCTGGACGTTGCTTTATCAGTCCCTCCTCCACTGCTACTCCTAGTGGTCCTGCCATGAAATCATCAGCATCTAAAGCATTTCAAAACCCATTAAAATCAAGCAATAAAAGCAACTCTATTTCTCTTGAACAACGAGTAAGTTCCTTCATTGGTATAACATAATTTATATCTATATGAAGTTTCATTCTTCAGTATATCAACCTCGATTTGATCCCACATCTTCTAATGCTCTTGTTATGCCTAAACCTAGTCAGAAACATCAGGTATAAATGTACATAGTACCTCAATACATTTAGTTGTATATTGTTAGTTACAATACAACACACAAGGTCTACCATTAGTAGATGTTGTAGTAGACCCACGACTATCAACTCATCTCCGACCACATCAACGAGAAGGTGTGGTCTTTTTATATGAGTGTATTATGGGGATGAAGGAATATTCAGGATTTGGTGCTATATTAGCGTAAGTAACTGAACCATTATAATATCTAATAAGTATATTATAGAGATGAAATGGGTTTAGGTAAAAGTTTACAATGTATATCATTAGTGTGGTAAGTTAATATACAATATTAAGGGGCTATAGATAATATCATTAGGACATTATTAAAACAAGGCCCCTATGGTGGCAAACCAATTATTAAAAGAGCAGTTATTATTACTCCTGGGAGTTTAGTTAAAGTAAGAATAGATTATTTATAAATTGTATCATATTAAATTTAGAATTGGCAAAAGGAATTTCAAAAGTGGTTAGGATTTGAAAGACTTAATGTATTCACAGCTTCTACTGATAATCGTCCAGAGGTTTTATTCTATTATAATACATATTATTATCACTTAATGACAGGAGTATGTCAAGTCTCCAGTCTATCCTGTATTATTAATAAGTTATGAATTATTCATAAAATGTTACTCTGACCTTTCAAAAGTTAAGTTTGACATTGTTATATGTGATGAAGGTCATCGACTTAAAAATTCTAACATTAAAACATCATCAGTGAGACTCTAGACTCAATAATTCATTAACTAACAATATAACAGGTTCTATCAAGTTTGCCTACAATGAAAAGAATAGTACTAAGTGGCACACCAATACAAGTATGTTCCCTATATTTGGCATATTATATTATTTCTTTAATATTAGAATGATTTAATGGAATTTTATTCTATTGTCGATTTTTGTAATCCTGGACTACTTGGTAAATCATCTCAGAATTATCACATGAATGTCATGTGACTATTAAATAGGGTCTCAGTCAGGATTTCGTAAGATTTATGAGGAACCTATTGTTCAGTCTCGTCAAATTGGAGCTACAGCTGAAGAGAAAGAGATAGGTAGAAAGAGAAGTGAAGAAGTAAGTGGGTGCAAGTAAGTTTGTTACATCATTGACTTTTTATTAGTTAACACGACTTACAAGTTTATTTTGCTTGAGAAGAACACAAGAAATTAATAACAAATATTTACCACCAAAAGGTATTTCAAACTGTTTATTAATTCCATATCTTTTAATTTTGTAGTTGAGAACATCATCTTTTGTCGGCCATCTTCACTCCAACTAACACTATATAGAACACTGTTGTCTTCACGAGTCTTGCAGTCATGTCTAACTCATCATGTGTCTGAGTCCAGTCCTCATCTTGTGTGCATTAATGCACTAAAGAAACTCTGTAATTCACCATCGTTAATATATACTGCAGCCAAGAACTCTGATGATACTAATCAGGTAGACACTTATAAATACTGTTCCCATGTGGACTATTATAAGACACTGGTGGTATAAATAATACAGCAATGGACCAGAGTGCCAATGGTCATGGTCTCAATCCTTACTTACGCTCATTCCTTTATCTATGATATTTTGTTTTAGTCATCATTGTATGATGGGATTCTAAGAGAGTTCCCTGATGGATACTCTACTGATCACTGTTGGGTAGAACAATCTGGAAAGCTATGTGTTTTAGCAGCCATGTTAGAACAAGTCAGCTCTTACACAAGAGAGAAGATTGTTGTTGTGTCAAATTATACTCAAGTAAAGAAACCTCTTAATGACATTGTTGATTTGCCTTGTTTAGACATTAGATATATTGGAGATATTATGTAACACTTTTCGTTACCAATTCTTACGTCTTGACGGCCAGACACCTTCCACTAAAAGACAAAATATTGTTGACAGATTTAACAATAAACAATGCAAAGATTGTAGGTATCATTAACAATGATGTAATAATGATGTCATATTGTATCTAGTTGTGTTTCTATTAAGTAGTAAAGCTGGTGGTTTAGGGTTAAATTTAGTTGGTGCCTCACGACTTGTTTTATACGATATTGACTGGAATCCTGCTAATGACTTACAAGTAATTAGCAACAAATAACAAATATGGTGTCCATATTCCTTATAAGGCAATGGCTCGAGTATGGAGAGATGGACAAGTAGGAAAAGTTCACATATATAGACTCTTAACAACAGTTAGTAAAACATAGAGTGGGTGTGGTTTTAATTACATGTTTACAGGGGACTATTGAAGAGAAGATATTTCAACGTCAAGTCAGTAAACAAGGTCTTAGTGGCGTCGTTGAACAAACTGGTAAAACCAGTCATTCGAGTTCTGGGCATGTACAGTTCTCATTAGAAGAATTA
This sequence comes from Xestospongia muta, assembly GCA_963693285.1. Classification (NCBI taxonomy): domain Eukaryota; kingdom Metazoa; phylum Porifera; class Demospongiae; order Haplosclerida; family Petrosiidae; genus Xestospongia; species Xestospongia muta. The sequence goes on along the minus strand of OY848919.1, from coordinate 13,483,471 downwards.
CGAGTTAAGATAATAATAACAAGACTCATTTGATTTATAATAGATTATAGGATCTCTTCTCATTAGATACAACTAGTAATTGCATAACACATGATCAATTAAATTGTCATTGTCATCAAGAAGAATTGGTATGTGATATAATTGGACTATAATTATCGATTTTAATTACAGGAGCAAGATGAAATTGTACCTGATTTAAATGAGTCAAGAACCTGTTCATTAGGAAGACAGTTCACTAAACCAGTAAGAAGATTGTATTAAGATTATGTTAACTCCTTTATAGGTTAAAAACCTCTCAATTGATCAATTGAAACAATGGAAGCATTTGTCATCACCATTTAGCTTGGAGAATATTAAAGTATTAACTAAATTATTGTTATAATGTCTTGATGTTCTTTTAATAGGATGAAGTATTACTTAGTGCATTAAATAATATCACTTTTATTATTCAAAATGAGACAACAACTCAACTACAGTAATGACTGTATTAATGTATTTTAAACAAAACCATATACAATCCATTCAGTACTGTTATTGGCTTGACTATTGTTACCAGCATCAGTCCTTTCAACTGTATATGATGTTAAAGTTGTAAATGATGAACTTTTATAAACATGATTAGAATATCCATGATCTCTATATTCGTGACCTCGAAATTCGTGATCTATATATTCATGATGAACTTGTTGATAATGTCGTACGTTTTGAATAGGTGGTTTCCTTGAAGAATGGTGCCATTTTTGAGCTGTTGTTGCTCTTTCTTGATGATCATTTTTTGTTGCAGGAGAAGACGCTCTTGATATTAGAGACCTGCTCCTTCCTCGTTGAAAATGTAAATGTTTTCTACATGTTTGCCAAGCATTGCTCATCCGTTTCAATGTCTCTCTACCAACAGGATGTAAGGAATACCTCCTTTGATGAGGAGATAATGTGGTAGTATGCCCCTAAATATTATAGATATTATTGCCATTAATTAATAATGCATTCAGTGATGGCTTACCTGATTTTTTTCATTATGAGATGATGGGAATTGATAGAGGTAAGCCTCACTGAAGTAGTCGTGTCCTTCTCTTAAACTTTTTATAACTCCTGATGTAATAAGCTTTGAACAGATGGTCTTTATATCAGAAAGAATTGGAGCATCTTCTCTCAAAGTCTCCCTCATATATGAAGCAATAGTAGCACTTATTTCTGAACCATAAAAACAATCATGATAAGAACGTAATGTCCAAGAGGGTCTGCGGCGACCAGGATGAAGGTGAGTCTTTAAATAACAGACAATGCCTTCCCACAGCTCCACAGCACTCTCAACCACACTAGGTGGTTTATAACTATCATTTAGAGCATCCATGGAGGAACACCCTCGTAAATATGTCTGCTTATGAGACGTAAGAATATCTTCACTGCTTGCTGCTTTTTTTCTCTTAAGTTTTGATTCCTCCTTTAAATCGGTCAATGATACTGTTGGATCAACTAGTAGACTCAGGACTGGTCCAACATTATTGATGACTTGTGAAGTTAAAGTTGTAGTACTGTGATCACTACAACCAGTAATAGTACCACTAGAAGACTCCAATATAATCTGATGAAGTGTGTCAGCCATTGGTATCTTCACTGAAGATGTTGCTATCACACTAATATGAAAGGTGCAAAATCATTATTACCATTTATACCATATTAACACTTCTCATAACATGATTTATTCAGATTTGGTGAAAATAGACTGTTAGGAAAATGTAGAACAGGTAGTGAAGTGAGCCAGAGCAAGAAGGTTATGGATGTATACTTGTTTAACTAGTTCATACTTGTTAACTGTTCATTACTCATTTGAGAAGGACCTATATAGCTAACTTCATAAAAATCGAAGTCATTTAGTTACTTATTATCTTGGGCCACTTTTAATTCAAACCACAGACTATATAATTCATGGCCTTTTTTAAAAATTGAGAATTGGGTCAAATCATTAAATTACTTTACTCTTTTTTGTTTCTGATCTAAAATGTTGTTAAAATGTGTCAATAAACAGACAATTATATTTTACTAGGACATATAAATATAAAGTACAATAGAACAAAGGGGATTGTTTTTTAGAATTAACACAAAGAGAAATTAAAGGAAAAATAACAGATAGATTAAGCAAGAGAAATTAAAGGAGTAATGTTTTAATTCCTGCTTTAATTGCCCCTTTAATTTTGCCTACTTTAGTACACAACAATACATGTACATGCTCAGATACCCTCCCATATGACAGATTTTAACAACAAAGAAATATGTAGTTCACCCATGATTAATATAACATTTATCATGATAAAATATGGGGGCTGACTCAATAATGTATGATGGATGAATTGTGTTCGATGAGAGATTAATATAACGCATTAGCAATTACATGTGTATATGTGTGTATATGTATAATATGAAAGAAATAAATGTCATCTTCGTCTGCGAACTTTTTTCTATAAAAGCAAAGTAGATATACATGAAGATGTTAATATATGGTATGGATACCTTTGAAATAGGCTCAAGTGTACTGGCCTATAAAGTATATACATAGACTGTAATAATAATATAAGTTATTTACTTGTCTTGATTTCTTTATTGCTGGACTCCTTGAAGGTATGTCTTCAACTGGGTCAGGTTTATTTGTTATTGGTCTAAACACGTCATGTGACATTGTGTGATAGTCACATGATTATTACCTTTTTCTTGGACTAACTCTTCTAGTGGATACTTCTGTATCAGTCAGAGGAGGAGACCCCTCGATATTCTCTTTAATCTAAAATAATTATTATAATATTCTGCATAAATTCTATGAACAGTGTACCTCTCCAGTCTCGGCTGTATCAATATCATTTTGACTGTCTTGTTCTGCCCACTCATCATTAATGATGTCATCTTTATTCTCATCATTATATTCTTCCTCTGGGACTTTTTGGAGGACCTGTCTACGAGCACTCCTAAATGAATAAATAAATAAATGGATGAATAAACAAATAAATGGATGAATAAATAAATAAAGTGATGAATAAAATAAATAAACAGATAAATAAAATAAATAAATGGATGAATAAAATAAATAAATGGATGAATAAATAAATGATGAATAAAATAAATGGATGAATAAAATAAATAAATGGATGAATAAAGTAAATAAATGGATGAATAAAACAAATAAATGGACAAATAAGTATCCTTACTGTCTAGTACTTCTAGATCCTTTGGCTGGTGGTTTTCCAGTTGCCATAGTAACAGGAGTAGAAGTGACAGGTGCCTATAATAGAATGAGGTAGCCCCTAAATTATCATGCACATGAATTACATTACCTGCTTTAATTTGAATGGTAATTTGGTTTGTTTCAATGAGGTCTGTTTCTTAACAGCAGAACCAGGTTTCTATAATACATTATAAATATATACTTGTATTATATAATAATATGAACCTTTCGTTTTGAAGGAGAGGGAGTTAGCTATTAATAATATTGAAATAATTATATTAATATTATTAATTATACCTCAATATCAGAGGGTTCATCCATTGTTGTGGTATTAAGAGATGCAGTGCTATCATTAAATGACTCCATCTTTTTCCTTTTAGCGGGGCGACCCCTATTATATCTTAATAATTTAATTGTAAATTATAATTAAGTACCTTTTGGGAGGTGTGGTTGTTGGAACCTTTAATAGTGGATCAGTCTTTGATTGCTACATTAAAAAAATAATCTGATGTAAATGTAATGATTATTACCTTTTCAGGAAACAATATAAAGTCTGGTGGTAAATACTTCATGTCATTATTTCCATCACCCTATAATTAATAATATTAATTACAAATTATAATTATTATAGGAGTAATCACTTTTTTTCGTGGGAGATAAAGACGTTTTGGTAGAACTAACTTCCCAGGGAAATTTCCAACAGCAGATCGTCCAATCTGAAATTGATTAAATAGGTGTGGCTTCTCAACACATACTCACCATACTAACAAGTATTCCAGTAGCAAGATCACATGTTGCATATATATTCTAAGGAATATTGTTACCATGGTAACAAACCACACCCACTCACTTTATTAATTTCCATATCGTCAGGATATTCTGCATCAACAGTTAATTTAATAGTCTCCAACAATTTACTAAGAAATTCAAAATTATCAGTTTTGTTGATCAAACTCTCCAAATAAAACCAGAGACAACTATAATATGATCATCAATATACAAGGACAGATATTCTCTAGTACTACTTACTCTCTAAAAATCCATAATTTCTCTGGGACAGTTCTACTAAATGATGGATGGTGTGATATCAAGTATATGACGTAAGGTAAAGAATATTCTGGTAATAAAGAAGGGGCAGTCTCTTGAGATTGCTGAGTATGCTGACGATATAATTCTCGTCTACTTACTATAGTTGCTGACATTATTTTCTTCAACTATACCACACATATATCAATACATATATAATAATGTATTATTACCTTCATTTTTGCATCTTTACGAGACTCCACCCCCATCGCTAAACACAATATGGCAATATATTGAAGTGGGAGGGCAAAATATCGTATTCCTTTATATAGTTTGGCTAAAAAACTATCTCTAACTTCAATGCATAAATCCTAAAACACCAAGACAAGTCATAAATAAATAATGAGTATCTTCTAATTAATTAATCAATAAATAATTAATAAGTATCTATCTTACTTGTGCTGTTAATGCAAGGTAAATGTACTGTTGTAGTGACATTAACTCATTGAGGCCATGTAGACGAGCCAATTTGAGAAGTCCAGAAGCTGCTGCTAGTCTCAGTCTGGATTTCTCAGGAGTACTAGAACAGGAATGGAATTATGAAATTTATAGTCTGAGTACCTGACTGATTTAGTATGATGTAGGTCACCATCATCCATTAATATTTTTCCAAGTGCTTTCATAACTGATTTAGCTGGTTTTTGTCTCTCTGTAGTTTCTGTTGGGGGAAACCCTGTAATCCAGGACACTAATAACTTGATAGTTGCAATCTAATAAAGAGATAATGTATTATAATTATTTTGTAAATATAATGATTAATCCATTATATCTATTTATTGACCTTTAGTCTCGTCTCCCTCGATACATCTTTATCATCACACCATCTCTCAATATCAGGATCATTTTTTAACTCCTCCTCCTCCTCATTATCATCATTACTCATTATGACATCATCCTATAAAGCACTATATTTAGAACAGTAGCCACACCCACTTACCGGTTCCAGTATATTCTTAATAACAAATTCAGTAATAATTGTTTTTCGTCTTTTCTCAAATATTTGATGCTGACTTTGAGAGAGTTGAGACAATGATACTAGCACTGTCTCAAGTTTTGGATGTTCTAAGTTAAGACAACCAACTAATGACTACAGTGATAATCACCATGGTAACACTATGAATATAAATAAAGTCCATACCTCACATAATCTTTGAAAAATAGTTGGTTTTTCTTTAAAGACAGAATTAAGACATTTTGTGGAATACTTTGCCAATTTTGGGTCCTCTCCTTTTAATGATAACTGAATTAGAATAGGTTGAAGACATCTATATGTGATATAGGGACATATACATTTTATAATACACGTACATATCATACCCTGCGACATTGTTAAACTTCTCGTGCAATGCTTTCCCAACACTTGTCATGATCTGGACACCACATGCCACTGTATAAGGTCACATGATGACCACATGTTAGGTCACATGATATTACATTACCTATTATGACATCATCATGACGTAATAGTGACAGAATATTCTCTAAAACCTCTTCATTGTGAAACAATACACTATCTAAGCTGGCGATAACCTTGGAACAATTACAATTAAGATTTGAACACACTCCTTTGATTACTTTTAATAAAGAGAGTCCTTTTTTACATCTCTCCTGTTCTCTTTGTTCCTGTTCCTCTGTCTGACTTAGTGACGGCTCACACAATTCTTTACTCACCATTCCAACTAGCACTCTCACACACTCACCATCTACCAGATTAGGACTACTAAAATCAAATATAGATTTCATAGTCTCAGCTAAATTATGTCTGGACGCCAGTTTAGCTAATAACTCCGTCTATAAAGTAGAAAAACTATAATATCCATTCATCCGTCAACTCAACCTTGGCATTTTTCATATCTTCAAAATTTAGAGATACATTCACAGAGTTACGAAGCTGTTGTCGGAAGCTGGTCTCTGTTAGTAATGATTCAAGTTCTCTTAAATGATCTTGACATTTCAATGGTTCTGGCATACTCTCTTTAAAATGAACATATATTAATACATTATGTATTGTACTAAGGGGAATAATGCATAGCCCCTATAATTATAAGTTATAATTACATCTTACTAGCAATTGAGAGTGACTTTGTTAACAATAATTTCTTTTTTTCTTCACCCTAAAAATAAATAAAAATCATTTTAAATAAATAAGTATTTTTTTAAAACATACCTTTAAATCATTGTCTTCATATATATCCACAATATCAAAAACATGTTGACGAATACTAATAACAATTTACATGTACATATGTACATGTGCACATGATACTTACCTCTTTTGGTTCTTTAATATCTCAGTTAATGATCTATAATTAATACATTAAAAAGGGTAAGCCCCTATTATCAGTACAGATATTAAAACAGTGTCAATAATGCTATAATTAATACACTAAAAAGGGTAAGCCCCTATTATCAGTACAGATATTAAAACAGTGTCAATAATGCTATAATTAATACATTAAAAAGGGTAAGCCCCTATTATCAGTACAGATATTAAAACTGTCAATAATGCTATAATTAATACATTAAAAAGAGTAAGCCCCTATTATCAGTACAGATATTAAAACAGTGTCAATAATGCTATAATTAATACATTAAAAAGAGTAAGCCCCTATTATCAGTACAGATATTAAAACAGTGTCAATAATAATGTTTTTCTAACATGTTATGTCACTTATTATGAACTACAAGGCAAGTTTATTCTCGCCCAATTTAAATTACAATGTACCTTGTAGCATTGTCATCCAGTACTCCATTGACATATAAAAGTCTCTTCATTTTATCACCAACTTCCATTGAAACAGGTATAATACAACTTAATAATGACCTCACTACACATAACCTATTAAAGGGGTGTGGTCAAAGGAGGTCATTATGACATCATCATTACTTGTCTTCAGGAAAGGGTTGATAAAAACAATGGAGTAACTTGTTAGCTATCCAGTTGATTCTATTAATATTGGACTGTGTACTAGTTGTACTATGAGTAAAACCCTAATAATAATATTAATTAATAATCATTAGCTAACCTTGACATGACTTGACGATATAATCGTGCTAATGATGTCATCGCTAGCTTTCTTACTATCCACTACAAGTCACATGACTATCACATGATATTACATAACTTATGAACATACTTTCTTATCTCTCATCCTTTCTTGCAAAGCAGTTAATAGCTATATATGTATATAATATCACGTGACAATCACATGATCATTTGTACCTTATCAGATACACAGGAAAGGTCTTCAGTGGCGGCCTCACATATTGTTCTTACTGCTTCAAGACGAACTTTTTCATCAGTATCTCTCAAACGATCCAATAATTTATCTAGTATTTAGATTAATGATTGTCCATTTTAGAAATCATGAATCCATATAACAAGTAAGTGTATCCATTTAAAACAATGTCTATTCTTTTATATATCCATTCAAAAACTAACATGTATCCATTTCTAATTGTATGTATCCATTTTAAAAGCAATGTGTCCATTTTACCTTCAGTCTCCTGTGCTAAATGTTGATGATAAACAAGGAAATACTTAGAAAATTTGACACATTCAAGTCGAACAAGTGGATTGATGTCCTGAAATCTACAATCACAATAAAGAAGTGTATAGTTACATAACACAATGATACTAACCTTCCTGTGAAACAAATCCAAAGTGGTCTGTTCTCAATAGAAAGTTGAGACTCTTTAGCTGAAAACATTCGTCCTAGCAATGTAGTGACTTCTTGACGTTCATCAACATCACCACTCTAGTAAAAATGAATCTACATTTAACCTTAATATAAAAATGGTACCTAATGAGGAAACAAATTGAAAACAATTGCTTGCATAGAAATGGTTGCTACACTTTCATCTTGAAAAGGAAATCAATGAAATTTGGTAATCATAAAGGTCAATGAGTACTCTTCTCATGTACCAAATTTTAAATACTTTCTGTTCAAGATGGTTTCATAGCAACCATTTATACGCAAGCATTTGTTTGAGCTTTAAGTACCATTTTCGTATTATGGTCATATATATTTTATTTAATTCAACTATTTAATATCTAACCAGCTGTATTACCACACATCCATACATCCATCCATCCATACATCCATACATTCATACATCCATTCATCCATACATCCATTCATCCATACATCCATACATCCATACATCCATTCATCCATACATCCATTCATCCATACATCCATACATCCATTTACATTCATCCATACATCCATTCATCCATACATCCATACATCCATTCATCCATACATCCACACATCCATACATCCATTCATCCATTCATCTATCCATTTACTTTAAGTTTCATTTCCAGTTGAGGTAATACAGATAGGAGTACACTGCTATCAATGTTGTGTAGCTCATATATCAACTCATAAATGTGTTGATTGAGTTCACTGTCTGCTACTTCACCCACTACAAATGTACTTGTAAAGAACTATTAATAGTATAAAAGAATTTTAATTTATTATATTAGAATGTATACCATTTGTATGTGTGGCTCTAAAAATAGACTGGCCTTCTTGATAAGTTGACAAGCAAACTCATATACAGATGGATTCTCTGTCTGGAAAGAGGGAGGGAGGGAGGGAGAGAGAGAGAGAGAGAGAGAGAGAGAGAGAGAGAGAGAGAGAGAGAGAGAGAGAGAGAGAGAGAGAGAGAGAGAGAGAGAGAGAGAGAGAGAGAGAGAGAGAGAGAGAGAGAGAGAGAGAGAGAGAGAGAGAGAGAGAGAGAGAGAGAGAGAGAGAGAGAGAGAGAGAGAGAGAGAGAGAGAGAGAGAGAGAGAGAGAGAGAGAGAGAGAGAGTGAGAGATATTCCATCAACAACCTATAGTTTCAACATACCTTTTGTGGTTCTAATATATTCATTAAAATTGTATCAACAGCTCGTTGAGGTATCTGTTCTGCATCTTGCAAAATACTCAATAATATTTCCAGCAAATATAACTTGACCTGTGTTGACTGCTCTGGACTACACGATACAAAATGGATCAATGAAATACACATGAGCATTGTTCAATGGATGCATAAACATTTCAATGGATATACAATAATCTTTATAGACTCACTGTACAACACTAAAGACTTTAGCAAATAAATTGACAAGAATATCTTGTCCATCATAACTCAGACAAATATTGAATACTTTCAAACCTGCTAATAACTAAAATAAATATATATATATTTAAAGATTATCACCATAGCAACCAATACTACCTCTAACAGTGAAAATGTCCATTTAAAAAGAGTGTTTGAAGGCTTTTTTAGACCATCAAGTTGACTGATAAAAAGATTAAATATATCCTATATATAAATAGTGCTAAAACAAATACTCAACGTTAAAACACTTACTATCATCTGGTGTTCAGTGACAGGTGGGTCAGGATAATATAAACGTAACATATTGACCAGAATACATGCTGTTAACAGTTGAACCTCCTTGCTTTTATGTAACCGTAGTGACGGACCAACAAGAGTGACCATTACCTCTATAAGAGGAGTTGATATACTCTGTTCTAACTCCTCCAGTTCCTCTAGATATTTTAGACATCCCTATAATTAAGAGTTAATTGAAATAATAATGACATATTAATCATTAATACCTTGAGTCTTTTTATCAATTCATCACTTCCTAATTTAGAAGTAATCTCTTTAAAAGGAAGGTTCTTTGCAGCATTAGATGAAGCACTCCTTCTGGGCATGTTGCTATGAAACAGAAGATAGATTTCTCTTTTCAAAAGGTTGACCTTTCCACACCTATTCCTTGAAAACAACTCCACCTGTAACGAGCTCAAAGAAATTTGGCGGTATAATTATCATATTCAAATCAAAATTTTAATTTAATTATTTAGAGGGTGTGGTTACATTTATTTAAGCTCTACCCGTAACATTTCTTTAGCCATGAGGTTAGTGATTCTTGATGATTATGACAAAGCTAGTGAGTGGGCGGCAAAATATGTGAGAAACAGAATACTAGAATTTAATCCTGGACCAGGACGGCAATTTGTACTTGGTCTACCAACAGGTACATATTCTGTTGCTAAGCAACCATATTAGCCCTTGTCTTCTATTCAGGTAGTACTCCGTTAGGAATGTATCGTAAACTGATTGAGTTCCACAAGTCACAACAGTTATCATTCAAATATGTTACGACATTTAATATGGATGAATATGTGGGTCTTGACGAGGAACATCAGGAGAGTTACCATAGTTACATGTGGAATAACTTTTTTAAACATATTGATATCGATCCAAAAAATGTCCACATTTTGAATGGCAATGCTCCTGATCTTGTTAAAGAGTGTGATGAATTTGAACAGAAGATCAAAGACGCTGGCGGAGTAGAGCTTTTCATAGGAGGTGAGCAGTCATGTGACATAAATGTGATCAGACAGTATGTTGTATGTGTGTCATGTGATTTTAATAGGTAATCAGATGTTCATCATGTGACTATTGTTTAATAAAGTCACACAATAAACATGTGATTACCCATTAAAAATCTATAGAAGCACATGCATGTGATTACCCATAGAAATCACATGACATACATGTGACTTATACTTTAAAATCACATGATCTATATAGGTATTGGTCCTGATGGTCATATTGCCTTTAATGAGCCGGGGTCTTCCCTTCAATCTCGTACTCGTATCAAATCTTTAGCTGTCGACACTATCATGGCTAATGCTAGATTTTTTGATAATGATATCAGTAAAGTCCCTAAAGCAGCTTTAACTGTTGGAGTAGGAACTGTCATGGACGCCAGAGAGGTTAGTGTTATAGTGGACAATTTTTATGAGGACCTCCTGATATTAAGAGCATCAGTTAATGTAGGGACATCCCTGTAATTAAGGCAATTAATTTGATCAACTAGCGATTCCTCATTAAAGATGCTTTAATATCACTCATTATAATTTTAACTTAGTATTACTTTAATTGTAGGTAATGATTATAATAACAGGGGCACACAAGTCATTTGCCCTTTATAAAGCAATTGAAGAAGGAGTTAGTCACATGTGGACTGTATCAGCATTTCAAATGCATCCTAAAACGACATTTGTTTGTGATGAAGATGCCACGTTGGAGCTGAGGGTGAAAACAGTTAAATATTTTAAAGGATTAATGGAAATTCACAACCAATTGGTAATCGACTGAGTTACAAGTCAGAGACACTCATTAGGGCACTCATTAGTGAACAATTATAAAAATTGAAACAGTTCATTTTCTAGCAGTTTCATAGTTACTTACAAACCATTCTACAGTCTCTTTTATAGCTGAAATAGAATACATAAACTTGTTATTTATTATATGTATATACATACCAACTCTGATATCAGTAAATTTAAAGTCAGGAAGATACTTGCGGAGTTTTGCATTACTCGCAGTTTTCTTGTACTGGCCATCGGCTTTACTTGTATCATACTATATATGGTAATGTTCATCCATTTATCTAAACTATCCATCCATTTAAAAAGTATTCATCCATTATGCAAATTATCCATCCATTCAAAATGTATTCATCCATCTTACAATAACTTCTCCATTGAAATCCATGGCTTCCACTACCATACTAGCAACGTCTTTAATGGACACTTCATCCTCCTCTCCCACTAATTACAGAGCTAATTAAGGGTTAATTATCAACATAATTTACCAGACAATATGATAGGGTCTACCTCCTCATACTCACGGAGCACCCATATAAATAACCGAGCTAAATCCTAATTTCAAGGAGTTAAAAATTGAAAACAACGTATAAAAATTCACTTTAGAATATATAAATTGTCTCAAAGGCTTCCCAGTACCAAATACTGTCAAAGATTCACCTTTCTCTGTAAAGAATTTAAAGAGATACTTTAAAAAGGGTTCTTACGTTTAGCAAGGTAACATTTGTGCATTAGTCCAGGAATAACATGACTATCTTGTAAATTAAAATTATCATAAGGTCCAAATATATTAGTTGGGATAACACTAGTGAACCTGCATCCATATTGCTCACGATAGGCCCTAAAATGGACAGATATGTTTATAAATGGACAGATTGTTTTATAATGGACAGATGTTTTCGTACAATGGACAGACATTTTCATGTAATGGACAAATACCTATTTTGTATATCTATCATTCGTTTGGCATAGGCATAGCCAAAATTAGATGAATGAGGAGGACCATTATGAACCTAGTAATTAGTAAGATAATGAGGTGGGTGGAGCATTAGCCGTTACCATGGTTTCATCAATAGGATAAGTAGTTTTATCAGGAAATATACATGTTGATAAACACGAGACACATTTCTCAACCTAGTGGTAAGAAACCACACCCATTTTATGATGTCATAATGATGTCATACCTTAAATTCGTAACAACAATGAAGTACACAGTCATTAATTAATAGATTGGTTCTCTAAAAATAAAATAATAAATATCATTTTTAATATTTTTAATTACATACCAAAAAATCGGCAGGATATTTCATATTTTTAAATAATCCGCCAACCATTGCTGCCAAATGTATGACGTAAGTTGGATGATATTTCTCAAATAGTGCTCGAGTTGATGCCATATCGCTACATGTGGAGGAGGGGTTAATTAATAAGTAGTAATAACAGGGGCTAATGTATGAATAGTTGTTAATAAAAGGTAGTAATTGTAATTATTAATCATAGGGGCTGACCTCAAATCTGCATCTTTTGATGAAAGAAAGATCCATTCTTCATCAGATTTAGAATCAGTTAAAATGGCGTCTTGGAGGCCTTTCCCTACTAACCCAGCTCCCCCAGTTACCATAACAATTTTCTTTCCAGTAGCCATGTTTCTACTTTCTAGAAGCTCATTACCACACCCTTTTAAGTAAAGGTTGCTATGGTAACTAAGAGTATTAATTAACTCAAAAGTGGGTGTGGCTGACCAAGTGTGATATTCTGCAGTTTCTTACTTATTATCAAAGTTAGTAAATGGCCACTCATCGTCCACAAAGTGCTCCTAACACTACATTGCAATCTTCAGGTATATTAGCAATGATAAATGCAATGATTTCTATCTCTTATAGATGTTCTTTGTTGCTCTTGTGCAGTGAAACAAAAGTCTTCTTTCTGTGCACTCCATCAATCATGGCTGCAATTACAAGATGCATTAGTTGATAAAGTATTAGATCCAGCTATATTGTCATATACTAACTTATAACAATACTATTATAGGATCGTGATGTCAATACACTCCGGGATGAGATCAGTCGATTATCAGTCTGTGAAAATGAGAGTCAGAGAAAAGATAGTGTTATAAGTAATTTAAGAAATGAGTTGGCTCAATTGCAAAAAAATATAACAGATAAAAATATGAAGTAAGACTGAATATAATCTGTTATTACATTTAGTATATAATATTTGCAGAATGGTCACTCTGCAAGATGAAGTAATATCTTCAAGACAGCTTCTTTGTGATAAAGAGGCGGAAATACATAAACTTCAAACTAAAGTAAGCACTTGTAATCAATACATATTACATGTTTAACTTGTTCATACTCGTTGTTCATACTTGTTTAACCTGTTCAACCAGTTATCTAATGTGACTAACAAGTTGACTTTATCGACACGACAGACAACTGCATTACAAACTCAACTTGCACACAAAACAGAATTATTAGCTAGCCATTGTGAAGAACTGAGAGAGATCAAGAAAGAGAAACGGTTTACTGCAGATAATTTAAGTTCTGCTCAAGAACAAACAAGAGAGAAACAAGGAACAATAATGTCATTACAAGACAGAGTATGTTGTGAATGTATTTATAATTATTTTATTTAGTTTATATTGTAGGTAAGAAGATTGCGTTCTTTAAATCAAGATCTCCAATCAGTATGTTACTAGAGTTTTAATATAATATTCTCTTTTATTGTTTCACAGAAACTTGAAACTTGTCAAATGAGTTATTCTCAAATAAGTGAAAGTGAGAAACAACTCAAAGATGAACTATATCATCTTAAAACTCAATACAATCAGGTTTGTAGCTGTATCAAGTAATTTGACACTTTATTATCATTATTTTAAAGGTGAAACTACAATTAACTAATACTTATCAACAGTTAGGTGACAATAAGTCCTCAAATATAGAACTTGCAAATAAACTGGGTAGCACTCAAGAGGAGGTAGTTTGATCTTTAATTGATTGACCTCTCTCTCTCTCTCTCTCTCTCTCTCTCTCTCTCTCTCTCTCTCTCTCTCTCTCTCTCTCTCTCTCTCTCTCTCTCTCTCTCTCTCTCTCTCTCTCTCTCTCTCTCTCTCTCTCTCTCTCTCTCTCTCTCTCTCTCTCTCTCTCTCTCTCTCTCTCTCTCCTCTCTCTCTCTCTCTCTCTAGTTGGAGAGACTATGTCATCAGTTAAGTGCTTTAGTGGGTCTCCAGTCAACTACATCTCAGCCTCCAATAGAGACCAGTTCTGTTGTAACTGCTGTCTCTAATTTAGTAACTGAACAGTTATTATTAAAACAAAATTGTCAACAAACTCAATTACAATTACAAGAAGTAAATAATAAAAGAAATATTGTTAGTAAAATTAAATGCTCTCTGTCATCTGTTAGGTCACTGAGACACTTACCTCACTTCATTGTGATATAAAGACTTTAGCAAATTGCATATCAGCTCAACAAGTTAGTGTATCAAGTAATCAGATTAGACTATTACTATATATTATTATATATTTATTTCAGACTGAGAGTATTCTCTCAGGTTTACATGATATTGAAGTTGATACCTGTTTACAACCAATTGTGAAATATCTAATACAATGTTTGACTGAAGTGGGAGAGAACCATAAGCATCTGGACATTATTAGAACTACTGTTTGTCCACTCCTTGAAAGTTGGAAAAGAGAAGAAAAAGAGAGTGAAAAAGATATAGAGGAAGGTATTCATCCATTAAACCATTGACTCATTGATTTATTCATCCATTTATTTATTTATCGTCCATCAGAACCAGTAGATCCAGTCACTAAAGTCCAGTTATTATCAGAGAAGGCACAAACATATCACAATCACTGCAAACAATTACAAGAAAAGTCAGTACATTATCTTTATGCATGCAAAGACCATGATATATTATACTAACAGACTAGCTTCACTAACAGAACAACAAAATAGTGTTGTACAGCAAACGTTATCATCATTAAAGGAAGATTATAATCAGCGACTATCTGTAGCAGTTGAGACAGCACGTCAGGAAGAGAGACAAGAGAGAGAGAGAGAAAAACAAGATATAATGGCAAGATTAGAGAAAGAGAAGAAGGCTTTAGAAGATGAAAATATAGTCAATGTGGAGTTAATACAAACACAACTACAACAAACACAAACAGTTAGTTACAACAACAACATTACAACAATACTTAAATTGTTGTTTTATTTTATAGCTACTTGAAAAGAAAATTGAAAAGGTCAGTCAATTAGAAAGTTCCTGTAGTCACCTTGAAGATCAAAAGTCTTCACTACAAACTCATTTGGTCAGTAAAATAACATACACTGATGTATATATAGTGAGTGTCTTGTCAATGGCATCCAATAAAAAATTACTATTGAAAGACTTACCATAGCAACAACTACCATAGTAACAATTGCCATAACAACATTACCATAGCACCAACATCTTTGCTTCATTAATGTATGTGTACATGTAAATTAGTGAATATTTTCAGTTATTTAATGGAATTAACAACATTTTTGAGCACAACAAATTTCTCTGGTTAACAAGGATCTTTATAACTTCAAAAGATTGGAAGTGATTTTATTAATTGTCATCTTACGCCAGTTTTTAATCCAAAGCATGTACTAAAATGAGAATTGGGTCAGAGTTCTAGTTCTATTACTGCTCTCAAATATTGCATTGTATTTTTAGAATTTTTAAAATAATGCCCTTATTCTACTGGTTGAGTTATAGGTTCTTGTTAAATGACATGAATCTTACTACTGCTTTTGTATTATTTTTATAGGATGAGATGAGTGCTGCTCTTAAAACACAAGAAAATAACTACCAAGAGACTATTGTAATAACTGCTCATCAAAATGAACTAAAGGAACAAGAGTTGTTGCAGACAATAGTCGAATATAAAGTGAGAGTGAGAGAGAGAGAGAGAGAGAGAGAGAGAGAGAGAGAGAGAGAGAGAGAGAGAGAGAGAGAGAGAGAGAGAGAGAGAGAGAGAGAGAGAGAGAGAGAGAGAGAGAGAGAGAGAGAGAGAGAGAGAGAGAGAGAGAGAGAGAGTTACTTAGAGTTATACCTTAACTTGCATCATTACAAGTAGAGTAGTCAATCAGTGGTTTTAAACTGTTTAGGTTCAATGTCAAGAACACTCGAAAACAATTGTTTCATTGGAAAAGAAACTTCTTACATTATTAAATGAAAATGAAAATTGGAAACAAAAAGAAAAAGATGCAAAATTAAGAATAACTCAATTACAAGAAGAATTAGGTAAAAATAATATAACTTATTATTTATAAATTATTATTATGTGTTGTGTGTTAGATGCAGTACAAAAGGAAGGTCACTCTTCTCAAGAGAAGAGTGAAAGTTTCATCACAACACTAAGGTTACACATTATAATCTAATTTGTCATTATAAATATAATTATAGGAGACAACTAACATTAGCTAATACATCAGCAGAGAAAGACAGACAGAAAGTAGCTGAGATGGCAAACACATTGCGAACAGCTCAACAATCATTTCAAGATAATTTAGGTACATAATACAATCATACCAAACTTAACAGATACGCATTATATATAGAACAATTGAAATTGAGTCATTCTCAAGAAATAACTGATTTAAGACATCAGCTAGCACAAAGAGAGTCTACACTGTCAGCACTTCAACATGACATATTAAATCAACGTATTAATCAAACACAAACATCCCCTCAATCAATACAACTTAACGAGAAGCAAACCACACCCCCTGATGACATTAAAAAGGAGTGTGATCTACGGGAAGATTCTCTTGTTGCTATGGGACATCGTTGCCTAGGTGAAAACCATCAACAAATTATACAAAGTCAGTGCCACGCCCTTCGTGATATGAGACGGAAAATTGATGACCTCATGACAGCCAAACCACCAAGTAAGTATGACCACACCTACCAAAACCACACCCACTTTTAATTTTCTTAGTACCCAGTCACCAAGCAGCTTTGAAAGAGCTAGCAAAACTTCGTCAGGAGCTGACTCAGCAGAAAACAGAGAATATCATTCGATCAGAAGAAGATAGGAAAAAAGACAAAGTTGTTGTTCCTGATATCAGTCCGATATCTAGTGGGCGGAGTCAACATGTTCTTGAACTACAGGATACATTACAAGATAGTGAGACAGCTGTAAGAAATAAAAATTCATGTCCATTAATTACCTATTTTACAAACCAGTATTACCAGTTACTGGAGACATTGTGTGACAAGTTATCAATACCACACCCACCAGAATTTAAGCCATTAACTGACGCTAACAAGGTTGCTAGGCAACATATACTTAAAGAAAGGAACGAGGTAATTAGGAACATGAAATAATGAATTCATCCATTACTCATCATTATTGATCCATTACCTCTTTACCTCTTTTATGTATCCATTTGATATATTCTTTATCAGTTCATCAATGGAACTCTCAAGGAATCATTAACTGCTCTTAGACGACGTCATCCTAAGACTGAGACCCAAACCACTGGTATTGGAACCAATCCATCTAAGATTAAGAATGAAGATAGTGATGTAGCCACTGTTCCTTTAACAGTTAATCCAGTAAGTATGACATGTATATGAGTTGCATTACACTATACAATATCACATGTTATAGTTTAATAGACAAAATAGTATAGATCAAGTCCACTTCTTGACATTGCAGAAAGAGAAATGGTTGTTTAAGATTAATACATAATTCATATTATTTTAGGACTTAACACAATATGGAGTATATCCTAATGATATATTAGAAAGACTTGATCAGGAGAAAAGACTACAACAAGCTATTACAAAGAGACAGGTAATACTATTGCTCTAACTCTGTACTACATGTTAGCATTAATGAGTTTTATAATGTGATTATTACAGTATTTTAATGAAGAAATCAAATGATAATAATAATATTAATTAATAGGAGTTTAAGTCCATAAAACAAGAAGATAAAAACAGACATCAATCACATTCTTGTTTATTGACAACTGATCAAGTGAAACAGAAAGTAAAGACTCTATATTATTAGTAACTATAAACAACAAATATTTTCTTTAAAGGTTGATGATGTACGTCGAGTTTATTCTCAAAAACTTGATAAAAAATCTGCAGAAATATCTCGTCTCAAAACAGTGAGCCTTCATTATATTAATGCAACATAATTGATATTATTAATTATAGGAGCTCCAATCCAGTCACCTCCATAATTCAGCAATGACATCTAAAATGAAACTAGTACCAGTAAAATTATCGAGCTAAAATATAATAATAATAATATTTTTAGTGAATCAGTATTAATAATTTAAATCCCATTTAAAATATTTATTATAATTTATTCATGAACGGAGTTAGTATACGGAAACATTCTATAATTTGTTTAGAAATGAAATCTGCGTTATAGTTTAACAAGCTCCGTATACTGTAAAAACGTGCGTTGTATAATGGCTGCTAGGAAGGGCAAGCATGTCCAACGATTTTCTGGAGAATACTGGAAGAAATGGCAAGCAGAAATAGAGCAGACATTAGAAGATGGTAACCATGGTAATCCACTATAGTTCTTACTAACTAACATTATATTTTATAATAGTTCTAGAACAAATGGTCATAATATTTACAGCATCGGAACTACCAGTTCAACTGACTGCCATTAAAAAGGTGTTATTATCTATAAAATATATTTTTAATTTATTTTGATTTTTAAAAGATACAAGAAGTGCTTTGTAAGGAGAGTTATTCTGACGTTGCCATGACAACTATTGTTAAGGGGTTGGTAGAACTTCATTCACAGTGTTTGTCACGTCATCCAGTGCAGAGAACAATAGCAAGGTAAAAGATGATGTCGTAATGGGTTAAAAATTTATTGTAGTTTTTATTTTACTCTAGTGTCCTTCATGTAATATCACAGAGTCATCAATCTAATATTGTCTTGATGGCTATTATCAGTCACCTAAATGATTTAATTAAAGAGGGTGTGGTCAATATAATGGTAGATTATGTCCAGTCACTAATGGAACATTATCCACCTGGAGAGATAGTCCTACATCTATTAATTCCAAAAGGTAACTAATTATCAGGATTATCCTCTTAATAATGTCTGTTATATAGTACTTTATGAATTTAATAATATTTTAACAAGTCAATTTAAGGAATGTATTAAGGGGTTAGTTATATGTGATAAACCTTATTAATTATTAGATTATTTAGGTCATTAGAATCACGGGAAATATTGTTATCATCAGCAAAAGTTTTATTAAATGTTTTGTTGCATTGTCAACAATTGCTCGTACAATTAACAAAGTCATGTGACCCTAATGACGTCATAATGACATCATTAGGAATGGATGGAGTGTCTATTTCAGAGATACATTGGCCTGTGGTATGTACTAATGACAGATGCTGTGAATGGTTAACTGAACAATTAAAATCTTTGAGATTTTTATCTGAGACTCTATTGAAAGAAGGTCAGACTATCATATATATTATGAAGTGAAAGGAATTATAAAGGACACTGTGTATTGATGATGTCCTTTATATTGAGGACACTTGTTCTAGTCCCATACTAATGCTTTAGTGTATTATATAACCTCTATATTAAGAACACTTGTTCTAGTCCCATACTAATACTTTAGTGTATTATACAACCTCTATATTGAGGACACTTGTACTAGTCCCATACTAATACTTTAGTGTATTATACAACCTCTATATTGAGGACACTTGTTCTAGTCCCATACTAATACTTTAGTGTATTATACAACCTCTATATTGAGGACACTTGTTCTAGTCCCATACTAATACTTTAGTGTATTATACAACCTCTATATTAAGGACACTTGTTCTAGTCCATACTAATACTTTAGTGTATTATACAACCTCTATATTGAGGACACTTGTTCTAGTCCCATACTAATACTTTAGTGTATTATACAACCTCTATATTGAGGACACTTGTTCTAGTCCATACTAATACTTTAGTGTATTATACAACCTCTATATTGAGGACACTTGTTCTAGCCCCAAACTAATACTTTAGTGTATTATACAACCTCTATATTGAGGACACTTGTTCTAGCCCCAAACTAATACTTTAGTGTATTATACAACCTCTATATTAAGGACACTTGTTCTAGCCCCAAACTAATACTTTAGTGTATTATACAACCTCTATATTGAGGACATCTTTTTCTGAAAGCAATAGAAATGTTTTCTACATCAATTCTAATTTAATGGATATCTATTTCTCTAGACACTTGTTAGTAATTTTTTCTTTCTTTTCATAGCTGACCAATTTGCAAGGGATCTTATCATCTCAATAGCAATGCTACTAGTGGTTACCATAACAATCCTAAATCCTTCAACACTTGACGCTGTTCTTCCTTCCTTATGTCACCAATGGTTACATCATAACTCCCACACACCATTACCACTATTATCACAACTCGCTATAGTACATGGTTTAATAGCAAAGCTTTCAACAACAGAATTAACTAACATCAAAGTTGAAGGAATTCAATTATTGCTGTGGCTTTTCACTATAATATGTAACCTTGTAGACAAGTGAGTACTATAAACTCATTACATGATTATATATACCTTATATCACATGTACTTTATAGGTTTACTGAGTCTCCTGATTGTTATGCAGTGTCTCGTACATTAACATTATGGACAAATGCATTGAAGTATGTATCATTGTGTATATGGTTTATTAATAGTGGCACATGTAGGATGACAGTGGGTGTGGTCAATGATGTAGCTCCTGAAAGAGATCCTATTAAGAGATTATTGGAATATATTTGGTCTCATTGGGATGACCCTATTGATGTAACTATAATTAATATAATTAATAGTATATTATTTTTAATAATTGTAGGGGATACGACAACAATGTAAGAACATGTTTAATAACTTGATTGAGTTCTATGTGGAACTTAAAAAAAACGGTACATTTCATTTATGAGTATTATATTATTACTCTCTCTCTCTCTCTCTCTCTCTCTCTCTCTCTCTCTCTCTCTCTCTCTCTCTCTCTCTCTCTCTCTCTCTCTCTCTTTCAGGGACTCACTCCATAGACCATCTCTATTCTCTTGCTTCCTCACTCTTCTCTCTCCCATCTCCCACACGTGGAAAATACTCTTTATTATCATCACTAGTACCTCATATAACTATCTCTAAAATAATATCGAACTGGCCACACCTACCTGCAGAACTTATGAACACAATGGGTCATCAAATATTAGCGTGTAAAGTAGGTGTGGTTAGGGAGTGTGGCTTATACAAATAATATATCCGACATAGGCTGGAGATTTATGGTGTAAGTTAGTTTCTCAACATTATAAAGAAGTGGATACTGAGATCTGGAAACAAGTAAGTGTTACCAGTAATGGTTTATTTATTTCATTGCTTTTTCTAGACATGGGTTGTACCCCTAGTAACTACTCTATTAACAAGTAGTTCATTACCTCGACTCCATATTAAACAGGTATAGTATGTAAATGATAAATAATGAATTTTATTTTTATTAAATTTTTTAGTATTGCTTATCAATTCTGTTCACAACTACTCCGTGTGCTATGGATGTTATCAATGAAACTATCACATGTTTATCACATGATCTGTCATGTGACCTGACAGATGTAATAACAGTTCAGTTGTTATGTATGAGTACTGGGAGTATAGTTACTGGATCAGAAACTAAGTCCAGTGAGAAGAATTACCTTGATGTATTGGATAAGGCTATTTGTCATGGAGATGACCAGGTAGGCTGGCAGAGAAAGAGAGGGAGAGACAGAGACTGACAGATATAAATATATATATATATATATATATGATATATTTATTTTTTCATTTAGGTTGTTGTGTCTGCCTTACAATTAGTTTGTGATTGTAAACGTACTACAGACTTACCCTCAATCCTGTACCTACCTGTGGTACTGGAATGTGTCAGACTACATCTGAATTCTCAATCTCCTTGGTTTCGCCAGCAAGTACTAGCATTGTTAAAGAAGGTATAACTTGAAACATTATGATAATTATAATATTATTGAGTTTGTTTATAGTTATTTTTAAGAATTAGTGATGGTTGCTATCGTTATCTAAAGGAGAGAGAGAAAAAACATTTAAAAATGTCAGATGATGTACAAGAAATGATTCTACAATATAAGGTTCACTAAAAACCCCATACACCAATATACCAATATATCTCATTTCCTGTAGGATTTCCTTTCACAGTTAATCCAAACATCCTTCCATTGTCTTGAACATCCACTTGGTACATTTCAGAGAAGATATTTCGCTCTCTCTATCTTACAACTTATGAGTGATATATTTCAGAACACACTACAACAATTTGAATTCTCAGCTCTAGTTCCTAATTATATTGCTCAGGCATTAGTCTATGTAATGTGGGATACCTTTGATTCCAATAGACAATTAGCATTACAACTAGTTAAGACTCTTAGCAAGACTAAATTAATGGTAAGTACAATCACATGATAGTCATGTGACTATTTATTCATATCATGTGATCTTTATTATAGTATGATGACTCTACACTTACTTCGCTTATACAACATTGTTATCAAATGATTACTGGTCCTAAATACACAAGTTGTACTACAGGCTATCATTTGTTGACATTACTGTTAGATATTGCTCCTCAGAAACTAGTCTCGACATTTTCTGATATCTCTGGGACCCCAATAAGGGGTCTACCACCTTCATTATTATTAATTGAATGCCTAATGGGTATCTTACGTAATCAGATGACACAATGTAGACAGAATCTAGTAGTTGGATCTGTTAGCAATCCTATTTATGGTATCGTACAAGCTATTAGAGGAGTATGGACTAAATTAGAATTACAAATGGAGTAAGTTAGTTCAATATTGCTACAAAGTTATTTTATTTTTCCATAGCTCTGATATCTTGTCAAACCAGTTTGATGAAATACAATCACTTATTAGAAACCTGATTGACTTGTGTGTAGAAGTAGGAAAGATGGTTTCTCCTATTGTATGTAATAGCAGTCCTGAAGGGTTTTTACCCATTGCAGATAACGAGGAGGTATGGTGACGTTCATAGCTAATAAATATATATAATAATATTATAATATATTAATGTTGATTGGTATGACTATTTAGGGAGAGGGTGATTGCCATGGCAACTCACAGTCGGTATTGTTATGTTGTTGGCATTGTATGAAGGAAGTTGTGCTGTTATTAGCAGCAATTATACAGACCAGCCAGGAGGTGGGACCAAAAATGACATCATTATTAACTACTAATGAGGTAGCTTATGTTTATCCATTATCATTATAACACATCCATTTGAAATGTCTATTCATCCATTTATGTTTATATGTCCATTTTGCTATTATATAATCCACAGATTGAAATCATCAGTACATTATTAATACAACAATTAACTGAAGCTCGACATCGTGGTGCATTTGAAATGTCCTATGTTGGTTTTAGTAAACTCTGTCATTACCTATGGAACTCTAATAATACAGAGTTTCAACTAAAACCAACACTATGGATTAAAGAACTACTATTGTCATTACAGTCATCATCACTAGTACAACTTCTCTCTATTACTAGAAGAAGTGCCGGACTACCTTTTTATTGTCAAGTACGAATATACCGCCCACTCAGTTATTATTAGATCTCTCTTTAAATAGGCTATTGTTATTACTGAACCAAAGAACAGAAATTACAGTTGTTTAAAGGAGATAATGACTAATCTACTAACTATTGCTACAGCACATTCAGATCCACCTTCCATAATCAATGATGATAAAACTAATACTGAGGTATAACCCTATGATTACAGCTTAATAATTGAATATTAATTAACTCTCTTCTATATAGCTAGTACCACAACCATCTTCTGTTCATGCTCTCAATATATTACGAGGATTATTTCGTGAGTCTAAGTTAGGAGAGCTTGTCGTTCCATATGTAGCAGTAGCTATTAAAATTGCCATTGAAGGATTTAAAGCACAATTCTGGCCGGTTAGTAAGTTATAATTAAATGAGTGGACAAAAAATTAAGTAAGTGCCAGTCAATTTTTGACTAAGGGTCGCAAATTGTTTAATTAATAGTGACCTTATTGAGGAAAATAAAACGTATGTACATTGGGTGTAGATGATATACTACAATATGGGTAAATAATGAATGTCAACACTAATATCACACTTCATTAGTACCACTGGCCTTTGGTGTCTCTGATCAGACTTTAGGTTGAGTCATGATAGAAACATATCGTGGTTGGGAGACATCCGTGGGTGGTAGAGAATATGACGGAGGGGCATCCTTGGGTGGGAGAGAATATGGTGGTGGGGGGTCTGTGTGTGGTGAACATGTGTCTTTTTGATGAGGGGCTGTTGAGGGTAATGTAGTAGTAACTTGGGATTTCTCCTGAACCATATCATCACTTCTTGATGATTGTTCAGCACCTCTTGCTAGTCCTTCAGTACATCTTGTACTTTGTCGAACGCATATTATGAGGAATCTTATGACAGCTATAATAGCACCAACTGGAATCATATTGTCACTTTGAGGAAGAAATTAGTAAAATTATATCTACATTTCTATACTAATAGTTTAACAAGTGTATCTTATTTAAAAATCACATGTCTTGTTATCTCTATATTGAAAACTTAAGCTAGCTAATAGTAATGATAGATGTTACTTACCTAATAGGAAACCAAAGTTTCTTTCTTCCTTCTTTCTTTTTCTAAGTTATTTCAATGATAGCAAACAACTATTAGTCTTCTGTTCATCCACTCAGTTTATATAAGAAAGGCCACTTGTTAGGTTTTATACTTCCCCAATAAGACTATTGACAACGTGATATTGTTTTGATTGCTAATATGGTCACTATATAGTTACTATGGAGTTGTATAGGTCATGATCTATCGTGATTACAGTGTCAAGTATTGGACAAAAGTCATCAGATACCCTTTATTGTATTAAGCAAGTGGGCGTTTGGACATGAGAATAAACAATATATTGGACTAAAGTCATCAGACACTCTTTATTGCAATAAGCAAGTGGGCATTTGGATATGAGAATAAACAAAGTATCTTTTTAAAGTCTTTTATGTAAACATGACAACACTTAGTCACATTTGTTTGATACTAATAACAACTACTAAATTGTTATTTGTTCAAACATCATTGGGTACCATAGAATTGTTTCTATGTTTAGACACCATTGGGCACCATACATTGTAAAAATAGATTTATTGATTTAACCAATATATTGTTATACAGGTTGCATGTAGCAAACTTAGTATGAAATTAAAAGTAAATATAACACTGTTTTGATTACTGATGTATTACTGTTTATGTAACTAGTTGTTTACCAGTAATCAAACAGTGTTATGTTTACTTTCACATCATACTAATTTGCTACATACAACCTCTATAATAATATATTGGTTAAATCAAGAAATCAATTTTTATAATGTAGAATTGTTTCTATATATGGTGCCCAATGGTGTTTGCTCAAGCACTATTGGGCACCACACAATTGTTTCTATGGTGCCCAATGTGTCTAAATATAGAAACAATTCTATGGTGCCCAATAGTGTTTGCTCAAGCACCACTGGGCACATAGAAACAATTTTATGGTACAATAATTAACTCAAAGAAGTGTCTGAATAGAATTGATCAGTACTAATATTAAGTTTTTTTTTGAATAAAAGTGTTATAGCTACTAGATTGATTTAAAATAATGTAGCTGATCCAGAACTATAATATGGAGACTATTGAACCAGTAGTTTCTAATTACAATAATTGTTAATTAAAGTAATAAAAACATTTTCATTTGGTAAACAATCAATTTCATAGGACAATAGTAATCAAAACAGTATATAATCATAATTATATTGGTTAAATCAACCAATTAGTTTTTACAGTATAGCTACATGTAATTCACTGTAGTACTGTAATAATGTACATGTACTAATATTAAGATCAAGGTTCAACATAGTGTTGTGGTCTTATTTTTATTACATCAATTCTACTAGCAGTTTGCTACCAAATTTCTAACTATATTCATATTGTCACTTTGTGTAGCCTGTCAGTATGGGGAGGTACCCATAGCATGAGAAATTGTAATAATAACATATTTTTATAGTCTTAATACTCTGCCATATGTGACTTACTATAGAGCAGTCTTCAGAACTTGATAGACCAATATATACCATCAAAATAGACGTTTACATTGGTCTGATGATTGTAAGTAAATCTCTTACTAGACCATTAAGTTTTATTAATGTACTGGATTCCTGATTCATACTCACTAACCTTATTAGCATTACATAATATAGACTTCTTCTAGATATTAAGTAAGTATTTTTAGTGGTATCTTTGAA
Source organism: Xestospongia muta (assembly GCA_963693285.1). Classification (NCBI taxonomy): domain Eukaryota; kingdom Metazoa; phylum Porifera; class Demospongiae; order Haplosclerida; family Petrosiidae; genus Xestospongia; species Xestospongia muta. The sequence goes on along the minus strand of OY848919.1, from coordinate 13,456,578 downwards.
TTAAACAAGATACATTATGTGCATAGATAATTATAGTGTGTGAATTACATAATACACATTGGTATTAATATTAGTCCCACAGTTCTTTAGTGTCTCTGATTAGACATTAGGTTGAACAGTGACAACAGTATATGGTGGTGGGGGAACATTCATGGATGGCACATGCACGTTTCGTTGATGACTGGCTGTTGGAGGTGGTATAGTTACACGAGGTTCCCTCTGAACTGTTATTCGTTCGTATTCTCTTCGGGCTCGTGCTCTGGCACATTCGTCTGTACATGATTTTATGGCAGTTATAATAAGGCCAATTGGTATGATGATAAGCATATTGTCCCCCTGAAGAAAGGGTTAACATTAATAAGCATATTGAAAATCTAGCTGTTATATTTACTCTGATGGATTGATTATTAATAATGTACAACAACTACATAGAACAGTCTTTACTGATATAGTTTAACTTACCTTATTGTAGACACTGTTTATCTTTCACAATTATTATACAATACTAGTTATGTATAATATACTATGGAGTAAAACCTCTGTAATTCTTTGCATACTGGTGGGTGTGTGGTTTTAATATGTTATTCTAGGAACTCTATGCAGCCTCTTAAAATATAATTTAGCAATCTTAAGTATCTCCTTACAATAACATACGCCTCTTTTTGTGAACAACAAATGATATGTTTATATAGGAATCAGTCTAATATTTCAGAACTCAGTCTCATTTCAGAGACTGATCCTATACCATTTTATACTGTACCCATAACATTTATTTATTAGAATGGCATGCTCTATGCATAATTTATCCTGGGATTATATCATCCCTGGAACCTAAATATAGTAACACGTTTTCTAAAAATAGTACTATACACGGCATGTAGATAAATCCAAATATACTTTAACTAGTTTACTTTAACACCCACTTAGTTAAATTAATTTCATACTATTAACAAATACTGAACTGTTATTCTTACTTGCTTACTTATGACAAAAGTAAATACAAAAACATTTACATAACATATCACAGTTTAGGGATAATTAGTGAGTGTTATGTTATATTTGTTCTGTTGGCACTGTTGGTTATCATATAGGGTGATTCAAAGTTGGTTGTAGTCTAGGAACAGACACCATAGTATATGCATAGCCAGTTGGTAATGGTGGGAGAGAAACTCCTGGGACTACGTAATATACTTGAGTTTGTTAAGGAACTCTATGTGGCCCATGCCTTACTTGACATCATTGAGGTTACTGAACAACAACTTCAACCAAAGGAGTGTGTTGTTGTCGAGCTTGTGATTGTGTCTGATCATCTTGACAAGACTTGATACATTCAGAAATAGCTGTTGCTATGGTCCAATAGGTATTATCATTGTTTTGGCGATAATATCCTAGATGTTACGATAGATACTTATGACTAAAGTCAGTATCATTGTACTTGTTACAAAATGTCATTATTTGTTTGTTGGATATGATATAACAAGACACACTACTTAGTCTAATGCCATTTTGACATGTGTCATTAACATATTTTAACCACTACAAGATATACAGATTAATATGTGACCTGATTTGTGAAAATGGACCACTTCTGTCAAAAAATCTCAAAATCATGTAGCTGTTGTATACACAGCCGTATATTTTCAATGGATGATTACTAAATTATATCTCAGTTTGAAAACAATAGATAATTAGAATGCAAAATTTAGTAAGCAAATTGCCTGCATACATACAAATGTTTTTAAATGATTTGATTGAAGTGGTCCCTTATTCCAAATCAGACTACATATATTGACAATATTCCAACCCACCTTCACGTCTAAACACTCTTTCTTTTACTACTAATTGTATTTCCTTGTTTTCAAGTTAGATCTTAATAAATTCATTGTTAGGAAATATTTTACATTGTTTCTGAATTACTTTATAAATTCATGTTACTTCCAGTGAGGTCTCTAACCAGTCTAAATAGCATGGCCCTCAGTCTATAGTCATTTTTGGTGCTGCTCAAAGGCTCATTCCTGTACCATTTAGACTGATATCTATGTACCTAACTAGTATTATGTAATAACTCAGATATTGTTTTACTAACATGAAATTGGGATTTAAAATTATTCATCAGATAATTGGCATTATATTTAGTCCTGAAGGTAATTTGTTTGGTATGACTAAACAGGAGGTTGCTGAGCTGTCATTATATAACCAGGAGGCTGAAGATATACTTCTTGCTGACGAGGGACCGGGTGTGGCATACTAATCTCAATGTGAGGTTGCTCTATCTGAACATCTCTGGGCATTCGTTGATATTTTCGTCTTTCACTTGCTTGAGAACGTGCTCTTGACCGAGCACGTTGTTCTTCACATGATCTTACACATGCAATAATGAGTCTTATAATTAGTCCAATTGGAACAATTATTATCATTGTCCTAAGATATGAGATAGAGTTACCAAATACTTTACATGGATACTAAGTAGTTTAACTTACAAGACACTTAAGGATAACACTTCCTCTCTTTTTCCTTTTAGATTTTGTTTACATAATACATTCTTTGCATACTGGTGGTAATATAATTATGTTGACATTCCAAGATTATGTACATTCGATAGTTTACTTAATTATAGCTTTCAGATTATATTTGTACTGTATTTAATTAAATAGACTGAATCCTATGTTACATATTTAGACTTAATCCAGAGCCATTTTGTAAACTGAGTTAATGAGACTGATACCAATGTAATTTGGACTGGTTCCAGTATAACCTAGACTAATACCAATACTACTTAGACTGATACAAATGCCACTTAGACTGATACCAATACTACTAGACTGATACTAATACCACTTAAACTGATACCAATACTACTTGGTGATATCAATACCACATAGACTGATACCAGTACTACAACTTAGACTGATTCCAATACCATTAAGACTAATGCTAATGTCTCCTTTTTTCTCTTTAGATTCGTAATTCCTGTACTTTATTATTAAGTGCTTTAATTGCTCGTGTCTTTGGTGTCAAAAGAGTACAAGATGAACGCTCTATTGAAAATAAAATGACCTCTCGCGAGTTTTTTGCTCGCTTTCCCTCTCTCCACTCTTTTCTCCTAGAGACATTGGAAAGTGCTCTACTAAAACAACTACCAGAAAGGTAAATGAAATACTATATACAATGGAAACCTCTATATATAAAGACACCATAACTTATATAACATTATGTCCTTGAAATAAAAGGGGGTGCTCCTTAAATTAGGACAGTTTCATCTCAAGTGAAACTTCATTTCTTCTTTTAGTTTATTTCCTGTGTTGATGCTTCTCTCTCGTCTCTATCCTTCGCCACTGGATGATGTGCAATCTCCTCTTTCTCTCCTACCATTTCAAGCCCCTCTAATTAGGTAGTTTAATGAGTCCATCCTTTATTTAATTTTAGTTATCACTTGTTAGGGCTGCAAGTAATCCTGTATGGAAATGTCGTGTGCTGGTAGCTCACGCTTTCTTACCAACTGTCACACCTCACACCGTTGCTACAGTCTTGTCAAACCTGTTATCTAAACTAGTTTTATCTGATCAAAACCAGTTACATGGTCTGTTACTGATAGTTGAAGCTATATTAAGTACTGAGGACTGTGATGGCATTTTCAAAGGAGAGCTACATAATCAACTTGATAAATTACTGCATCTGTTTTTAACCAAGAGATACATTGGTCAAAAGTAAGTGGTATTACATTCTAGTATTGTTTTATTATTATTAATTATTTTAGAACTAATCAATGTGGTATTACTAGGGGTCTATATCTTAAATGTGTGATGCTATTTTTTCAGTTAATGTCAACAGATTCTTTTAAAGAGTTACCAATGTTATCTTATAACTATCTTCTTGAGTTAATACTAGATTGCCAAAATGACTTGTTAAATGGAGAGAAATACCATTTAGACATGGAGCTAGCAATACACGAGTTCTCTCTTCTATTGAAAATAGCATTTCTCTTTCCTGCAAACAAAATTACACTGTCACCATTGAAAATAGCATTGTTGTCATGGCAGCAGTATCCTAATGTGAAGGTTATTTATGATTATATTAGGATGTCGGTATTTAATAAAGAGCTAACAAGAAAAGAAGAGATAGAACTTGCAACAACAGCTGTAAAGGAAACTGGAGAGAATTCACAATATGTAAGTGAATATAATTTAAATTACTTCTATTTTTTCTTTGTTATAGAGTTATCAATTGTTATCTCATTTATTTGAGATATGGAACAATGACATACCTCAAGAATTAGACATTGAATGGTTTAATCTATTTAACACAATAGTAACTAAACTATCTACACAGTGTTTAAGGTAAAACAATGTATTATTCATTAATATATATTATACTTACTATATGGCATATAATAATATAGTGCATGTCAGTTACCAGTGCATCATTTTACCAGTACTTGAATCCACTATGTACCAATGTCTTTCTTAGTCTGCCTATGTGCCAATGTATTACTCTATAATATACAGAGAAGAAGTCAAAGTGGCTATGATCCAATGGTGTAGCTATTACTTGAAGACCTTACCATCACTTGGTGATATTGCTGGCCTCATCTGTACATTACTGATGAAGTTATATCACTGGTGTGATGATACTTATCCTGATAATGTCCGTATTGCTATTACTTATCTACTTGGTAATAACTGGTGTTTATTGACCAAACTGGATGAACCAGTTTCCAGTTCTAGTCAATCTTGTTGTTACATGTTTTGGAGCATGGTTGTGACCTTGCTTCAAGATGTAGAGGAAATGGTAAGGAGTGCTATGTGCTTTAGTCTCAAGGAACTACTAACACAGTCGCAAACATCAGAAGGTATATTTTAATCACAATAACATTATTTTCTATTCTATATGTGTCTGTATGAAGAAATGCTGTCAATGTATTATTGAAATGACCTTTCCTTTCATAGTTATATCATTCCAGATGTCCTCACTTTGTCAACAGTCTACACTTCATAATATTATTCTCCTAATACCCACTATCTATAAAGAAAAGCTGATCTTTGCATTCTCTCTTCTGAGGTACCTTGCTGAAATGAATCCAAGCCAAACATCACGACCACCTCAGGATACAATTAGTTCGCTCTTGTTTGAAGAAGACCAGACAAACTCGTATGTGGAACCAGTTCAACTGGTAGAGTACATAACTGAAGCATTGCGTGTGATATTACCAACTCTAGGCCCTGATGTATTGCCTGTTAAAGAGTTTATTAATAATGTTAAGATGTCGTCAGTAAATGTCAATTTAAAGGCATCTTGTACACTTAGCTCACTACAAAGTCTTTGGTTACTAAGACCAGATGATTGTAGGATTAGATTGAGAACAAAGATATTCAGTAAATTACTTACACAAGTATTTGATGACACTACCAATTAGATTATTTTTTGCTTGACTTGTATTAAGATAACTTATTTTCTCAACTTGAAAATACAATATAAACTAACAACTCAAAATAAGATACATTTATTGTGTGGCTCTCAAACAAGTTTAAAAGATTGAATACAGTTATAAAATCCATCACTACCATATTCTCCTGTTTTGGCTAAACAAATTTCAGTAAGAGATACACAACCAAAATCATAGTCTGCAAAGTGGTGCATTATTTCACGAGCATCAAACACATCTTTTTTTCGTTTATTAGGACCCCTTTCTTCACTGACATTTCTAAATTTGGTGTTCATTAAAGTAGCATGCAATTTAACACAAGGTCTTTTCGTATCACGCTCAACGTAGTCAGGAATTCTGGCTTCAAGTTCCATCTTTAACGTGTCAGCAAATTCTTGTAACCTTGAGGACCCATCTATGAGTTGTACCTTAGCATAGATTACATTCACTTGGGAATAATCATCGTTCATACTTTCTAGCCCTTTTAAATGGATCATAACTGAAGTAGATCCTAACTTGAACTTAGCAACTTGAAGGCTTTCTTCAATGGCTTGTCCTGCCATGACCTCCTCTTTAGAACTGAAAAGGTAAAAAACTTGAAGTGTTAGGTGAAGTTTCTGAGGTATTTGAAAGAGATTTTCATCAACTCCTTTTATTTTATGAAGGACATCTTCTTTAAATGCCTCAAATGATTCCATAACTGATGCATGATTAAGACGAATTGCAACAAAATGTGTAATGCCTTCTTTATAGCGATTAGACCACACTATGACTTCAATTCTTTGCTTTGCTGAGGCTAAGGACCGTTTTGTATCACCTCTGATGACAATGGGTCCTAGCTGGCCTTGTCTGGGTATTTTAAGGCAGCATTTTGTATCGTGTTCAATACTCTTTCGAGTCTTTCCTTCTCGACCAATTATATATTTGAAGAAAATAGATGGAATAGCTAATAATATCTCATACTGGCCATTTGGTAATTGGACCACATCTTTTAATCCCTCTAATTCTCCTTCACATGATGGCTCATCTTCAATTTCTTCATTGGCAGCCTGGGGATAAGGCGGTGTATCTTCCTCATAGCGATATCGATCTGTACCTTGAGGTTGGTCGGGTAATGCTGTCATCTTTCTGAATTGACGATCCCCATATTTAATAATAGTTGGTCTTAAAATATCTGTATGACTCAATGGAGACGAGATATAGTGTGCTACATCTTCTCTTTGTGATCTACTGGCCATGTTGTATGAAGCCGCACCTACTCTGATCCGCCCAGTCTTTATATAATTATAAAATGTGGTTACAACTCAGCGATAACTTCAGTTTGTTTGGATAGTTGTTTCCTACTTCAAGTTATATACGACCATCTGAATATTAAATAAGGGAGTCAATTTTTTCACCCAACTTGATGTGGTGACGTCACAAAACGTTATTGTATTTGAATAATTATAATAATAATTAATTAATACGAATTAATAAATTAACTGAATTCTGACTCAAGCTTAAAGATGATTATAGATTAATTTCACAGTAGATTGGACAGATAACACTGGGGATGGCCATAACCTGCTTCAGGTAAGACATAAATGGAAGTATTTCTGTCTGTGGCCTATACATATGACAAATGAACAAATTGTGATATACATGTACAGTGCACTTACCTGTACTGTAGATTGGTGCTCATGGTTGACGTTCTTAATTCCAATGCATTTTCTGTACTTACAAGCTTTCTTTTTCCGCCCAGGACCACCAAATTTCTTTTTGTCAAGGCATTTTACACACTGACCACAATCAGGCCTTAAACAATTCTCACATTCACCACAGCGACCATGTAAGTGTTTTTGTTTTTCTGTAATATAAGTGATGATTTTGTATTGATAATGGCCAACTATACATGTGTACATACTACATACTTTGGTTGGTGGTTGCAAGGCTGTGGAGGAGGTTGAATTTGTCTTATTTGTACCAGCCAAACCATTCTCTTTATCTTGTATAGATGATAATGTTCTCTAAAAAGATTAAGAGAATGATAAATTTGAACTAATGTAGTTGTCAACACTGAATGTTACCCTGCGCCAGTTGGATGCTTTTTTTCCTACTCTGTTTCGATAGTGATATTCATTTCTAGGTCGTCCTGCTTTCATTTTGGGAATTAGGAAATCATAAGGAACTACTTGTTGCCTCAAACGCTTATACTTTATCTTCAATTTTCGAACTCTCTCAAATGAGCTTGTCGGCTGTACTTGAGTATGCAAGTGTAGCCCATTTTCTTTGCTAACATTTTTTTGATACTTGACCTTTATTGTGTGTAAATTCATCTTGAAGTTCTTTGATTACATCATCACTTGCTATATCAAAAGAAAAAAACTCTAACTCTTTCAGGATTATTCTCACAGCTTGACGTCGATTTCTCAAGCGTATAGTTTATGACAGCTGTAAAACAAGGAGAACAAATAGCATAAATATGATTGTACATGTGAAATTTCTGTGAATTAAAATCATGCTTGCTTGGTAATTCCACATTTGAACATTCATCAGTGTCTGTTTGAATAAGATCACTACTGCATGTTGGCTGGTTGTCTGTTGACAGGCTCCCTAAGTCAGAAGAAATGTGAGGTTGACACTTGTATTGTACAGGTAGGCTGTCCCATCCCCACTTATCAAAAAACTTAAACACAGCAAAAAAATGTTTGCATGGTAGTTTCCATTGTATCTAGTCGAGGCATGTACAAGAAGGCTCCCCATTTGTAGTTCCAAAATTTATTGTGTGCAATTTGCTTGATGACCCTTTGATTGTGAACACTCCATTCACTGTATCATGGCCAATAATATTTGATTCATCATATTTTCTACAACTACTTTTCCTTTCTAGGCAATGAAGAATCACTTAATGTGGCCATCCATGTAGATATCTAGGAACGAAATCATTGTAGGTTCTGTAAAATGAAGATGTCTTGTAGTTAAGGAAGAGGTACTTGTGATGAATATCTGGATTAAAGTCCTCATAAAGCACAGTGGCTAATCTTGATATGGTAATATTCTTCTGTCGTGGAAGATAGCTGTATTTAAGAAGCTTGTTTTGTGATTCCACCCCATTTGTTGTGTTTACTGCTGCATGGTAAGTCTGATCCCTGTATGAGCGTGCCCAAAGTGTAGGGCATGATAGCCATGTTGTAGACAGCCATTGTTGAACCTGTTTGTTGTTCTTCCAGATGTTTGAAGATGTAAGATGCTGAAGAGCTTGTTTAAATAGAAAATCAGCTGGTTGATCTTCAACATTTGAGTTAACTGGAGCATTTGCACAGTCTCTGAGAAGGTCCAACAGTGTAGCTGCTTGAATTTCACTTAGGCCATGTTTTTTATCTTTAACCCATCTCTCCCAAGCCTGTTCTCTGTGAAATTCACAAAGATACAGCTGAGTTTTGGGGAAAAGCATATTAATAGCACTCATTTCTGCTTCTGAGTAGTCTGTAATGAAGTATTTAGGGTTCCAACCAGGTTCCCATAACTTGATTACTGACAGAGCCTCAAAAATTTGATCTGTATTTTCTGATTCAATTGTAAAAATTGATTTGTTGATTTAACTAATATATTGTTATACAGGTTACATGTAATAAACTTAATATGATGTGAAAGTAAACATAATACTGTTTTTATTACTAATGTACTACTGTTTTTGCAGCTGTAGTGCATTAGTAGTGAAAACAGTGTTACATTTACTTTTACATCATACTATGTTTGCTACATGCAACCTGTATAACAATATATTAGTTAAATCAACAAATCAATTTTTACAGTGAACAAACTCAGCAACTACTGTGTAGTTAACATTAGTTTTCACACACAGAAAAAAAAGTGGAAGACTGTACTTTGTTGTTTGTATGTTGCATCCATTAGGGTAATAGTGTTTCCATATGTTGTTAATAATTCCCTTTGCCATTTCTCTTGATGAACATTAAGAAATATTTCTTTACCTTCCTCATCCACGTCTATGCTTTCAGTTGAGGTTGTCTTCTTTCCAAGTGGTCTATAATAGAACGATGAATTTTCATTTTCTTTCTTCCACTGTTCCACTTTTATTTGTAAGTTTTCTTGATCAAATTTTGATAAATCAATTACCCTTTTAGTCATACCAATATGGTTAATGATGTCTTGCTTGAGAGGGTAGAATGCTCTGTCATGAGGATTTGGTTTGTGCCCAATTTCTTTGCAAAGGTAATTGTCTACAAAGTATTTAAGTGAACGCCTAACCTCTGATGTGTAGGTTATACCTGATGTTACCATCTCAATTATTTTTTGAGCAACTTTTGGATGTACATTTTGGGTATGAATAGCTTCTAAGCCAATTGGATGTTCTGAGTGGGCTTCATTAGATGGAAAAGACACATAGTACTTAGCTTCTGTTTTTACTGGATTTTTAGCACGTAGCATTTTGTTCAACTCCTTAAGTTTGTCTTCTTTTAATCATTGCACTTTCCATTTGGAAAGGCCTACTTTCTCACATTGGTTGATGCCATATTCTGGATATAAAGTAAACCCTTTTACCTCAATGCGTGCCATACATCCCATTTTTCGTGTGCCTTGTAGCCACACTTTTTTTCCCTGTTTAGGTTTTTCTTTATAATATTTCTCCCAAAACTGGCAATCCAGTACCTTCATTTCATTTACTGAGAATGGAATGTCATTAAAATTAATCTCTTTTCCCCTCAGATTTGTGCCAGTATAGCCGGACATCACTAGTACTAACCACCTGGAAAACAATAATCATTAATTATTTGTAACACCATAAAACACAATAATCATTAATTATTTGTAACACCACAAGACACAATAATCATTAATTATTTGTAATACCACAAGATTAAACTTTTTTTGGTAAAACTATTTATTTCTTTTCTATTTGTTTACAATGAAAGATGTTAGAAAATTTCCTTGACATACATGTACTTTGGCTATTACACAATCTTTTTTTTCTCATTTACAAAATTCTTCATAATTATATAAACTATACTTTTTGTACTCTGATCAATCCAACATACCTCTTTAGTTGAGCTACAAGTGTCCAGATTCAGATTATCCTCAATGTTTTCTTTGTCATCAAATATAAACTTGTGCAAGGTACTGGCAGCTTGCCTGGATCTTCTTACTCCGTACGAGGTGACAGTTTCTATTATGTGACTGTTGAGGACTGCTTCATAATCATCTACAAACCCTTCATAATATTGTCCACAGAGTTGTAAGCCATGATCAACTGCCCACTTCATAGGTGGAGGAAGCTCAAAAAAGTTGGGGGGGCTGAACATATTTGTACACAGTTTCACATGCAAAGGCATACATTTTAAAAATGAGAATTAAAATGCACCAAAATATTTTCTTCGTTCATCATTTTTTTGAACAAACTCCTTGGCAAGTTCTTGCAGATCTACTAGTAATAAATGTTAGAATGCAAAATGAGTTACTCTATGTAAAAGTTGGGGGGCTCTGCCCCCCCTTTATAAAAGTTGGGGGGGCATCAGCCCCCTTCGCCCCCACCCTCAGCCACCTATGCACTTAGGCTTGGAGTTGGACTCGCACTCCATTTAAGTTTTCCGGGAATTTTATGCACAACACCCACACAACAAACACGTGACTGGTGACGTCACCACATCGAATTGGGTGAAAAAATTGACTCCCTATTAATAAGTAGCTGTTTGAAACTCCTCTAATGGCAGGTATATTACATATCCAATTTAAGAGTTATCTTATATGTACTAATATATAGGTAATAAAACACAGATTACTAGAGTGATGCTAATTTCTTTGACTGTAGTAACAGTGTGTCTGATGTACACTGAATATGATCATATTTTTCCCAACTTCAATGTCTATAGTGACAATAACCCATTGGATCCACTGTGTACTAATTTGTCTACTGTGATACCAGAGACGTTAGATCTTAACTGTCATCATCCTTCACAAGTACATCTATTACAATATCTCAATCCTTCTATAAATGCTTCATGTGAACTATTATTTAAGGGAGACAAACAAGAGAGGCAACGAATTAGAAATGTTTTGAAATCTTGGAAACCTCCTAATGATATTAAAACAATTGAATTAATAAAGGATTGTCAACGTATTAGGACAAATTTTATGGATAACTTTTACATATCTGAAACAGAGAGGAACTTTCCTTTGGCTTTTCAAATGCCTGTATATTATCAACAAAACTTCTTACTACAACACATTCGTCTACTCAAGTACTTGTATCGTCCACATAACATATACTGTATTCATGTTGATAAAAAATCTCCAAAATGGTGGACAGATGGATTGAGACAATTTACAAAGTGTTTCAATAACATCTTTATATCTACAAAACAAGTACATATTTTTTATGGATCAGTATCAATATTAGATGCTCATTTAAGCTGTTTAAAAGATCTTGTTAATGTCACAGCAGATTGGAGATATGTTATAACTCTCAACTCACCAGAGATACCTCTAGTCACTAACAAAGAAATGGTAGACACCCTCATAAAAATGAATGGTACTAACATTATGACAAATGGTTTTGATGCTTTACATAAAACCTTTAAGAATGGATCACCAAACAAATATTACCAATGGCTAATGCGTAAAAAGGTCATCATATTAAACAAAGGATATTTGACTAGATCTCGACTAGGTCCTATACCATATAATCTTCATGTTTTAAAGTCAGCATCATCTGTTAACAGTGCAATGAGTAGGGACTTTGTGAAATTCGTAGTTACTGATAAGAGAGCATTAGCTCTAAGAGAACGTCTAGAATATGTTAATGCTGCTGAAGAATTCTTTTTTGTTACTTTGAATGAATTAAAAGATGCTCCTGGTAATCGTCATACAATAAAGGAAGGTGTGAGTATGCCTCGAGTATCAAGACGTCTTTGGCAATTTTCTTATAATAAGAAAACAGAGTGTATTGAAAAGTATTTTATACATAAAATTTGTATACAAAGTGCTAGTGATCTTCCATATTTGAGGAGTCTTTCAGGTATATGGTTCTTAAACAAGTATCGTATTGACTATGATCATGTAGTGATGGATTGTATGGAGGAACTGTTATTAAAGAGACATTATAAAGAGTATGAAATAGACTGTATTAGTAAAAAAATCATTACATAAAATGATTAGCTTCAAATTACTAAATTTTTGGATTTTTGTTAAGACTACAACTTTTTGATATTGTTTAATATTTGATTCCAGATTTTGTTTCAATGAAGTAGTATGATACATAATAATGTCATCATTATAGTACAAGTTACATCAAGAAGGACCCCAATTATTGTATAAAGACAACCAGTTTTGTCTACTTATCTTATAATTATCAAGTATTCTGGTCTTATGTTCTCATGTTGCTACTTCAAATGAACTGAAAGATGCTACAGTCTTGTTTCCAGACTTTCCAGAGGGAAATTACTTTTCTCTCTCAGTAGTATGTCTGAGAATTAGACGTGTCCGAAGGAGCCACACCCACTGACAGGATATTAATGATTTAATCATAGATATTTATAGCCCCACTCACATGGGCGACTTTCTCTTATAATAATAAACTTTATCACAACGTGTCATGTCAGGTATGACTCTAGTTTCTAAGTCTTTTATTTATTAATATTTAACTATAGAGGTAAGGCAGTTTGTTTTGAGGTCTCTTCTCTTAGCTTGTGTTATCATTCTCACTTTGTATCTAATATTTCTTAAGTATGTTACCCCTTCTGTTAATCCAACTGATCTATTTCCTAAAACCGATGATAACAATACCATCTGTAGTCCCCCTAAATTTTATCCGCAAGTACATCTCTTACAATATCTCAATCCTTCTATGAAAACATCTTGTAAACGATTATTTATAGGAGATAAGAAAGAAAGACAACGAACCCGCAAGATTTTAAAGTCTTGGAGACCACCTACTGACAAAGAAACTATTAAATCATTGACAAATTGTTTGTTAACCAGGACAGATTTTTTGGATAACTTTTACATATCTGAAACAGAGAGGAACTTTCCTTTAGCTTTTCAAATGCTTTTATATTATCAAAAGAACCTCCTACTACAATATATTCGTCTACTCAAGTACTTGTATCGTCCACATAACATATACTGTATTCATATTGATAAAAAATCTCCAAAATGGTGGACAGATGGATTGAGACAATTTACAAAGTGTTTCAGTAACATCTTTATATCTACAAAACAAGTACATATTGTTTATGCATCAGTATCAATATTACATGCTCATTTAAGTTGTTTAAAAGATCTTGTTAATGTCACAGCAGATTGGAGATATGTTATAACTCTCAACTCACCAGAGATACCTCTAGTCACTAACAAAGAAATGGTAGATACACTCATAATAATGAATGGTACTAATGTCATGTCGGCTGGTGTAAATGCTTTGAATAAAAAGAACAAAGTTCCATATAATTGGTTATGGCATAAACAGATAAGGAAAGCACGTGATGGTCATTCACTTACGTCTCAACTAGGTCCTATACCATATAATCTAACTGTATACAAGTCAGCATCATCTGTTAACAGTGCAATGAGTAGAGACTTTGTGAAATTCATAGTTACTGATAAGAGAGCATTAGCTCTAAGAGAACGTCTACAATATGTACGTTCTGCTGAAGAATTCTTTTTTGTTACTTTGAATGATTTAAAAGATTCTCCTGGTAATCGTCATACAATAAAGAAAGGTGTGAGTATGCCTGCTATAACAAAACCAATATGGGTGTTTCATTTTAAGAAATCAGAGTGTCTTGAGAGACATTTTGTACATAACGTTTGTATAGTTAGTGTTAGTGATCTTCCATATTTGAGGAGGCAAACAAATCTCTGGTTCTTTAACAAGTATCGTATTGACTATGATCATGTAGTGATGGATTGTATGGAGGAACTGTTATTAAAGAGACATTATAAAGAGTATGAAATAGACTGTATTAGTGACATATATTAGACCCAGTAATAATAATATAATGAAATTTTAATTGGCGAGATATAAAATGTATGATTATCGGTTTTTCTAAAAAATATTTTTTTAATATTATTACATCTTTGAGAGTTATAAAGTTACATATACACACACACACACACACATATATATATGTCATTGATCATTCACTGTGTATGTTTCTTTCTTAGGGTACTGATCTAGTTAATAACTTAATTACTGATCTAATTAGTGACTTAATTACTGACTTAATTACTGATCTAATTACTGACTTAATTACTGATCTAATTACTAACTTAATTACTGATCTAATTACTGATCTAATTACTGACTTAATTACTGACTTAATTACTGATCTAATTACTGATCTAATTACTGACTTAATTACTGACTTAATTACTGATCTAATTACTGATCTAATTACTGATCTGACTATTTCTTTTTATTGTCTATTGATCTTAATAATCATAGGATGTCAGTTATTATCACTACAATTTTTTCCATGTCAAAGAATTATTTAAATGCAAGAAATGTACACTATAATTTTTTTCAAATTCATTAAATGTACATTGATATTATTATGTATAATGATACTAACAAAATTGATCATGAATATATTGCATAATTAAACAGTCTGCCACGCCCTTGTTATTGTGCAGCGTCAAATCTGCCACGCCCTTGTTATTGTGCAGCGTCAATTCTGCCACGCCCTTATTATCGCTCCGCGTCTGTTCGTATGTGTTGTTGAATGTTGGACAACTAATGAGCTTTACTTCTATGACATCTTGCTATGTCATCCAAATTAAGGCGATTTGCTATTGTTACAATACTTTTCGCTGTTTATATTATATTCATGATCAAGATGTTTTGTACAGTTTCCTTACCGCAGTCTAAGGATACTAACTGTGCTGCTACTCCTAAATTCTATCCACAAGTACATCTATTACAATATCTCAATCCTTCTATAAATGCTTCATGTGAATTATTATTTAAGGGAGACAAACAAGAGAGACAACAAATAAGAAATGCTTTAAAATCTTGGAGTCCTCCTGATGATACTGAAACAATTGAATTAATAAAGGATTGTCAACATATTAGGACAGAATTTATGGATAACTTTTACATATCTGAAACAGAGAGGAACTTTCTTTTGGCTTTTGAAATGCCTATATATTATCAACAAAACTTTTTATTACAACATATTCGTCTACTCAAGTACTTGTATCGTCCACATAACATATACTGTATTCATATTGATAAAAAATCTCCAAAATGGTGGACAGATGGATTGAGACAATTTACAAAGTGTTTCAATAACATCTTTATATCTACAAAACAAGTACATATCGTTTATGGATCAGTATCAATATTAGATGCTCATTTAAGCTGTTTAAAAGATCTTGTTAATGCCACAGCAGATTGGAGATATGTTATAACTCTCAACTCACCAGAGATACCTCTAGTCACTACCAAAGAAATGGTAGATACACTCATAAAAATGAATGGTACTAATGTCATATCTACAGGCAAACATGTGTCCAATAACAGTAATATGCATGAATATTGGTGGCTCTTTTATAAGCATATTATAAGACGAGATCGGGTAAGATCCACTATCTCTCAATTAGGTCCTATACCATATAATCTAACTGTATACAAGTCAGCATCATCTGTTAACAGTGCAATGAGTAGAGACTTTGTGAAATTCATAGTTACTAATAAGAAAGCATTAGCTTTAAAAGAACGTCTAAAATATGTTTTTGCTGCTGAAGAATTCTTTTTTGTTACTTTGAATGATTTAATAGATGCTCCTGGTAATTGTCATACAATAAAGAAAGGTATGACTATGCCTCTTGTAAGAAATGAAGTATGGCAGTTTCGTCGTAAAAAATCAAAGTGTCTCGAGAAATATTTTGTACATAACTTCTGTATACTTAGTGTTAGTGATCTTCCATATTTGAGGAGTCTCACAAATATCTGGTTCTTTAACAAGTATCGTATTGACTATGATCATGTAGTGATGGATTGTATGGAGGAACTGTTATTAAAGAGACATTATAAAGAGTATGAAATAGACTGTATTAGTGACATATATTAGACCCAGTAATAATAATATCATGATATTATAGTTTGTAAGATATAAAATGTAGAGGATATCAATTGTTACTTTTTTCTACTAATTTAATTGTGAAAATTTTTATATTAATACATCTTAAAAAGCTATAAATTTTCATATAATATATGCCCTCAATCATGAAAATTTCTTTCTCGGGGTACTGATTTAGTTACTAATTTAGTTTTTGATCTAATTACTTATCTGGCTATTTCTCTTATTGGCTATTGGTCTTAGGCTATCTGTTATTATCATTACAATTCTTTCTTGTCAAGGAATTATTTTAATGCAAGAAATGTATACTAGACTTCTCTTCAAAATCATTAAATGTCGAATGATATTATTATAAAGAATGATGCGTATTAATCTTTATAATTAAATATTCATAATCAATTTTTAGCATGCTGTAAAAAATTTAATATGAATATGTTTTAAACGCATTCTGACACGCCCTTTTTATTGTGTGATGTCTTACGTAAATTTAGACGCAAATCTTATATTTCATGATATTTTAGAATAATTTGAGGAAGTACTAGCTCTTCAAACATGTCCAACGCTTTGGATGGACCGTTTATGCGAGACCTAGATCCAACTTAGTTCTGTTCGAGATAAGGTCGTAAGTATCACCTTACAATACGTGCGGGTTCTGAAAAAGGCCAACTGCTAAGTGTCTTTGAAATCATTGCAGTCTCTTCTATATATACTGAACTAAAATTTACTGAATTGATTAAAATAAATTAGGATTTTAGAATGTACTGTTTTCATTGTTTATTTGAGTACTAAACAATACATACAAACATTGACTTTTAGAGGACTGGAGATCATAGGCGTATCTAGGCCCAGGGATACCAGGGCATTGCCCTGGTAAACTGATCCAGGAAAAGAAAATGGCTTCTGATTAGCGTAGTTTTTCTAGTATTCGTCGGCTTAAAAAGTACTTACGCTCGACCATGACACAACAAAGACTCAATAGTCTAGCTCTCTTGTACACAGAGAGAGATCTTTCGTCCACATTATGGGACTGTTTGGAAGATTTGGTATTGCAGTTTGAACAGGAGCACAAAAATTCCAGAATAGTACTTCTGTAAACAAAACTAAACTCCACCTTTAATTTGTAATTAATTATGATTGTAAGTAGAACGACTCTATACGTAATTAACAGTTAATAACTATTGATAATTATTAATTATATTTTTAATAAGCCATGAATATTTAATTATGCCCTGGTAGTCTGATGATAATAGATACGCCTATGCCGGAGATTGACTGTAACTAAGTGACAAAGTCATAAAACTCAGTGCAGTATTTTTTAAGTTTACATCTGACAAAGTGATCTGCACATTTTTTTTGTCAGAAATGTATTTGCTAACTCTTCATACTCTGAAGAATAGAATAGAGGACACTGTTGAGAACTTTCTATACAACATACCAATGACTCTGCCTTTAAAAAACCCTTGTACACCAACACACACATTCAAGAGGCTTCTTACTATATTCATGGAGGAAATTTATATGCATGCATTAGGTTTCTTACTATATTCATGGAGGTTGAAAATGATGTGTATTCCAATATTCCTGAAGCCATTCCAATTCAGAATTCAGTATTGGAGCATATACAAATGACAGTTTGTCTATAATGATTATTATAGGTGACAAGTCATAAAGAATGAACACCTGTGTAATTGGTTGCTTTAGTTTGAAACACTCTCATCTAGAAATGTCAGTGAAAATGTAAAGTAGAAGTAACTAATTGTTATATAGATAACTAACTTTGAATTGTTAAATCCACCAGTAGTGAGTTATAGACTTCCTTAATTGCAACCAAAAGCCTTCAATTCTCTATATATTGTGAAACATCAGTAACTTATTATAAGTAAAGTATCTTACAGATTTGTATATTGATTTTCCAAACCAGTAACCTTTTACATAATACTATTTTGATTACTAATGTACAATAAACTTCATTGGTTTTCTAGCTACATAAACAGTAGTAAAATAATAATGAAACAATATTATGATTACTTTTCTGCCAAAAATAAGTTTGCAACCTGTATACCCAAATGATGGTTAAATAAACTATCAGTATTTAGAGTGTAAAACAGTCTCTAGGAAATCTCCTGCAATGACAAAGTGGTTATTATTTGTGGAACCCAATTTAATCCATAATATAAACTAAATAATAAAATGGCACACACATTTATATTAGTATATACCCATCTATGCAGGTATGAATTACAAATCAGTATGGTTTTAATTTATGATAACCATCTATGTGCCATACAAAGTTTGGACCCTATAATTATTAAAAAAGATTAGAACTTGATAAATACCAACCTTGTTGTAGTAGGTTCTTCTATGTAATCGTTTCCTCTTATAATCTTTACACCCTTCTGGATCAATTATTTTACGAAGCATCATAACAGTATTTCTTGAAATTGCTACAACTAAATCAAAAAGGAGAGCATCACTTTATTTAACCTTTTAACAGTGAAATGATATTTTTATTGTAACAATCTCCATATGGTTCAATAGCCAAGTAGTTCATTTGATGCATTGTTCACTTCATACTCATAATATAATTGCTAATATCATAAATCAACAGATTTTCTCAATTTTAACCTCTATTACCCTTTTTACCACATCAAGTGGACTACGTAACTCCTGGTGAACACCTTCTTAACCCCAAAAATTTAATTTTTGACTTCAACCATGTAAGACTAAAAAGCAATTATCTAAACATTTTCCTTACAAATGGCTAGGATTAACAAGTATTGTTGCTATTTTTATAATCATACTCACCCAACTGATACGTAGTGAATTTTTTTCAAAAAAAGTCAAATATTGCACTAAATTTTGTTTTGTCTCCAGTACTTCACTATTAGGTTTATATATCTAAGTATTGACATCATTTAATTTGTATTATGACTTACTGTCAACTTCAGGATTGCCTTTTCTAAAAACAGTTGAAACTTTACCATACATAACATAACTACTTTTGTTGTTTATCTATAATTGAGCTATCGATAATAATTAAGCCACACCCCATAACATGACAATTGCTACAATAATTTCCTATACATACACACTTACCTACAACTACTGAAGCTGTAGTATGACAGCCTTAAGGTCAAACGTTCTGACCTCGAGATTAAGAAATATTATAGCTATATCTACAGAAAAAAAATAATTATATAAAATTTTACAGGTCAATCTCACAAAAGATGACTTCATCAAAAGTCCATTTTACTGTAGGATGATTGTTCAATGAGTAACAACGTTCTTGGAATAAACCATAGTATAGCTACGAGAGATAACAGTGATACAGGACGCTTTCACTATAAGGGTGTTTGAATATAGAACGATTTTGCAATAGACCACAATGCTATAGAACGATTGTGTAATAGACCACAAAGCTATAGAACGTTATTGTGCAATAGACCATATAGCTAGAATAACTTTACAATAGACCAGAAGGCTATTAGCTGAACGTGCAATAGCCCACGTAGTTAAAGGACGATTGGGAATAAGACCACGTCGCTACAGGTCTATCCTCGAGCTCCTATATATAGACCCAAAACACGACTTACTGAACATAAATCCGGATTCCTGCTGTACCCAGACCCTCCATCTCTGAAGAAGGATCGGCAACCCCAGACAAAGATGGTAAGGAACAGATATTTACGAAAGATATAGGAAATAGGAATTGGAACGTCCGCCTGCGGCTTC
The DNA here is from genome assembly GCA_963693285.1 of Xestospongia muta. Lineage (NCBI taxonomy): Eukaryota > Metazoa > Porifera > Demospongiae > Haplosclerida > Petrosiidae > Xestospongia > Xestospongia muta. The sequence goes on along the minus strand of OY848919.1, from coordinate 13,436,349 downwards.
CGTAGATATTTGAATGCCCGGTTAATATTATGTGTTTACGCATGCGTATTTCGAAATTTTGTTATAGCTATACCGTTCACAGCAATGCCGGCAATTTACTTCTCTTTCTTTCCTGTTGGAAATAAAAAGAGATTAGCTAATGTATTGCTAGTCTTAGCCGGTGTGTTGGTAGTAACTACATGTATCATTTTCTCGAAGTTACTCAATTTGGATTTACAAAGAAGACATGTTTGTTTCACTGCTCCATTGTTGTATCTGCAAAGAACGCCATTAATCGATCCGGCGATCAACACGTCTTGTCAACGATTATTTGATGGAGATAAAAATGAAGCAGAGCGTATTAGACAATATCTAAAATCTTGGATACCTCCTAATGATACTGAAACTATTGAGTCTATCAAGGAGTGCCAATGTATTAGGAGAGATTTTATGAATAAATTTTACATATCTGAAACAGAGAGGAACTTTCCTTTAGCTTTTGAACTGCTTTTATATTATCAACAGAACCTCCTACTACAACATATTCGTCTACTCAAGTACTTGTATCGTCCACATAACATATACTGTATTCATATTGATAAAAAATCTCCAAAATGGTGGACAGATGGATTGAGACAATTTACAAAGTGTTTTAATAACATCTTTATATCTACAAAACAAGTACATATTGTTTATGGATCAGTATCAATATTAGATGCTCATTTAAGCTGTTTAAAAGATCTTGTTAATGTCACAGCTGATTGGAGATATGTTATAACTCTCAACTCACCAGAGGTACCTCTAGTAACTAACAAAGAAATGGTAGATACACTCATAAAAATGAATGGTACTAATGCCATAACTGTTTTCAAAGATGTTTTCACTGAGAAAGGCAATTCATATGAATGGTTATGGCATAAGCAGATTGTTGACGACAAACAATATAAAAAAAAGTACATAAGATCTCGACTAGGTCCTATACCATATAATCTAACTGTATACAAGTCAGCAGAATCTGTTAACAGTGCAATGAGTAGAGAGTTTGTCAAATTCATATTTACTGATAAGAGAGCATTAGCTTTAAGAAAACGTCTAGAATATGTTCATGCTGCTGAAGAATTTTTTTTCGCTACTTTATATAAACTGAAAGATGCTCCTGGTAATCACTATACATTAAAGAAACATGTCACCAAACCTATTGTATCTAGAGCATTTTGGAATATTCACCTTAAGAAAACAGAATGTATTGAAAGGTATTTTATTCATAACATCTGTATACTTAGTGTAAGTGACCTTCCATACTTGAAGAACATTGCAAACACATGGTTCTTTAACAAGTATCATATTGACTATGATCATGTAGTGATGGATTGTATGGAGGAACTGTTGTTAAAGAAACATTTTAGAGAACATGTGATAGACAATGCTTCAATTATTAATTTTGATTTTTAGTTATTACAATAGTTCAGTATTGCATGGCTACTTCTATGGAAGAAATGCACATTGTAATGACATTAACTTGATGGTCTTCATAACAATGCGATAAGGTGTATAACAGACTACTGGAGGAGGTGTCTATATAACCACTATCAGGAGGTTATAAATAATTATAGTGAAAAAACAAGAATATAAAGTGCGCACGAAATCTACGTGGAATGTGATGCACACGTCACTAATAATTCACTATTCCACACCCAATGAACTTACAATTATAAACTTTGCACATTGTTCTGTGTTAGCAGTTTGTGAAGACAAAGATGTTATCTGAGGTCTATCTATATTATCCAGAGGTCGATCCTGGTCTTGAAAAAGACGATTGGCAACTACAGTAATCGCCATACCGTTCCATTCCAGGACAGAGCATCAAAATAGCAAGCTTACCTAGTAGTGAAGATATGAAGCGTCTTTTAAAAGGTCGTTAAAAATGTCAACAGAACGTGTATACGTCACTCCGCCTCTTAAAGGTTCCCTAAAAGCATCTCTGATATCAGTAGATAGTATGACACGTAACTCCTGTGTCAAACTTATTGAGACAACATTACCTAAGCAATGTGAAGTGGTCGGAGTCATGGTGTCCCTAAAGAGAAAGGAAGCATTTGTAGAACATGATGGGTCACTCACATCGTCTCAAGATATAGTTACAGCTATTTATGATATGGGATTTGATGCTAAAATTAAAGGGAATTACCCAATCCACACCACATCACCTCAATCGTTGACTCCACCTTCCTCACCAGCACTTTTATCACTGACACTTGACAGTCGAGAGGTTGTCATTGATATTACAGGCATGGTTTGTCAATCGTGTGTTCAAAATATTGAGAAGAATATTGGAGAGTGCAACGAAGTAGTTAGTATCAATGTATCGTTGACTAACAACAATGCTATTATTGTTTATAAGCCACTAGTTATGTCTATAGATAAAATATGTGAAGCTATTGATGATTTAGGGTTTATAGCAAAATGTTCTACCAATACACAGTCACCCATGACATTGTCAAGACATCATATGATATGCTATGTTGGTATTGAAGGCGTGACCTCTAATTCTTGTGTCTCAACTATTGAGAAAACTCTAGGTCAATGTGATGGTATTATAAATGTTCATGTCTCTCTCAGTACTAAAGAAGCTACAGTGGAATATGTGAGTGGTGAAGTGGGATTTAGTGGGATTTGAAGTAACGTATATTTCAGAAGGGCCGAATCGAGCATTGGGTAACCATGGCAACAGTGTGGATGTGAAAGTGAAGGGACACAAAGAGAAATCTAGGATTGAAAAGGTATTGATGATGTCATAATATGTAATAAGGATGTCTAAATATATTATGGTTTCCTTAATATTTCCTACAAATTATTATAAATGTACTTTATATGTAAATCATTATATTACTTAGTTTACCGGTTAGTAGCATGACTGGATAGATGAAGGGTAGATAGATAGATGGATGAGTAGGTGGATTAACACAATATAGGAATGGACAAGCAAATTAGTTGATATGTATTATTTAACATATATAGATTCAAGAATTAGTCATTATTGAAGACAAAGATTGATCTCAATCAAGAAGTTCTACTCCGTGTAGTAAAGATAATGATTGTAAGAAAGTTCAGTTAAAAACTTTGTGTTCTAATAACATAATTATATAAATTCTATTATTTTAATGCATCCATTATTCTCATTATTTATCCATTTAGATATTTGGAGGTTATCAGTTTTATATCTCTTCATTCAAATCCTTACGTCATTGTGCCGCTAATATGGACGTCCTGATAGCCTTAGCTACGATAATAGCTTATGTTTACTCTATAAGCACAAGGCACACCCCTTTATATAGTATAACCACACCCACTTTATAGGTTGTGATCGTGTTTATTGCAGCCTTTGTAACTGGAGAACAAATGAAGATCTTCTTTGAGACTCCGCCCATGTTATTAATGTTTGTGTCTTTAGGTCGATGGTTAGAACATATTGCAAAGGTTTGGTAACCATGGTAATCTAATGAATATTTAATGAGATTTATAGGGCAAGATATCAGAGGCTTTGGCTAAATTAATGTCGTTGCAAGCTACAGAGGCAAGATTAGTGACCACACCCCCTGACTCCTTGGAGGAACTGTCAGTTTTACTATTATAATTAATAATATTATTTATTATTTATAGGGAGGAGTTGATACCTGTTGAACTGGTTCAACGTGGAGACAAAATTCGGGTAACTGGTTAATTAATCTTGTCAAACTGGTTTTCATGTTTTATAACAGGTTAAACCTGGTGACAAAGTACCTGTAGATGCTGTAGTATTAGAAGGTCAATCAACAATTGATGAGTCATTAATTACATTGTCAAACTGGTTTTCATATATTTTATGACGTACAGCAATTATATAAACATTTTCCTTACAATTGGCTATGATTAACAGGTATTGTTTATACTCACTCAACTGATACATTGTGAGTTTTTTTTCAAATAGAATCAAACATTGTGATAAGTTTTGTTTTGTCTCCAATACTTCTCTATTAGTTCTATATATCTAAGTATTGACATCATTTAATCTGTATTATGACTTACTGTCAACTTCAGAACTGTCTTGCCTAAAAACAGTCAAAACATAACTATACATATATATAGCTGCTTTTGTTGTTTACCTAATTGTACTATTGATAATAATTAAGCCACACCCATAATATGACAATTGCTACAATAATTTCCTTTACATACACACTTACCTACAACAACTGTAGTATGACTAAGCTAAGCTTTTTAAAGTAAAATTTTACCAGATACACATGTCAAGCTCCAATATCTTCCTGATGACTACAAATATGAATACCCCATCTTCTAAATTGACATTGTCCTATACTTGATTCATTACCAACACACTGGACATTATCAATCCATGTATATTTGACCAGTATCATTACTGCAAGATTGGCAAACATACAACAGTTAAATATTAATATTATTAATTCAAAGAAACTGATTTTATCAACGTTTAATGTATTGAACTAAGATTCTTTAACAAGTAGTTGTTAGTAAAAGTAGTATAATAGTCAAATGTTAATATAAAATTTACTATGTATAAAAAGTACAAAAATATTCTCAAATTAGTGAAACTCAAAGCACAATTTTATAAACACAGTACATACTTATGTAAAGTTCAAGTATACTACAAGTACTATAGAAGAGTGTTATATAATATAATGTAAACCCAATATTCAGTTACCACAAAGCCAAAATTGGTCTAACTTAATATGTATATAAACCAACTAAAAGCTTAAAAGTACTTTTTGTAGTTAATGTCCAATAACAGAAACCATGGTAAAGAGGTAGATATTATTTTAACTTAACTAAATAAATTAGTTTCAGTCAAATAGTATCTGCTTAATTATAAAAGCCATGATCAATTACTGTAGCAAAGTGGCAATGTGGTTGTAGATATAACTAGTTGGCTTTATACATATTAAGTTACACTAGTATTGGGTTTGTAGCAACTTAGAATTGATTTACATTATACTTATGAAACTGTGGTAACTAATACTTCAGTTAAAATGACAAAATGCTTTTTTCAGTGCAATCTCTTACACCAGGTCCTACAGTATATCAACCTTTTTCTATTCCTCCATTTTGTGATTACAGTTATCTTACTTTCCCTTTTTCCTATCCTAGATCATTAGCAAAACCAATTTTGCAAGCACCTCAATTGCAATTACAGAAAAACTATACTTTTTCCATTGCAATCTGCTGAAAACTAGTTGTTATATAACAGCTAGTGTTCAGCCATATCAACCTGTCATGCAACCTCATTTAAGATCAGATGTGTTAAACTTGGTTATTTGCAGAAAGATATCGAAACAAGCATTGGCAAAATTTGGAAAATACATTAGTCAAATAACTATTTGCAGGTTTGAGAACTAAGACTAACTTACGAGAAAGCTCAAAAACTAAAACCAGTTTTTGAAAATTGGCTATTAGAGGAAGAGAAGCAAGGACCCATTTACCACCAAAAACGAAGAACCTTTTTTTAGCATGAATGCATATTTACCCGTAAAAAGCATAGAGACAAACGAAAATGACGTTTCTACATATACTTTATATTAGCATCCGGTCGAATTTCACATCCTTGTCGATTGGGCGTAAGACGACGTCGCTACAGGGCTATCAATATCGATCCTTGAGCTCGTATAGACCTAAAACACGACTTACTGAGCATAAATCCGCATTCCTGCTGTACTCAGACCCTTCCTCTCTGAAGAAGAATCAGCAACCCCAGACAAAGATGGTAAGGAACAGATATTTACGAAAGATATAGGAAATAGGAATTGGAACGTCCGGCTGCCGATTCCGTAGATATTTGAATGCCCGGTTAATATTATGTGTTTACGCATGCGTATTTCGAAATTTGTTAACTATCCTTGACAGCTATGCCAACAATGTACTTTATTTTCTTTACTGCTGGAGGCAGAAGGAAACTAACTGATGGATTGATAGTCTTAGCCGGTGTGTTGGTAGTAACTACATATATCATTTTCTCGAAGTTACTCAATTTGGACTTACAAAAAAGACATGTTTGTTTCACTGCTCCATTGTTGTATCTGCAAAGAACTCCATTAATGGATCCGACGATCAACACGTCTTGTCAACGATTATTTGATGGAGATAAAAATGAAACACAGCGTATTAGACAATATCTAAAATCTTGGATACCTCCTAATGATACTGAAACTATTGAGTCTATCAAGGAGTGTCGATGTATTAGGAGAGATTTTATGAATAAATTTTACATATCTGAAACAGAAAGGAACTTTCCTTTAGCTTTTCAAATGCTCATATATTATCAACAAAACCTCCTACTACAACATATTCGTCTACTCAAGTACTTGTATCGTCCACATAACATATACTGTATTCATATTGATAAAAAATCTCCAAAATGGTGGACAGATGGATTGAGACAATTTACAAAGTGTTTCAATAACATCTTTATATCTACAAAACAAGTACATATTGTTTATGGATCAGTATCAATACTAGATGCTCATTTAAGCTGTTTAAAAGATCTTGTTAATGTCACAGCAGATTGGAGATATGTTATAACTCTCAACTCACCAGAGATACCTCTAGTAACTAACAAAGAAATGGTAGATACACTCATAAAAATGAATGGTACTAACATTATGGCTGTTTACAAAGATGTTTTTACTGAGAAAGGCAATGCATATGAATGGTTATGGCATAAACAGATTGTTGACAAAGAATATAAAAAAAAGTACATAGGATCTCAACTAGGTCCTATACCATATAATCTAACTGTATACAAGTCAGCAGAATCTGTTAACAGTGTAATGAGTAGAGAGTTTGTCAAATTCATATTTACTGATAAGAGAGCATTAGCTCTAAGAGAACGTCTAGAATATGTTAATGCTGCTGAAGAGTTCTTTTTTGCTACCTTATATAAACTGAAAGATGCTCCTGGTAATCACTATACATTAAAGAAACATGTCACCAAACCTATTGTATCAAAAGCGTTTTGGAATATTCACCCTAAGAAAACAGAATGTATTGAAAAGTATTTTATTCATAACATCTGTATACTTAGTGTTAGTGATCTTCCATATTTGAAGAACATTGCAAACACATGGTTCTTTAACAAGTATCGTATTGACTATGATCATGTAGTGATGGATTGTATGGAGGAAATGTTATTAAATAAAAATTTTAGAGAACAAGAGATAAACAATGCTTCAATTATTAATTTTGATTATTAGTTATTACAATAATTCAGTATTGCATTGGCTTCTTCTATGGAAGAAATGCACATTGTAATGACATTAACTTGATAATCTTCATAGCTTAAACGATAATGATCTATAACAGAGTATTGGAGGAGGTCTCTATATAACCACTATCAGGAGCTTATAATCTACATATATATAGTGGAAAAATATGAAGTGCTCACGAAATCTATGTGGAATGTGATGCACACGTCACTAATAATATTCACTATTCCACACCTAATAAACTTACAATTATACACTTTGCACATTGTTCTATGTTAGCAGTTTGTGAAGACAAAGATGTTATCTGAAGTCTATCTATATTATCCAGAGGTCGATCCTGGTCTTGAAAAAGACGATTGGCAACTACAACAATCGCCATACCGTTCCATTCCAGGACATAGCATCAAAATAGCAAGCTTACCTAGTAGTGAAGATGAAGCGTCTTTTAAATGGTCGTTAGAAAGCTCAACAGAACGTGTATGCGTCACTCAGCCTCTTAAAGGTTCCCTAAAAGCATCTCTGATATCAGTAGATGGTATGACATGTAACTCCTGTGTCAAACTTATTGAGACAACATTACCTAAGCAATGTCAAGTTGTCGGAGTCATGGTGTCCCTAAAGAGAAAGGAAGCATTTGTAGAACATGATGGCTCACTCACATCGTCTCAAGATATAGTTACAGCTATTTATGATATGGGATTTGATGCTAAAATTAAAGGGAATTACCCAATCCAGACCACATCACCTCAATCGTTGACTCCACCCTCCTCACCAGCACTTTTATCACCGACACTTGACAGTCGAGAGGTTGTCATTGATATTACAGGCATGGTTTGTCAATTGTGTGTTCAAAATATTGAGAAGAATATTAAACAGTGCAATGGAGTAATACACAGTTATCCACGACATTGTCAAGACATCATATGATATGCTATGTTGGTATTGAAGGCGTGACCTCTAATTCTTGTGTCTCAACTATTGAGAAAACTCTAGGTCAATGTGATGGTATTATAAATGTTCATGTCTCTCTCAGTACCAAAGAAGCTACAGTGAAATATGTGAGTGGTGAAGTGGGATTTAGTGGGATTTGAAGTTACATATATTTCAGAAGGGCAGAATCGAGCATTGGGTAACCATGGCAACAGTGTGGATGTGAAAGTGAAGGGACACAAAGAGAAATCTAGGATTGAAAAGGTATTGATGATGTCATAATATGTAATAAGGATGTCTAAATATATTATGGTTTCCTTAATATTTCCTACAAATTATTATAAATGTACTTTTTATGAATAGTTATATTACTTAGCTTACCGGTTAGTAACATGACTGTATAGATATATAAATAGATGAAAGGTAGATGGATAGATGGATGAGTGGGTGGATTAACACAATATAGGAATGGACAAACAAATTAGTTGATATGTATTATTTAACATATATAGATTTAAGAATTAGTCATTATTGAAGACAAAGATCGATCTCGATCAAGAAGTCCTACTCCATGTAGTATAGATAATGATTGTAAGAAAGTTTAGTTAAAACCTTTGTGTTCTAATAACATAATTATATAAATTGTATTATTTTAATCCATCCATTATTCTCATTATTTATCCATTTAGATATTTGGAGGTTATCAGTTTTATATCTCTTCATTTAAATCCTTACGTCATTGTGCCGCTAATATGGACGTCCTGATAGCCTTAGCTACGACAATAGCTTATGTTTACTCTGTAAGCACAAGGCACCCCTTTATATAGTATAACCACACCCACTTTATAGGTTGTGATCGTGTTTATTGCAGCCTTTGTAACTGGAGATCAAATGAAGACCTTCTTTGAGACTCCGCCCATGTTATTAATGTTTGTGTCTTTAGGTCGATGGTTAGAACATATTGCAAAGGTTTGGTAACCATGGTAATCTAATGAATATTTAATGAGATTTATAGGGCAAGACATCAGAGGCTTTGGCTAAATTAATGTCGTTGCAAGCTACAGAGGCAAGATTAGTGACCACACCCCCTGACTCCTTGGAGGAACTGTCAGTTTTACTATTATAATTAATAATATTATTTATTATTTATAGGGAGGAGTTGATACCTGTTGAACTGGTTCAACGTGGAGACAAAATTCAGGTAATTGGTTAATCAATTTTGTCAAACTGGTTTTCATATATTTTATGATGTACAGCAATTATATAAACATTTTCCTTACAATTGGCTATGATTAACAGGTATTGTTTATACTCAATCAACTGATTGACTGTGAATTTTGTTTCAAATAGAGTCAAATATTGTGATAAGTTTTGTTTTGTCTCCAGTACTTATTTATTAGTTCTATATATCTAAGTATTGACATCATTTAATCTGTATTATGAATTATTGTCAACTTCAGGATTGCCTTGTCTAAAAACAGTTAAAACATAATTATACATATATATAGCTGCTGGTACTATTGATAATAATTAAGCCACACCCATAACATGTCAATTCCTATAATAATTTCCTTTACATACACACTTACCTACAACAACTGTAGTATGACTAACTTAATTTTTAAAGCAAAATTTTACCAGATACACATGTCAAGCTCCAATATCTTCCTGATGACTACAAATATGAATACCTCATCTTCTAAATTGACATTGTCCTATACTTAATTCATTACCAAGAGACTGGACATTATCAATCCATGCATAATCAATCCATGCATATTTGACCAGTACCATTACCAAGATTGGCAAACATACAACAGTTAAATATTAATATTATTAATTCAAAGAAACTTATTTTATCAACGTTTAATGTATTGATCATGAACTAAGATTCTTTAACAAGTAGTTGTTAGTAAAGGTAATGTAATAGTCAAATGTTAATATAAAATTTACTATGTATAAAAAGTACAAAATATTCTCAAATTAGTGAAACTCAAAGCACAATTTTATATACAAAGTACATACTTATGTAAAGTTCAAGTATACTACAAGTACTATAGAAGAGTGTTATGTAGTATTAAATATATCTGTATATAATTTGCAACAATATACTTATTTATAATGGTATTTGTGATCAGAAACATTACTCACACTTATTGACATAGAGACTGTTTTGTGTCTGGTTTTCTAACGAACGCCAGAGAGAGAAAAAAACAGGTGCCTAATTGAGTGGTACACAAGAAAATAATAACTCTAAGTAAGTACTCAGACCATAAAGACATAGTGACACTTTTTGTGTTGAACGTTTCTACTTTTTCACTTCACTACACAATCTCCACTCTTTAAAGTACTAGAATTCTCTCAGTCTCTTTGCTTGTCTTATATTAACACTGTTCTGTATTTCAGCTAGCACTATTATATCTGACAAGAACCAAGAAATTAAAATATTTTTCATTTGGTTTATTCCCCATTAGTTTTTGGTTCTTCTCACCTTTTATATTTTACCTATATTAGTTATAATTGTGTTTTTGACTAAACCAAAAAGTCCTGTCAATTTCTGCACTAAATACAATATTGGGGTCCAACTTTTAAGAATGGAATGCAATCAAAAAATTAATTAGGTTTTTATCATGTGATATAACCTGTGAATATAATTAAAGATGCATACTGTAAAGTAGTGTCAGAAATGGTTTTAAACAGTGAAGTATATGGATGAGTAACAATAGCATCTAAATAAGACTCAAAGATCTCGAAAGATGAATAACAATCCATTTTGTTAATAACTATTGTGTTCTTACCTGAAATGATCCATCTAACTCAATAATCTCTTCACTATTGGCCATGTTTGATCTTATCAACTTCATAGCTCTCTCTCTTGATCCTAAATATAACAGACAGATGATATAATAACACCTCAACATAGTAATATAAAAGAGCATGAGATAAAAAACTTAATTTCCTTTAGGTCTAGCCAAACTGGCTCATTGTGTCATTACTATATGCAGTATGTCATTGGTTCTATAAACTAAGGTTATTGTCTGTACCTTGACAAAATCTTAGCTGTTAAATGTCATAATTAATACTTCTTGAGTCCTAAGATAAGCAAACAGAGATGTACACATAATTATACTTATTTTCAGGGGTTAATACAATACACAGTATGTATTACTGCTCCAAGACAAGTATCAATGTTGTCTTTTATCTTTCTAGTACAAACGACTGAGTAATAACAGTTGTGTTACAGATGATACTCACATGCACTGGATGAATTAGAGAGAAATAGTATTGTAGATCGTAAATAAACAAATATGCTAAAGTGTGTAACAATATGCTTATTTATAATGGTATTTGTGATCAAAAATATCAATCACACTTACTATGGTTTCAATCTAATGTATATTTATAACCTTTATCAAGCTAAAGGCAATGTCAGTAAATGTATAGATAATATGACATACTATCTTCATTATCACACTTAAAATAGCATTTTGTTATTTCAACCATTGTCTTCATTACCACAATCTTATCAATACAATGTACGCCCAATATTGAGTTACCACAAAGCCAAAACTGATCTAACTTAATATGTATAACATCAACTAGAAGCCTAAAAGTACTCTTTGTAGTTTATGTCCAATAACAGAAAAAAGGGTAAAGAGATAGATATTATTTTAACTTAACTAAATGGATTAGTTTCAGTCAAATAGTATCTGTTTATACCTTCAATTGAAGCCATGATCAATTACTGTAGCAAAGTGGCAATGTGGTTGTAGATACAACTAGTTGGCTTTATACATATTAAGTTACACTAGTATTGGCTTTGTAGCAACTTAGAATGGATTTACATTATACTTATGAAACTGTGGTAACGAATACTTCAGTTAAAATGACAAAATGCTTTTTTCAGTGCAGTCTCTTACACCAGCTCCTACAGTATATCAGCCTTTTACTATTCCTCCATTTTGTGATTACAGTCATCTTACTTTCCCTTGTTCCTATCCTAGATCATTAGCAAAACCAATTTTGCAAGCACCTCAATTGCAATTACAGAAAAACTACTTTTTCCATTGCAATCTGCTGAAAACTAGCTGTCATATAACAGCTAGTGTTCAGCCATATCAACCTGTCATGCAACCTCATCCTCCTCAAATTGCAAGGAACATGTCTCACTCACAGCAAATTGATCTGGACTCACCAAACGGAAATGACGTTTCTACATATACTTTATATTAGCATCCGGTCGAATTTCACACCTATGTTGATTGGGCGTAAGACGACGTCGCTACAGGGCGATCGATATCGATTCTTGAGCTCATATAGACCCAAAACACGACTTACCGGGCCACTGCATAAATCGACATTGTTGCTGTACGAATCCCCAGACCCTTCTTTTCTAAAGAAGGGCTGGTAACCCCAGACAAACTTGGTAGGGAACAGACATCTGAATGTCCGGTTGATATTATCTTTACGCATGCGTATTTCGAAATTTTGTCATAACTATATCGTTCACATGTACAGCAATGCCGGGAATGTACTTCTCTTTCTTTCCTGCTGGAAATAAAAAGAGATTAGCTAATGTATTGCTAGTCTTAGCCGGTGTGTTGGTAGTAACTACATGTATCATTTTCTTGAAGTTACTCAATTTGGATTTACAAAGAAGACATGTTTGTTTCACTGCTCCATTGTTGTATCTGCAAAGAACTCCATTAATCGATCCGGCGATCAACACGTCTTGTCAACGATTATTTGATGGAGATAAAAATGAAACACAGCGTATTAGACAATATTTAAAATCTTGGATACCTCCTAATGATATTGAAACTATTGAGTCTATCAAGGAGTGCCAATGTATTAGGAGAGATTTTATGAACAAATTTTACATATCTGAAACAGAGAGGAACTTTCCTTTAGCTTTTCAAATGCTCATATATTATCAAAAAAACCTCCTACTACAACATATTCGTCTACTCAAGTACTTGTATCGTCCACATAACATATACTGTATTCATATTGATAAAAAATCTCCAAAATGGTGGACAGATGGATTGAGACAATTTACAAAGTGTTTCAATAACATCTTTATATCTACAAAACAAGTACATATTGTTTATGGATCAGTATCAATATTAGATGCTCATTTAAGTTGTTTAAAAGATCTTGTTAATGTAACAGCAGATTGGAGATATGTTATAACTCTCAACTCACCAGAGATACCTCTAGTCACTAACAAAGAAATGGTAGATACACTTATAAAAATGAATGGTACTAATGTCATGACTGTTTTCAAAGATGTTTTCACTGAGAAAGGCAATGCATATGAATGGTTATGGCAGATTGACAAACAATATAAAAAAAAGTACATTATAAAATTAGGATTAGGTATATGGATTATGAATTGGATATGGGATAAGAAGATAAGCTGGAAAGAAACTCAAAGTGGTAATCATTCAATTATGTCTCAACTAGGTCCTATACCATATAATCTAACTGTATACAAGTCAGCAGAATCTGTTAACAGTGCAATGAGTAGAGACTTTGTGAAATTCATAGTTACTGACAAGAGAGCATTAGCTTTAAGAAAACGTCTAGAATATGTTCATGCTGCTGAAGAATTTTTTTTCGCTACTTTATATAAACTGAAAGATGCTCCTGGTAATCACTATACATTAAAGAAACATGTCACCAAACCTATTGTATCAAGACCGTTTTGGAATATTCACCCTAAGAAAACAGAATGTATTGAAAAGTATTTTATTCATAACATCTGTATACTTAGTGTTAGTGATCTTCCATATTTGAAGAACATTGCAAACACATGGTTCTTAAACAAGTATCGTATTGACTATGATCATGTAGTGATGGATTGTATGGAGGAACTGTTATTAAAGAAACATTTTAGAGAACATGTTTGAATAGACAATGTTTCAATTATTAATTTTGATTTTTAGTTATTACAATAGTTCAGTATTGCATGGCTACTTCTATGGAAGAAATCCACATTGTAATGACATTAACTTGATGGTCTTCATAACAATGCGATAAGGTGTATAACAGACTACTGGAGGAGGTGTCTATATAACCACTATCAGGAGCTTATAAATAATTTTAGTGAAAAACATAAGAATATAAAGTGCGCACGAAATCTACGTGGAATGTGATGCACACGTCACTAATAATTCACTATCCACACCTAATGAACTTACAATTATACACTTTGCACTTTGTTCCGTGTTAGCAGTTTGTGAAGACAAAGATGTTATCTGAAGTCTATCTATATTATCCAGAGGTCGATCTTTGTCTTGAAAAAGACGATTGGCAACTACAGCAATCGCCATACCGTTCCATTCCAGGTCAAAGCATCAAAATAGCAAGCTTATCTAGTAGTGAAGATGAAGCGTCCTTTAAAAGGTCGTCAGAAAGCTCAACAGAACGTGTATACGTCACTCAGCCTCTTAAAGACTCCTTAAAAGCATCTCTGATATCAGTAGATGGTATGACATGTAATTCCTGTGTCAAACTTATTGAGACAACATTACCTAAGCAATGTGAAGTGGTCGGAGTCATGGTGTCCCTAAAGAGAAAGGAAGCATTTGTAGAACATGATGGCTCACTCACATTGTCTCAAGATATAGTTACAGCTATTTATGATATGGGATTTGATGCTAAAATTAAAGGGAATTACCCAATCCAGACCATATCACCTCAATCGTTGACTCCACCTTCCTCACCAGCACTTTTATCACCGACACTTGACAGTCGAGAAGTTATCATTGATATTACAGGCATGGTTTGTCAATTGTGTGTTCAAAATATTGAGAAGAATATTAAAGAGTGCAACAGAGTAATACACAGTTATCCACGACATTGTCAAGACATCATATGATATGCTATGTTGGTATTGAAGGCGTGACCTCTAATTCTTGTGTCTCAACTATTGAGAAAACTCTAGGTCAATGTGATGGTATTATAAATGTTCATGTCTCTCTCAGTACCAAAGAAGCTACTGTGGAATATGTGAGTGGTGAAGTGGGATTTAGTGGGATTTGAAGTAACGTATATTTCAGAAGGGCTGAATCAAGCATTGGGTAACCATGGCAGCAGTGTGAAAGTGAAGGGACACAGAGAAATCTAGGATTGAAAAGGTATTGATGATGTCATAATATGTAATAAGGATGTCTAAATATATTATTTTTTCCTTAATATATCCTACAAATTATTATAAATGTACTTTATGTAAATAGTTATATTACTTAGCTTACCGGTTAGTAACATGACTGGATAGATAAATAAATAGATGAAGGGTAGATGGATAGATGGATGAGTGGGTGGATTAACACAATATAGGAATGGACAAACAAATTAGTTGATATGTATTATTTAACATATATAGATTCAAGAATTAATCATTATTGAAGACAAAGATCGATCTCAATCAAGAAGTTCTACTCCATGTAGTAAAGACAATGATTGTAAGAAAGTTCAGTTAAAAAATTGTGTTCTAATAACATAATTATATAAATTGTATTATTTTAATGCATCCATTATTCTCATTATTTATCCATTTAGATATTTGGAGGTTATCAGTTTTATGTCTCTTCATTCAAATCCTTACGTCATTGTGCCGCTAATATGGACGTCCTGATAGCCTTAGCTACGACAATAGCTTATGTTTACTCTGTAAGCACAAGGCACACCCCTTTATATAGTATAACCAGACCCACTTTATAGGTTGTGATTGTGTTTATTGCAGCCTTTGTAACTGGAGAACAAACGAAGACCTTCTTTGAGACTCCGCCCATGTTATTAATGTTTGTGTCTTTAGGTCGATGGTTAGAACATATTGCAAAGGTTTGGTAACCATGGTAATCTAATGAATATTTAATGAGATTTATAGGGCAAGACATCAGAGGCTTTGGCTAAATTAATGTCATTGCAAGCTACAGAGGCAAGATTAGTGACCACACCCCCTGACTCCTTGGAGGAACTGTCAGTTTTACTATTATAATTAATAATATTATTTATTATTTATAGGGAGGAGTTGATACCTGTTGAACTGGTTCAATGTGGAGACAAAATTCAGGTAATTGGTTAATTAATCTTGTCAAACTGGTTTTCATGTTTTATGACATACAGCAATTATATAAACATTTTCCTTACAATTGGCTATGATTAACAGGTATTGTTTATACTCACTTAACTGATACATTGTGAATTTTTTTTCAAATAGAATCAAATATTGTGATAAGTTTTGTTTTGTCTCCAGTACTTATTTATTAGTTCTATATATCTAAGTATTGACATCATTTAATCTTTATTATGAATTACTGTCAACTTCAGGATTGCCTTGTCTAAAAACAGTTAAAACATAACTATACATATATATAGCTGCTTTTGTTGTTTACCTAATTGTACTATTGATAATATTTAAACCACACCCATAATATGACAATTGCTATAATAATTTCCTTTACATACACACTTACCTACAACAACTGAAGCTGTAGTATTACTAACTTAATTTTTAAAGTAAAATTTTACCAGATACACATGTCAAGCTCCAATATCTTCCTGATGACTACAAATATGAATACCTCTAAATTGACATTGTCCTATACTTAATTCATTACCAACACACTGGACATTATCAATCCATGCATATTTGACCAGTACCATTACCAAGATTGGCAAACATACAACAGTTAAATATTAATATTATTAATTCAAAGAAACTTATTTTATCAATGTTTAATGTATTGATCATGAACTAAGATTCTTTAACAAGTAGTTGTTAGTAAAAGTAATGTAATAGTCAAATGTTAATATAAAATTTACTATGTATAAAAAGTACAAAATATTCTCAAATTAGTGAAACTCAAAGCACAATTTTATATGCAAAGTACATACTTATGTAAAGTTCAAGTATACTACAAGTACTATAGAAGAGTGTTATGTAGTATTAAATATATCTGTATATAATTTGCAACAATATACTTATTTATAATGGTATTTGTGATCAGAAATATTACTCACACTTATTGACATTGAGACTGTTCGTGTCTGGTTTTCTAACGAATGCCAGAGAGAGAAAAAAACAGGTCCTTAATTGAGTGGTACACAGGAAAATAATAACTCTAAGTAAGTACTCAGACAATAAAGGCATAGTGACACTTTTTGTGTTGAATGTTTCTACTTTTTCACTTCACTACACAATCTCCACTCTTTAAAGTACTAGAATTCTCTCAGTCTCTTTGCTTGTCTTATATTAACACTGTTCTGTATTTCAGATAGCACTATTATATCTGACAAGAACCAAGAAATTAAAATTCTTTTCATTTGGTTTATTCCCCATCAGTTTTTGGTTCTTCTCACCTTTTATATTTTACCTATATTAGTTATAATTGTGTTTTTGACTAAACCAAAAAGTCGTGTCAATTTCTGCACTAAATACAATATTGGGGTCCAACTTTTAGGAATGGAATGCAATCAAAAAATTAATTAGGTTTTTATCATGTGATATAGCCTGTGAATATAATTAAAGATGCATACTGTAAAGTAGTATCAGAAATGTTTTAAATAGTGAAATATATGGATGAGTGACAATAGCATCTAGATAAGACTCAAAGATCTCGAAAGATAAATAACAATCCATTTTGTTAATAACTATTGTGTTCTTACCTGAAATAATCCATCTAAATCTCTTCACTATTGGCCATGCTTGATCTCTTCAACTTCATAGCTCTCTCTCTTGATCCTAAATATAACAGACAGATGATATAATAACACCTCAACATAGTAACATAAAAGAGGATGAGATAAAAAACTAAATTTCCTTTAGGTCTAGCCAAACTGGCTTCATTGTGTCATTACTATATGCACTACATCATTGGTTCTATAAACTAAGGTTATTGTCTGTACCTTGACAAAACCTTAGTTGTTAAATGTCATAATTAATACTTCTTGAGTCCTAAGATAAGCAAACAGAGATGTACACATAATTATACTTATTTTCAGGGATTAATACAATACACAGTATTACTGCTCCAAGACATGTATCAATATTGTCTTTTATCTTTCTAGTACAAACAGCTGAGTAATAACAGTTGTGTTACAGATGATACTGAACTCACATGCACTGGATGAATTAGAGAGAAATAGTATTGTAGATTGTTAATAAACAAATATGCTAAAATGTGTAACAATATGCTTATTTATAATGGTATTTGTGATCAAAAATATTAATCACACTTACTATGGTTTCAAAATAATGAATATTTATAACCTTTATCAAGCTAAAGGCAAGGTCAGTAAATGTATAGATAATATGACCTACTATTGCAACATGTAACTGAATCTTCTGATCTTAATTAACAGATATGGCCAGGACCAGACTTGATGCTGAGTTGCTAAGACCTCCTCGGGACTTATTACCACCTACAGATCAAAAGATTGCTAGTAGTCATCATCATCCTACAGTACACCCTCCTCCTTCACATCTTCATTATCACACTTAAAATAGCATTTTGTCATTTCAACCATTGTCTTCGTTACCATAATCTCATTAATATAATTAAGCCCAATATTGAGTTACCACAAAGCCAAAAAAGGTCTAACTCAATATGTATATAAACCATGCAACTAGAAGCCTAAAAGTACTCTTTGTAGTTTATGTCCAATAACAGAAAAAATGGTAAAGAGATAGATATTATTTTAACTTAACTAAATAGATTAGTTTCAGTCAAATAGTATCTGCTTATAGAAGCCATGATCAATTACTGTAGCAAAGTGGGTCTAAAAGCAATGTGGTTGTAGATGGAACTAGTTGGCTTTATACATATTAAGTTACACTAGTATTGGCTTTGTAGCAACTTAGAATGGATTTACATTATACTTATGAAACTGTGGTAACGAATACTTCAGTTAAAATGACAAAATGCTTTTTTCAGTGCAGTCTCTTACACCAGGTCCTACAGTATATCAACCTTTTACTATTCCTCCATTTTGTGATTACAGTTATCTTACTTTCCCTTGTTCCTATCCTAGATCATTAGCAAAACCAATTTTGCAAGCACCTCAATTGCAATTACAGAAAAACTACTTTTTCCATTGCAATCTGCTGAAAACTAGCTGTCATATAACAGCTAGTGTTCAGCCATATCAACCTGTCATGCAACCTCATCCTCCTCAAATTGCAAGGAACATGTCTCACTCACAGCAAATTGATCTGGACTCACCAAACATCAAAGATCTGGAGACGCTTGCAACCTCAGATGTATTAAACTTGGTTATTTGCAGAAAGATATCGAACAAGCATTGGCAAAATTTGGAAAATACATTAATCAAATAACTATTTGCAGGTTTGAGAACTAAGACTAACTTACGAGAAAGCTCAAAAACTAAAACCAGTTTTTGAAAATTAGCTATTAGAGGAAAAGAAGCAAGGACTCATTTACCACCAAAACGAAGAACCTTTTTTAACATGAATGCATATTTACCTGTAAAACTCATAGAGACAAACGGAAATGACGTTTATACATATACTTTATATTAGCATCCGGTCGAATTTTACATCCATGTCGATTGGGCGTAAGACGACGTCGCTACAGAGCTATCGATATCAATCCTCGAGCTCGTATAGACTCAAAACACGACTTACTGAGCATAAATCCGCATTCCTGCTGTACCCAGACCCTTCCTCTCTGAAGAAGGATCGGCAACCCCAGACAAAGATGGTAGGGAACAGATATTTACGAAAGATATAGGAAATAGGAATTGGAGCGTCCGCCTGCGGCTTCCGTAGATATTTGAATGCCCGGTTAATATTATGTGTTTACGCATGCGTATTTCGAAATTTGTTAACTATCGCTGACAGCTATGCCAACAATGTACTTTATTTTCTTTACTGCTGGAGGCAGAAGGAAATTAACTGATGGATTGATAGTCTTAGCCGGTGTGTTGGTAGTAACTACATGTATCATTTTTTCGAAGGTACTCAATTTGGACTTAAAAAAAAGACATGTTTGTTTCACTGCTCCATTGTTGTATCTGCGAAGAACTCCATTAATCGATCCGGCGATCAACACGTCTTGTCAACGATTATTTGATGGAGATAAAAATGAAACACAGCGTATTAGACAATATCTAAAATCTTGGATACCTCCTAATGATTCTGAAACTATTGAGTCTATCAAGGAGTGTCGATGTATTAGGAGAGATTTTATGAATAAATTTTACATATCTGAAACAGAGAGGAACTTTCCTTTAGCTTTTCAAATGCTCATATATTATCAACAGAACCTCCTACTACAACATATTCGTCTACTCAAGTACTTGTATCGTCCACATAACATATACTGTATTCATATTGATAAAAAATCTCCAAAATGGTGGACAGATGGATTGAGACAATTTACAAAGTGTTTCAATAACATCTTTATATCTACAAAACAAGTACATATTGTTT
The DNA here is from genome assembly GCA_963693285.1 of Xestospongia muta. Classification (NCBI taxonomy): domain Eukaryota; kingdom Metazoa; phylum Porifera; class Demospongiae; order Haplosclerida; family Petrosiidae; genus Xestospongia; species Xestospongia muta. The sequence continues at coordinate 13,415,706 of OY848919.1, read as the reverse complement.
ATGGATCAGTATCAATATTAGATGCTCATTTAAGCTGTTTAAAAGATCTTGTTAATGTCACAGCAGATTGGAGATATGTTATAACTCTCAACTCACCAGAGATACCTCTAGTCACTAACAAAGAAATGGTAGATACACTTATAAAAATGAATGGTACTAACATCATGACTGTTTACGAAGATGTTTTTACCGAGAAAGGCAATGCATATGAATGGTTATGGCATAAACAGATTGTTGACAAAGAATATCAAATAATGTACATAAGATCTCAACTAGGTCCTATACCATATAATCTAACTGTATACAAGTCAGCAGAATCTGTTAACAATGCAATGAGTAGAGAGTTTGTCAAATTCATAGTTACTGATAAGAGAGCATTAGCTTTAAGAAAACGTCTAGAATATGTTAATGCTGCTGAAGAATTTTTTTTCGCTACTTTATATAAACTGAAAGATGCTCCTGGTAATCACTATACATTAAAGAAACATGTCACCAAACCTATTGTATCAAGAGCGTTTTGGAATATTTACCCTAAGAAAACAGAATGTATTGAAAAGTATTTTATTCATGATATCTGTATACTTAGTGTTAGTGATCTTCCATATTTGAAGAAAGTTTCAAACACATGGTTCTTTAACAAGTATCGTATTGACTATGATCATGTAGTGATGGATTGTATGGAGGAACTGTTATTAAAGAAAAATTTTAGAGAACATGTGATAGACAATGCTTCAATTATTAATTTTGATTATTAGTTATTACAATAATTCAGTTTGCATGGAAATGTTTATAGAGGTAAGTACATTGTAATGACATTAACTCGATAATCTTCATAACTCAAGCGATAATGATCTATAACAGAGTATTGGAGGAAGTGTCTATATAACCACTATCAGGAGCTTATAATCTATATAGTGGAAAAATATAAAGTGCTCACGAGATCTACGGGGAGTGTGATGCACACGTCACTAATAATATTCACTATCCACACCCAATGAACTTACAATTATACACTTTGCACATTGTTCCGTGTTAGCAGTTTGTGAAGACAAAGATGTTATCTGAGGTCTATCTATATTATCCAGAGGTCGATCCTGGTCTTGAAAAAGACGATTGGCAACTACAACAATCGCCATACCGTTCCGTTCCAGGTCAGAGCATCAAAATAGCAAGCTTACCTAGTGGTGAAGATGAAGCGTCTTTTAAAAGGTCGTTAGAAAGCTCAACAGAACGTGTATACGTCACTCAGCCTCTTAAAGGTTCCCTAAAAGCATCTCTGATATCAGTAGATGGTATGACATGTAACTCCTGTGTCAAACTTATCGAGACAACATTACCTAAGCAATGTCAAGTTGTCGGAGTCATGGTGTCCCTAAAGAGAAAGGAAGCATTTGTAGAACATGATGGGTCACTCACATTGTCTCAAGATATAGTTACAGCTATTTATGATATGGGATTTGATGCTAAAATTAAAGGGAATTATCCAATCCAGACCACATCACCTCAATCGTTGACTCCACCCTCCTCACCAGCACTTTTACTACCGACACTTGACAGCCGAGAGGTTGTCATTGATATTACAGGCATGGTTTGTCAATCGTGTGTTCAAAATATTGAGAAGAATATTGGAGAGTACAACGGAGTAGTTAGTATCAATGTATCGTTAACTAACAACAATGCTATTATTGTTTATAACCCCATAGTTATGTCTATAGATAAAATATGTGAAGCTATTGATGATTTGGGGTTTATAGCAAAATGTTCTACCAATACGCAGTCACCCACGACATTGTCAAGACATCATATGATATGCTACGTTGGTATTGAAGGCGTGACCTCTAATTCTTGTGTCTCAGCTATTGAGAAAACTCTAGGTCAATGTGATGGTATTATAAGTGTTCATGTCTCTCTCAGTACCAAAGAAGCTACAGTGGAATATGTGAGTGGTGAAGTGGGATTTAGTAATATACGAACTGCTATCGAAGATAAGGGATTTGAAGTTACATATATTTCAGAAGGACCAAATCGAGCATTGGGTAACCATGGCAACAGTGTGGATGTGAAAGTGAAGGGACACAAAGAGAAATCTAGGATTGAAAAGGTATTGATGATGTCATAATATGTAATAAGGATGTCTAAATATATTATGGTTTCCTTAATATTTCCTACAAATTATTATAAATGTACTTTATATAAATAGTTATATTACTTAGCTTACTGGTTAGTAACATGACTGGATAGGTAAATAAATAGATGAAGGGTAGATGGATAGATGGATGAGTGGGTGGATTAACACAATATAGGAATGGACAAACAAATTAGTTGATATGTATTATTTAACATCTATAGATTCAAGAATTAGTCATTATTGAAGACAAAGATCGATCTCGATCAAGAAGTTCTACTCCGTCTAGTAAAGATAATGATTGTAAGAAAGTTCAGTTAAAAATAGTTGGTATGACATGTTCATCCTGTGTGGCTAAAATTGAAAAAACCCTTGGCTCAAAACAAGGTCTTTATTGTGTATTTACTTAAATTATTAACCAGTTAATTAATAGGAATTTACTCAGTGAGGGTAGCTTTATTAGCTGAGAAAGGGGATGTGAGTTATAACCCCTTTATTACTGATCCTGATAAGATTGTTAATGAAGTCTGCTCAATGGGGTTTTCAGCTGAAATACTCACATTACATGATGGCTTAGAGGCTGGGAAAGTAGATTTGGAAGTGGGTAGAGCTATTTAATATTCATAACAATGAATATAATTAATATTAAATATGTGTTCATTTTTGTTGTCAAACTTGTTTAGGTAACTGGTATGACCTGTTCTTCCTGTGTTCATCTTATTGAGAGAACGCTTTTATCAACTGAAGGGGTTGAGGAAGCACTGGTTGCCTTGACAACTAACAAAGCTCATGTGGAATTTGATCCTGCTATCATTGGACCTCGTGATATTATTTCTATAATTGAGGTAAAATAGACGAATGAACAAGAGAATGGATGAATTAATTCTAAAATAATAAAGAAATTATTCGACTGAAATATCATTTTCTACATATTTAGAAACTTGGATTCAAAGCACGTTTAGCATCTAAAGATGGAGGTAGAGTAAGTCACAACTCTGAAATACGGAGGCAAGTCTAGATCTTTAAAGTTTAAATTAACATTAATCTCTCTCTCTCTCTCTCTCTCTCTCTCTCTCTCTCTCTTTCTCCCTCCCTCCCTCCCTCCCTCCCCCTCCCTCCCTCCCTCCCTCCCCCTCCCCCTCCCCCCCCCTCTCTCTCTCTCATAGATGGAGGTGCACATTTTTTCTCTCTCTTATACTAGGGATACCTACAGTATTTGTGGCTTTTATTAACAGTTTCCACAAAGAGGTTATTTCTTGGCCAGTAATATATGGTGGTGTTACTGTTGAGGAGATTATATTATCAGTATTAGCTACAATCATACAAGTTAGTGTGTAATTTTATGAGATTTGACTTTGTGTTCTAATAACATAATTATATAAATTCTATTATTTTAATGCATCCATTGTTCTCATTGTTTATCCATTTAGATATTTGGAGGTTATCAGTTTTATGTCTCTTCATTTAAATCCTTACGTCATTGTGCTGCTAATATGGACGTCCTGATAGCCTTAGCTACGACAATAGCTTATGTTTACTCTGTAAGCACAAGGCACACCCCTTTATATAATATAACCACACCCACTTTATAGGTTGTGATCGTGTTTATTGCAGCCTTTGTAACTGGAGAACAAATGAAGACCTTCTTTGAGACTCCGCCCATGTTATTAATGTTTGTGTCTTTAGGTCGATGGTTAGAACATATTGCAAAGGTTTGGTAACCATGGTAATCTAATGAATATTTAATGAGATTTATAGGGCAAGACATCAGAGGCTTTGGCTAAATTAATGTCGTTGCAAGCTACAGAGGCAAGATTAGTGACCACACCCCCTGACTCCTTGGAGGAACTGTCAGTTTTACTATTATAATTAATAATATTATTTATTATTTATAGAGAGGAGTTGATACCTGTTGAACTGGTTCAACGTGGAGACAAAATTCGGGTAACTGGTTAATTAATCTTGTCAAACTGGTTTTCATGTTTTATAACAGGTTAAACCTGGTGACAAAGTACCTGTAGATGCTGTAGTATTAGAAGGTCAATCAACAATTGATGAGTCATTAATTACAGGAGAATCAATGCCTGTCCCCAAAGATAAAGGTGGGTGTGGTCACACTACACATACATGTACATCTAATCTTTATATGGTATATGGTAGGTGACACTGTTATTGGTGGTTCTATTAATCAAAATGGCGCGTTACTTATAAAAGCTACTCATGTTGGAGCTGACGCCATGTTATCTCAGATAGTAAAACTTGTTGAAGAAGCGCAGACATCTAAGGTTTGAATGGACAACAATAGTCATTTATCTTCTCTCCTGCCCTCTCTCCCTTAGGCCCCTATCCAGCGTATAGCTGACAAAATTGCAGGTTATTTTGTACCAACCATTCTCATTTTAGCTTTTTTAACATTTGTGGCTTGGTTGATAGTATATCAAGTAAGAGAACATACTGGGAAACAGGTATGTGGATAAAGCTTAAATCACATGATAGTCACATGATTCTTATTATATAGGACCATTGCAATACTGGAACTAACATTAGTAATACAACTACTAATCAACATCACTGTTATGATGTTAGCCACGCCTTTACTCACGCCCTTGCTGTACTTCTTATTGCTTGTCCTTGTGCTCTTGGACTAGCCACACCCACTGCTGTTATGGTAGGAACTGGTATTGGTGCTCAAAATGGCATACTAATTAAAGGAGGAGAACCCTTAGAAATGACATATAAAGTACGCATGTTGATCTCATAATTATGTTATGCATTAGTATGTATTAATACCATATTTATTAATTATTGACTACTCCTCTTCCTAATTAGGCAAAAGCCATCATTTTTGATAAGACTGGTACACTCACTTATGGCAAACCTGATGTATCTCGAGTTGTTCTTTATACCACACCCACTTTTTGTCCTTATCGACTATTTCTAGCACTAGTGGGTGTGGCTGAAAGTAAGAGTGAACATCCTTTAGGACAAGCTATAACATCTTATGCTAAACAAGTGAGATATATGAATTGATAGATGAATGGATGAATGGTTGGAAATGATTTTTTACAGGTATTTAGAGAGGGTCTTCCTGGGGAGAGTTCTGGATATGAGGCTATACCTGGTAAAGGATTAAAATGTGTTGTGAAAGGTGTACGACATCTTTTTGAGGAGACTGGACAAGATGAGAATATTCAAAGTATTTTAAAGAGAAAAGAATTAGTTCATGCTTCAAAAAGACTTGATGATGATGATGAATATCAAGTACGTCTGTCCATTTTATTGGCATTCATCCATTTAATGACTCATAGATCCATCCATCATCTATTTATGCATCCATTTTCAGGTACTAATTGGCAATAGAGTTTGGATGAGAGAGAACCATCTTGATATAACGGACGACATTGAGGAAGAAATAAGATCCTGTGAAGAAAATGGAAAGACAGTGGTGCTTGTATCAGTAAATGGTAAGGACTGAGACTCATACCAGTACTAGGACTGAGATCTGAACATTGGTAACTTGTATAGGTGTGCTATTGGGTCAGATTGTTATAGCTGATACAGTCAAGTCTGAAGCATTTGTGGCCATCTATACTTTGCAACGTATGGGATTAAATGTGCTATTATTGACTGGAGATAACAGGAGAACTGCCAATGCTATTGCTGAGGAGGTATGAGTAGATACGTAGATAAACTATATAGTGGATGAATAATAATTATAATGGATGGATAGATGTTGCAATGGATGTATAATAATGTACAATGGATGAATAGATGCTGTAATGGATGTATAATAATATGCAATGGATGAATAAATGTGGCAATGGATGTATGGTATTTCACTAATAGATACATACTTTGTTAGGGTTTAGTCTTTTATTTACAATGGATACACTATAGGTTGGTATTCCTCCACGAAATGTTTTTGCTGAAGTTCTACCATCTCACAAGAAAAACAAAGTGGCTGAATTACAAGCTCAAGGCCATAGGGTAAGAAAGACTGTTGCTGGAATATTAGATTCTCTCTCTCTCTCTCTCACACACACACACACACACACACACTAGGTTGCTATGGTTGGTGATGGTATTAATGATTCCCCTGCATTAGCTCAAGCTGATATTGGTATTGCCATAGGTACAGGTACTGATGTTGCGATAGAGGCTGCTGATATAGTATTAGTCAAAGTAGGTAGTCTATAACCACACCCATTAAAACCACACCCACTTCCTTATCTAGAACAATCTAATTGATGTTATATCTGCTATAAAGTTATCACGTCGTACTGTGTTGCGAATTAAAGCCAACTTTTTTTGGGCTGTTATCTATAATTTGATTGGCCTACCTTTAGCCGCAGGTGTGTTTGTACCCCTTGGCATTGCTCTCCAGCCGTGGATGGCGAGCTTAGCTATGTCATTTTCTTCAGTGACTGTTGTCGTTAGCTCTTTGTTGTTAAAATTGTGAGCATAGATGGATGTATGGATAATGAATGGACAGACTGATGGATGGATAATGAATGGACAGACTGATAGATGGATGGATAATGAATGGACAGACCGATAGATGGATGGATAACCAAATGGACATATATCTATTAATTTCTCATTTAATATAGTGAAATTTTCAATCGTCGTAATTGTTGTCGTGTCTATCGTAAAGTGACACTTGAGGACTGTTCCTTGCCCTCATTAACACAATCTGGGGAAAGGGTTACTTATGTTGCTTTGCCAACTGGAGTTGCTTTGCCAACTGAAAAAATTAACAAATCTTTTGATGTTTAATATCACTGTGACATGTTTTATAATTTAGAATTACACGTCAATATTTTATAGTAGTTTCATTTATATGCCATGTGATTTTATATTTGATTGATTAATCATGTATAGTATTTGATATATATTAAATTAAGTTATGGCAGTGCCTATTTGTCAAACAGGAAGTCCACATTTTATTGTGTATTAAACTGATCTATATTCTCTTAACTCTAAATATTAACTATACACTGCATTAAGTCAACGTTTTAAAGAGTATGAAACATAATAAACTAAGATTAAATCATTATCATAGGTTATTGAACTTTTTTGAATAAATATTTTTGTGGTTTGACCTGACTGTTTATTTAATAGTAGTGTCATTGTTAAAACATCATACTAAGGATTTTTAACAACACAAATAATATACATTAAATAATATATAGTGTGTTTATTCTATTATTGTCATAATATCTATAAACAACAAAGATATTGTTAAAGCTTTCATAATAATGACTGATTCACGCAGCTGTGTGTTGTTAATCACTATGATTATTATTGTTGTATTGAACCAGTTTGGTTCATTAATGACCTATTACTTCCTGGTAGTCTCATACTCGGAAGTAATACCAAAGCTTTTGGGAGAAGAAGGCGTGCCCAGCCGCCCACTTGCTTACTAAAGTTATTTGAGTACAAAAGTGTTCTGAATCTCTGTCGCTCAACGCCCAAATAGCTGCTTAATCATTTGAAGCGTAATAAACTAAGATTACAGGGACTTAATTGTTATTATTTTTAAGACTTACAATGGCAAGACGAAGTAAGGCACCTATAATATTATATATTCTAAAGTTTATATAATCTTGACCATTTTGTACAGGTACAAAGCACTGTGTATATATATATATGTTGGTAACTTGTGTTGTCATTCTCATTGTCTCCATTCTAACAATATACCACATTCCTCGGTCTAATAAATATACTGATCCGTATTTGTATACTAATCCTATTGAATTGGAACTAAACCTTTCGCTGAACTGTACTCCTGCTCCTAATTTCTATCCACAAGTACATCTATTACAATATCTCAATCCTTCTATAAATGCTTCATGTGAACTATTATTTAAGGGAGACAAACAAGAGAGACAACGAATTAGAAATATTTTAAATTCTTGGAGTCCTCCTAATGATACTGAAACAATTGAATTAATAAAGGATTGTCAACATATTAGGACAGATTTTATGGGTAACTTTTACATATCTGAAACAGAGAGGAACTTTCCTTTAGCTTTTGAAATGCCTATATATTATCAACAAAACTTTTTACTACAACATATTCGTCTACTCAAGTACTTGTATCGTCCACATAACATATACTGTATTCATATTGATAAAAAATCTCCAAAATGGTGGACAGATGGATTGAGACAATTTACAAAGTGTTTCAATAACATCTTTATATCTACAAAACAAGTACATATTGTTTATTGGTCTGTTTCAATATTAGATGCTCATTTAAGCTGTTTAAACGATCTTGTTAATGTCACAGCAGATTGGAGATACGTTATAACTCTCAACTCACCAGAGATACCTCTAGTCACTAACAAAGAAATGGTAGATACACTCATAAAAATGAATGGTACTAATGTCATGCCTAGGGGCAATGATGCCATGAAAAAACGGAACAGGGGTCAAAGCCTATGGTTATGGCGTAAGCAGGTTGAAAATGAAGACAAAATGTCTGTATACTTCACTAAAAAAAGACTAGGTCCTATACCATATAATCTTCATGTATACGTGTCAGCATCATCTGTTAACAGTGCAATGAGTAGAGACTTTGTGAAATTCATAGTTACTGATAAGAGAGCATTAGCTCTAAGAGAACGTCTAGAATATGTTCATGCTGCTGAAGAATTCTTTTTTGTTACTTTGAATGAATTAAAAGATGCTCCTGGTAATTTTCATACAATAAAGAAAGACATGACTATGCCTCTTGTAAGAAAAGCAGTATGGAAGCCATTTAATGGCAAGCATAAAGCAAAGTGTCTTGAAAGATATATTGTTCGTTCCTTTTGTATACAAAGTGCTAGTGATCTTCCATATTTGAGGGGTCTTTCAGGTATATGGTTCGTAAACAAGTATTATATCGACTATGATCATGTAGTGATGGATTGTATGGAGGAACTGTTAATAAAGAGACATTTTAAAGAATATGAAGTAGACTGTATTAAATCATTATCATAAATTATTAAACTTTTTGAATGAAATTTAATGTAGCTTTGTTGGTTGACCTGACTGTTTATTCATTGCCATTACCATGGATATTATAGACTAGTAAACAGGATCGGAAACTGATGACGTAATGTGGATATATAATAATAATGGTTATTGTGGTTATTATCACATGTTGAGCAATGCAAAGAGAAATAAGTTAGGCTAGCAATTTTCTAAGTTTAGACATTATAGTTTTGTTCTCTTTTGTTTTGTTTGGAATTGAAAAGATCAGCTCACAAGGCACTTCTAAACCACCTTGCTCAATGGAGGATCTCCTTTTGTCCTTGGCTGTAGTTTAAGTTTTAAATTTATTATACATATGACTTGAAACATATAACACTTACCATCTTGTTCTGATAAAAATAAAGTATCTCAGGTTTAAAGGGAGACTACCAGCCATATCAAGAATAAAACTGTACCAAGAATAAAACTGGTCCCATTTGACCAAATAAGAACAACACTACTAATTATATATATATTTATTTTACTTTTTTAGAACAATTAGTAAATAAATAAATAATAGAAGTCAAATTAGTATCTTAAAGTTCCAAGAGAGGAAGGCCTGCACCATCCTCCATATCTATACCACTCCTCCATTTCACTCTAGAACCTTTTAAACACAAGTCTGTTGTATAAATCAACAAGAAAGATAGTCTAGCTCTTGTAGGAAAAACAATGTATATATAATTTACATTGATGGTACATCATTTTGTCATTATTATTACAATCATTGGATTAGTGTAAGTTAATAACCAACATAAAAACGCAAAAAAACAATTGTCTGTAAAACAAGTTATTTTCTACATTGATTCTAATAAAGAGTGGTAAAATATCATCAAAGAAACAACAATACTACATTAATTGGTAATTTTTAGCTAATGTAAATACTGTAACTAATGCAAACCATCCATTTTCCAAATGTTGAAAAGTGAAAATTTTCCTTGTGTATCCACAAGTACATCTATTACAATATCTCAATCCTTCTATATATAGAACGATTGAGATATTGTAATAGATGTACTTGTATAAATGCTTCATGTGAACTATTGTTTAAGGGAGACAAACAAGAGAGACAACGAATTAGAAATGTTTTGAAATCTTGGAAACCTCCTAATGATACTGAAACAATTGAATTAATAAAGGATTGTCAACATATTAGGACAGAATTTATGGATAACTTTTACATATCTGAAACAAAGAGGAACTCCCTTTAGCTTTTCAAATGCTCATATATTATCAAAAGAACCTCCTACTATAACATATTCGTCTACTCAAGTACTTGTATCGTCCACATAACATATATTGTATTCACATTGATAAAAATCTCCAAAATATTCAATATTAGATCCTCATTTAAGTTGTTTAAAAGATCTCGTTAATGTCACAGTACAGCAGATTGGAGATATGTTATAACTTTCAACTCGCCAGAGGGGTGCTTCATGATGTAACTTGACTGATGATTGTCCTATAATGACATCACTATGTGTCATAGAGTTAATAATGTTAGGTTTAGTTTAGTGTTTAGGTGATGTCATCATATATGATGACATCACTATGTGTCATTTCATTATGATGTCATCATAGTCAAGTTACACCAAGAGCCACCCTGAACTAACTCACCAGAGATACCTCTAGTCACTAACAAAGAAATGGTAGATACACTCATAATAATGAATGGTACTAATGTCATGCCTATAAGGGCAATGATGCCATGAAGAATATGTTTCTTTTGTTAAATTCTTTTTTTATTACATTATAATTAGTAATTATAGGTTATCAAATTTATACTATTTCTAACACATATATATCATGTTGCAGATTTTGCCTTTGAAATATCAATGAATGGAAGGATTCTTGAAACCACATTACATATCTCTCAGAAAACAACTTACTATATACATGTTAATGCATGTCAAATAAATTAAGTATGTATAGTAAATGTAGTAATGGCAATGAATAAACAGTCAGGTCAACCAACAAAGCTACATTAAATTTCATTCAAAAAAGTTTAATAATCTATGATAATGATTTAATACAGTCTACTTCATATTCTTTAAAATGTTTCTTTAATAACAGTTCCTCCATACAATCCATCACTACATGATCATAGTTAATATAATACTTGTTTAAGAACCATACACCAGAAAGACTCCTCAAATATGTAAATTGTCTCAATCCAACTGTCCACCATTTTGGAGATTTTTTATCAATATGAATACAGTATATGTTATGTGGACGATACAAGTACTTGAGTAGACGAATTTGTTGTAGTAAGAAGTTTTGTTGATAATATATAGGCATTTCAAAAGCCAAAGGAAAGTTCCTCTCTGTTTCAGATGTGTAAAAGTTATCCATAAATTCTGTCCTAATATGTTGACAATCCTTTATTAATTCAATTGTTTCAGATACACTATAGTTGGCCTTGAAGCAACTTAGAATGGGTTTACATCATATTGATGAAACTGTGGTAACGAAGACCTCGGTTAAAATGACAAAATGCTTTTTTCAGTGTATATAATGTCTTGGTAGTATATATAGTCTTTGATGTGTGAATTACTAATTATAGTACTATAAGAACGAATTTTTAACAACATAAATATACATTAAATAATATATAGTTTATTCATTTCTATTATTGTCATAATATATCTATGAACAACAAAGATATTGTTTAAAGATTTCATAAATATCACCGATTTATGCACTTATACTTGCAGTTGTGTCCCGTTACAAAGGTTATTGGCAACCACAAAGATTTTTACTGTTGGCTTCAATCTTGACCTACATTTTCGGTTTATTAGCAACCTATTATTTCCTGGCAGTCACATACTCAGTCCGTCAGTCGTAACACTTGTAAAGAGTCGTCCCAGACGCCCATTCGCTTGATGGGAAAGTGTATAAAAGCGTTCTCTGCTCCTCAACGCCCAGATAGCTAGCTGCTTAACCACTTTGAAGGATAACAAACTAAGATTCCAGGACTTAATTGTTATTGCTTTTAAGACTTACAATGTCAAGTAAGGCACTTATAATATTATATATTCTAAAGTTTATATAATCTTGACCATTTTGTACAGGTACAAAGCACTGTGTATATATATATATGTTGATAACTTGTGTTGTCATTGTCTGTTCAATTCTAACAATATACCAAGTACCTCAGTTGAATATATCATATATTGATCCAATTCTGCATACTGATCCTAAGCTAAACCTCACACCTAACTGTGTTGCTCCTAAATTCTATCCACAAGTACATCTATTACAATATCTCAATCCTTCTATAAATGCTTCATGTGAACTATTATTTAAGGGAGACAAACAAGAGAGACAACGAATTAGAAATGCTTTAAAATCTTGGAAACCTCCTAATGATACTGAAACAATAAAATTAATAAAGGATTGTCAACATATTAGGACAGAATTTATGGATAACTTTTACATATCTGAAACAGAGAGGAACTTTCCTTTGGCTTTTCAATGTCTATATATTATCAGCAAAACCTTTTACTACAACATATTCGTCTACTCAAGTACTTGTATCGTCCACATAACATATACTGTATTCATATTGATAAAAAATCTCCAAAATGGTGGACAGATGGATTGAGACAATTTACAAAGTGTTTCAGTAACATCTTTATATCTACAAAACAAGTACATATTGTTTATTGGTCTGTTTCAATATTAGATGCTCATATAAGTTGTTTAAAAGATTTTGTTAATGTCACAGCAGATTGGAGATATGTTATAACTCTCAACTCACCAGAGATACCTCTAGTCACTAACAAAGAAATGGTAGATACACTCATAATAATGAATGGTACTAATGTCATACCTAGGGGCGATGATGTCATGAAAAATAGGAACGGTGATGAAAGCCTATGGTTATGGCTTAAGCAGGTTGAAAATCAAGATAGAACTTCTGTATACTTCACTAAAACAAGACTAGGTCCTATACCATATAATCTTTATGTATACAAGTCAGCATCATCTGTTAACAGTGCAATGAGTAGAGACTTTGTGAAATTCATAGTTACTGATAAGAGAGCATTAGCTCTAAGAGAACGTCTAGAATATGTTCATCCTGCTGAAGAATTCTTTTTTGTTACTTTGAATGAATTAAAAGATGCTCCTGGTAATTTTCATACAATAAAGAAAGACATGACTATGCCTCTTGTAAGAAAAGCAGTATGGAAGCCATTTCATGGAAAGCATAAAGCAAAGTGCCTTGAAAGATATATTGTTCGTTCTGTTTGCATACAAAGTGCTAGTGATCTTCCATATTTGAGGAGTCTTTCAGATATATGGTTCTTAAACAAGTATTATATTAACTATGACCATGTAGTGATGGATTGTATGGAGTATGGAGGAACTGTTATTAAAGAAACATTTTAAAGAATATGAAGTAGACTGTATTAAATCATTATCATAGATTATTGAACTTTTTTGAATGAAATTTTTTGTAGCTTTGTTAGTTGACCTGACTGTTTATTCATTGCGATTACTAAAGTCACTATACATACTTAATTTATTTCACATGCATTAACATGTATATAGTAAGTTGTTTTCTGAGAGATATGTAATGTGGTTTCAAGAATCCTTTCATTCGTTGATATTTCAAAGGCAAAATCTGCAACATGATATGTGTTAGAAATAGTATATATTTGATAACCTATAATTACTAATTATAATGTAATAAAAAAAGAATTTAACAAAAGAAACATAACAAGTGTATTAAGTTCAGTCAATCTATATATAAATCATACATAGTTGAATATTGTGTTACAATTAAAGATAATCTAAATAACAATGTCAGACAGTGTGTAGAATTTGTACATGTATAATATGTTGTTCACTTTGAAGTGTATGTACAAGATAAGGTAGTCTGCATGGTGTTGCATTATGTTCACTGTGACCATAATATGCAACACCAGATTACCTTATTCTCGTGCCTAGATATCCTCTCAATTAGTAGGTGCCTGCATACAAAAGCATTCTCTGTTATTATCAGACACCAAGATAGCACTTTGAAACATAGTAGACTAAGATTACAAAAACTTAATCGTTATGGTTTTTAAGAATTACAATGTCCCTAGTTAAATCTCACACCTATTTTATTTCACATTAACATGTATATAGTAAGTTATTTGCTGAGAAATATGTGTAATAAGATATCAAGAATCATCTCATTTGTTCATATTTTAAAGGCAAAAAATGTAGCAAGTATAATGTCTTAGTAGTAGTCTTTGATGTGTGAATTACTAATTATAGTACTATAAGAACGAATTTTTAACAACATAAATATACATTAAATAATATATAGTTTATTCATTTCTATTATTGTCATAATATATCTATGAAGAACAAAGATATTGTTTAAAGATTTCATAAATATCACTGATTTATGCACTTATATATACTTGCAGTTGTGTCCCGTTATTAGCAAGGTCATTGGCAACCACAAAGATTTTTACTGTTGGCTTCAGTCTTGATCTACACTTTCGGTTTATTAGCAACCTATTACTTCCTGGCAGTCTCATACTCAGCAGGGACATATCCAGGATTTTAACCAGGGGGTTGCTCATTGGTAATTAATATGACCACGCCTACTATTAGTTAACTATTAATAAATAAGTCTTCTTAATCAAGACACGTGTAATCAGGTGTGGTCTTAATCATAGATAGTATAGACTACGACGTAGTCTATACTATCTATGTCTTAATTAATCTACTACAAACCACACCTACAAAAATTAATAATTTGTACGGTATGTGTAACTTGATGGTCTACACAGCAGTTTAAACAAAACTAGTTACTAGCACTGACAACAGTGCAAACCAACCCCTTCAATTTAATTTTCCAAAACGTGAGTTTGGGAAAACTATAGTATGTCCAAGTTGAGAAGAGCCCCTTATTAAAAAAAAGGTGTTGCATGCATGGAATGTTAGGTGAGGTATTTTCTCACCTAATATATTCAATTAGCACTAAAGCACATTTTAATGTAATTCATTATTTGTTCACGTGAATGTCATGCGAACAGACCACGTTTTCTCTCGTGTTAGTGAAGATGCCAACAGGGAAGAGACTGAAGTCTCAAACAAAGGAGGTTGTTGCGCATGTGTATGACTATAAAATCGTTAAGAGAGCATTTCAGGGTCAGTGGTTTGGGAAGTGGCGTTGGCTGCATTATGACTGTTCCCGGGATCTAGCCTTCTGCCACACATGTGTTACTGCTTTTAAGACGAGCAAGCTGAAACTTTCAAAATGAACACAGGTTAAACATTTTTGGAGAGTTTACATAAGACAATCTGCCTATTGCCTATCTGTTTGTCGCGTTCCGTGTGAAGTCTACTAATTTTGGTGTACAATTTAGCAATTATTAAACATGCATATTACAGTAACAACTAAATCCACCACAAGAAGTATAATGGTATATATTTGTAATTGTTAGCTGTATAATGATTAAGCACTGCCCACTGTCACACCCCTGGCCACACCTCCTGACCACGCCCCTTGGCCGGACCGGTCTAAAAGTGCTTCCTACGGGCCTGTAGTAAGCTCTTTATAACATTATATACATGTAGCTATTTGTTTTCTTTCCATGATAGCCTTTGTGGCAAAATAATAATTTGGCTAGGGGGGTGCTTGAGCACCCTGAGCCCTCCCTGGATACACCCCTGCTTAGTCGTAGCACTTGTAAAGAGTCGTCCCAGACGCCCACTCGCTTGATGGGAAAGTGTATAAAAGGGTTCTCTGCTCCTCAACGCCCAGATAGCTAGCTGCTTAACCACTTTGAAGGATAACAAACTAAGATTCCAGGACTTAATTGTTATTGCTTTTAAGACTTACAATGTCAATGTCAAGTAAGGCATTTATAATATTATATATTCTAAAGTTTATATAATCTTGACCATTTTGTGCAGGTATAAAGCACTGTGTATATATATATATGTTGATAACTTGTGTTGTCATTGTCTGTTCAATTCTAACAATAATCCACGTTCCTCAGTTGAATATATCATATATTGATCCAATTCTGCGTACTGATCCTAAGCTAAACCCCACACCTAACTGTGTTGCTCCTAAATTCTATCCACAAGTACATCTATTACAATATCTCAACCCTTCTATAAATGCTTCATGTGAACTATTATTTAAGGGAGACAAACAAGAGAGACAACGAATTAGAAATGTTTTAAAATCTTGGAAACCTCCTAATGATACTGAAACAATAAAATTAATAAAGGATTGTCAACATATTAGGACAGAATTTATGGATAACTTTTACATATCTGAAACAGAGAGGAACTTTCCTTTGGCTTTTGAAATGCCTATATATTATCAACAAAACTTCTTACTACAACAAATTCGTCTACTCAAGTACTTGTATCGTCCACATAACATATACTGTATTCATATTGATAAAAAATCTCCAAAATGGTGGACAGATGGATTGAGACAATTTACAAAGTGTTTCAATAACATCTTTATATCTACAAAACAAGTACATATTGTTTATTGGTCTGTTTCAATATTAGATGCTCATTTAAGCTGTTTAAAAGATCTTGTTAATGTCACAGCAGATTGGAGATATGTTATAACTCTCAACTCACCAGAGATACCTCTAGTCACTAACAAAGAAATGGTAGATGCCCTCATAAAAATGAATGGTACTAATGTCATGACTAGGGGCAATGATGCCATGAAAAAACGGAACAGGGGTCAAAGCCTATGGTTATGGCGTAAGCAGGTTGAAAATGAAGACAAAATGTCTGTATACTTCACTAAAAAAAGACTAGGTCCTATACCATATAATCTTCATGTATACGTGTCAGCATCATCTGTTAACAGTGCAATGAGTAGAAACTTTGTGAAATTCATAGTTACTGATAAGAGAGCATTAGCTCTAAGAGAACGTCTAGAATATGTTCATGCTGCTGAAGAATTCTTTTTTGTTACTTTGAATGAATTAAAAGATGCTCCTGGTAATTTTCATACAATAAAGAAAGACATGACTATGCCTCTTGTAAGAAAAGCAGTATGGAAGCCATTTAATGGCAAGCATAAAGCAAAGTGTCTTGAAAGATATATTGTTCGTTCCTTTTGTATACAAAGTGCTAGTGATCTTTCATATTTGAGGAGTCTTTCAAGTATATGGTTCTTAAACAAGTATTATATCGACTATGATCATGTAGTGATGGATTGTATGGAGGAACTGTTAATAAAGAAACATTTTAAAGAATATGAAGTAGATTGTATTAAATCATTATCATAGATTATTAAACTTTTTTGAAAAAAGTTATTGTAGCTATGTTGGTTGACCTGACTTTTTATTCATTGCCATTACCATGGATATTATAGACTAGTAAACAGGATTGGAAATTGATAACGTAGTGCGGACATATAATAATAATGGTTATTGTGCTTATTATCACATGTTGAGCAAAAAAGAAATAAGTTAGGCTAGCAATTTTAGTTTCATTCTCTTTTGTTTTGTTTGGAATTGAAAAGGTCAGCTCACAAGGCACTTATAAACCACCTTCCTCAATGGAGGATCTACTTCTGTTCTTGACCGTAGTTTAAGTTTTAAATTTATTATGACTTGAAACATATAACACTCACCATATTGTTCTGGTAAAAATAAAGTATCTCAGGAATTCTATCTATAGTTTCACAATATTTGCTTTTTCTAATAAATTGATGATATCACTCATTCACAAGAATATCTAGTTCCTTCTTAATTATTGGTACTAAAGCGATAACGTGATGTCACACTATAAATTTGAACATTTTGTTTGAGTAATTCTTAAGTTTTTAGCATTATGAACTCACAATGTGTATTCCAAAAAAATCATCAAAGCAGCCATTGATTTGCAAACCCTGGCAATTTATTATAATGAATTACAGCTCCTCTATATACAAGATTTAGCTTACATGGAAAAATTGGATCCACAAGTTATTCAATATGCATTTCAAGAAGGCCCACAAAGCTTCAATTCTCTATACAATTAGCAATACTTTTAAGTTTCATTTAAACTATTAGAACTACATTGACTATATCTAAAACTCATTTCAGCAGACAAGCTATCATTATGAATACTTCTTAATGTTGGTTGAATGAAGGTAATTATTGAGTTTTTTGTCCCTCTGTTAGCTCTTACTACTCTAGGAAGACCTAAATATTTTATTAATTTATATTATAGCTTATTTCATAACTTATACCATTAATTGCTTTTACTGTATCTTAATAGTACTGTACAATAATGTGTGGATCATTGTTAGTACTTGCATATTTCACCCACATAATTCTTCTTGAGTACCTATGTCAAAAAAATTTAAAAATAAAGGAATCATGCATATCAGCAACATACCCATCAATGCAGCCATAAATAGTGATACCAACTGGCTTATATTTATCATAGCAATCACAGTGGCAAATAAAATTTGGACCCTAAAAGTTTTTATAAATTATATTGAAAATATGGCAGATAAATTACTTACCTTACTACAATATATACTTTCTTTCAATCTCTGCCTACTCCTTTCTTGGGAACCTTCTGGATCCATTAAAGGTAACAAAACTATATCTATATCTCTATAATATTATAATCTGTAATAGCTACAATGGACAAATATAAGGCTTAACCTTCTGACATTGAACTGATGAGCACAGCAAAAATCTATTGAATACATTCGTTGTTTTCATGATGTAAATGAAATGGTTCATATTATAAATACAATAATAAATATTACACTCATTTTGTACCATGTATTTTATAGGTAATGTATATATATTAAGTTAATATCTTAAAGTTCCAAGAGAGGAAGGCCTGCACCATCCTCCATATCTATACCACTCCTCCATTTCACTCTAGAACCTTTTAAACACAAGTTTGTTGTATAAATCAACAAGAAAGATAGTCTAGCTCTTGTAGGAAAAACAATGTATATATAATTTACGTTGATGGTACATCATTTTGTCATTATTATTACAATTATTGGATTAGTGTAAATTAATAACCAACATAAAACACAAAAAAACAATTGTCTGTAAAACAAGTTATTTTCTACATCGATTCTAATAAAGAGTGGTAAAATACCATCAAAGAAACAACAATACTACATTAATTGGTAATTTTTAACTAATGGAAATACTGCAACTAATGTAAACCATCCATTTTCCAAACGTTAAAAAGTGAAAATTTTTCTTGTGTATCTGCAAGTACATCTATTACAATATCTCAATCCTTCTATAAATGCTTCATGTGAACAATTATTTAAGGGAGACAAACAAGAGAGACAACAAATTAGAAATGTTTTAAAATCTTGCAAACCTCCTAATGATACTGAAACAATTGAATTAATAAAGGATTGTCAACATATTAGAACAGAATTTATGGATAGCTTTTACATATCTGAAACAGAGAGGAACTTTCCTTTAGCTTTTCAAATGCTCATATATTATCAACAGAACCTCCTACTACAACATATTCGTCTACTCAAGTACTTGTATCGTCCACATAACATATACTGTATTCATATTGATAAAATTCTCCAAATATTCAATATTAGATGCTCATTTAAGTTGTTTAAAAAAACTCGTTAATGTCACAGTACAGCAGATTGGAGATATGTTATAACTCTCAACTTGCCAGAGGGGTGCTTCATGATGTAACTCGACTGATAATTGTCCTATAATGACATCACTATGTGTCATAGAGTTAATAATGTTAGGTTTAGTTTAGTGTTTAGGTGATGTCATCATATATGATGACATCACTATGTGTCATTTCATTATGATATCATCACAGTCAAATTACACCAAGAACCACCCCACTAGAGATACCTCTAGTCATTAACAAAGAAATGGTAGATACACTCATAAAAATGAATGGTACTAATGTCATACCTAGGGGCAATGATGTCATGAAAAAACGGAACAGGGGTCAAAGCCTATGGTTATGGCGTAAGCAGGTTGAAAATGAAGACAAAATGTCTGTATACTTCACTAAAAAAAGACTCGGTCCTATACCATATAATCTTCATGTATACGTGTCAGCATCATTTGTTAACAGTGCAATGAGTAGAGACTTCGTGAAATTCATAGTTACTGATAAGAGAGCATTAGCTCTAAGAGAACGTCTAGAATATGTTCATGCTGCTGAAGAATTCTTTTCGTTACTTTGAAATATTTAAAAGATGTTCCTGGTAATTTTCATACAATAAAGAAAGACATGACTATGCCTCTTGTAAGAAAAGCAGTATGAAAGCCATTTAATGGCAAGCATAAAGCAAAGTGTCTTGAAAGATATATTGTTTGTTCTGTTTGTATACAAAGTGCTAGTAATCTTCCATATTTGAGGAGTCTTTTAGGTATATGGTTCTTAAACAAGTATTATATTGACTATGATCATGTAGTGATGGATTTTATGGATGAACTGTTATTGAAGAGACGTTTTAAAGAATATGAAGTAGACTGTATTAAATCATTATCATAGATTATTGATTTTTTAAATGAAATTCTTTGTATCTTTGTTGGTTGACCTGACTGTTTATTTATTGCCATTACTACAGTCACTATACATACTTAATTTATTCACATGCATTAACATGTATATAGTAAGTTGTTTTCTGAGAGATATATAATGTGGTTTCAAGAGTCCTCCCATTCATTGATATTTCAAAGGCAAAATCTGCAACATGATATGTGTTAGAAATAGTATACATTTGATAACCTAATTACTAAAATAATGTAATAAAAAAAGAATTTAATAAAAGAAACATAACAAGTGTATTAATTAAGTTCAGTCAATTTATATATAAATCACACATAAGTGTATGTACAAGAATAAGATAGTCTGCAAGTTGTTGCATTATGTTCACTGTGACCATAATATGCAACACCAGACTACCTTATTCTTGTGCCTAGATATCCACTCAATTAGTGGGTGCCTGCATACAAAAGCATTCTCTGTTATTATCAGACACCAAGATAGCACTTTGAAACATAGTAGACTAAGATTACAAAAACTTAATTGTTATGGTTTTTAAGAATTACAATGTCCCTAGTTAAATCTCACACCTATTTTATTTCACATTAACATGTATATAGTAAGTTATTTGCTGAGAAATATGTGTAATAAGATATCAAGAATCATCTCATTTGTTCATATTTTAAAGGCAAAAAATGTAGCAAGTATAATGTTTTAGTAGTAGTCTTTGATGTGTGAATTACTAATTATAGTACTATAAGAACGAATTTTTAACAACATAAATATACATTAAATAATATATAGTTTATTCATTTCTATTATTGTCATAATATATCTATGAACAACAAAGGTATTGTTTAAAGATTTCACTGTCAAAATTGATTTGTTGATTTAACCAATGTATTGTTGTACAGGTTGCAGGTAGCAAACTAATATGATATGAAAAGAGATATAACATTTTTTTTATTACTAATAAATATAATATTAATAATATTAGTAATCAAAACAGTGTTATGTTTACTTTCACATCATATTAGTTCGCTACCTGCAACCTGTATAACAATATATTAGTTAAATCAACAAATCAATTTTGACAGTGTTCATAAATATCACCGATTTATGCACTTATACTTGCAGTTGTGTCCCGTTACCAAGGTTATTGGCAACCACAAAGATTTTTACTGTTGCAATTGGCTTCAGTCTTGATCTACATTTTTGGTTATATTAGCAACCTATTATTTCCTGGCAGTCTCTAGCACTTGTAAAGAGTCGTCCCAGACGCCCACTCGCTTGATGGGAAAGTGTATAAAAGCGCTCTCTGCTCCTCAAAGACCAGATAGCTAGCTGCTTAACCACTTTGAAGGATAACAAACTAAGATTCCGGGACTTAATTGTTATTGCTTTTAAGACTTACAATGGCAAGTAAGGCACTTATAATATTATATATTCTAAAGTTTATATAATCTTGACCATTTTGTACAGGTACAAAGCACTGTGTACAAATATATATGTTGATAACTTGTGTTGTCATTGTCTGTTCAATTCTAACAATAATCCATGTTCCTCAGTTGAATATATCATATATTGATCCAATTCTGTGGACTGATCCTAAGCTAAACCCCACACCTAACTGTGTTGCTCCTAAATTCTATCGATATCCACAAGTACATCTATTACAATATCTCAATCCTTCTATAAATGCTTCATGTGAACGATTATTTAAGGGAGACAAACAAGAGAGACAACGAATTAGAAATGTTTTAAAATCTTGGAAACCTCCTAATGATACTGAAACAATAAAATTAATAAAGGATTGTCAACATATTAGGACAGAATTTAAGGATAACTTTTACATATCTGAAACAGAGAGGAACTTTCCTTTAGCTTTTGAAATGCCTATATATTATCGCCAAAACTTTTTACTACAACAAATTCGTCTACTCAAGTACTTGTATCGTCCACATAACATATACTGTATTCATATTGATAAAAAATCTCCAAAATGGTGGACAGATGGATTGAGACAATTTACAAAGTGTTTCAGTAACATCTTTATATCTACAAAACAAGTACATATTGTTTATTGGTCTGTTTCAATATTAGATGCTCATTTAAGCTGTTTAAACGATCTTGTTAATGTCACAGCTGATTGGAGATATGTTATAACTCTCAACTCACCAGAGATACCTCTAGTCACTAACAAAGAAATGGTAGATACACTCATAATAATGAATGGTACTAATGTCATGCCTAGGGGCAATGATGTCATGAAAAATAGGAACGGTGGTCAAAGCCTATGGTTATGGCTTAAGCAGGTTGAAAATCAAGATAGAACTTCTGTATACTTCACTAAAAAAAGACTAGGTCCTATACCATATAATCTTCATGTATACGTGTCAGCATCATCTGTTAACAGTGCAATGAGTAGAGACTTTGTGAAATTCATAGTTACTGATAAGAGAGCATTAGCTCTAAGAGAACGTTTAGAATATGTTCATGCTGCTGAAGAATTCTTTTTTGTTACTTTGAATGAATTAAAAGATGCTCCTGGTAATTTTCATACAATAAAGAAAGACATGACTATGCCTCTTGTAAGAAAAGCAGTATGGAAGCCATTTCATGGCAAGCATAAAGCAAAATGTCTTGAAAGATATATTGTTCGTTCCTTTTGTATTCAAAGTGCTAGTGATCTTCCATATTTGAGGAGTCTTTCAGGTATATGGTTCTTAAACAAGTATTATATTGACTATGATCATGTAGTGATGGATTGTATGGAGGAACTGTTATTAAAGAAACATTTTAAAGAATATGAAGTAGACTGTATTAAATCATTATTATAGATTATTAAACTTTTTTTAATAAACTTTTTCGTAGCTTTGTTGGTTGACCCGACTGTTTATTTAATGGCAGTGCCAAAGTTAGAATACCATACTTTAATGAGAATTTAATATTATATCCTGGAACCTTAAATATCAGAGCTTAAATGTATTAATTTCACATTTAAACTCCATTACTACTGATATATTCTAGATACTTTATTTATTTCACATTAACATGTATATAGTAAGTTATTTGCTAAGAGATATTTAATATGGTTTCAAGAATGCTTTCATTTGTTGATATTCAATGCAAAATATGTAACAACAATTTGTATAACTTTGACAACCTGTTATCAAAGTAACCGTTTCATTATTTTTGTCTTCAGTCTTAAACCACTTTGTTTATCAACGATTCTTAATTATTCACTTTGAAGTGACCACATCATGATGAGATCAAGTGTCCATTTATTTATTAGTGATCTCTATTTTTGTACTAATTATCCTCACATACAATAATAGATAAGTCATATGGTGAGGATTTGAAAATGATGCACTTGTTACTAAAAGTATTAAACACTCTTCCACACCAAATGCTGCAATATATAAGTCACTGTTCTAGTCATGGTTGTTGCCTTTTATAGAGTTTAAAATAGTTATGTTATACTATGTTATATTGAAGTAGCACCACAACTATAGTACTTGTGAGTCAAAAATAATAAGCATGATTAATGATCATGAATATCGTTAAGTCAGTAGGTGGGTCTGTACTGTGTCATAATGGTGTCTTCCAATGATAATAATACTAGTTCGTCTCTGATGATGGAATTAAAGAAAAGATGGTTTTTAATTGCTATTGTATTAGTAATAATTTCAGCTAATATCTATCCAAATTTAGGAGCAAAATATGGTAAGTGTATTATGAATTTTAAATGAATATTAGGAGCTAGTGTTGAATTAATAAGAGGGTGTGGTATTAATACTTCACTTATTTTTCTAGGTCCTCTTAGACCAGAGATTACTATTAAATACATTGCTGTCTCTTTAATATTTTTTAACAGTGGATTATCACTTCAAACTGAGGTAAGATATATTAATTTAGTAGATCTACTAATAAGAAGTTTCATGTAGTCAGCTCCTTCCAAGAAGTGGGACTTTTTGATGGAGGGGCTGGTTACATGAGACTAGTAATGAATGCTGTAGTAAAGTTAATAGATTGAAAATCATAATATTATTTTAATGTTAGATATTCTATTACATGTACAATTAGTTAAAGATTGCCATGCATACCATATATGGTAGTGATTATATGTTATTATTAGGAGTTACAGCGAGCACTAGGTCAAGTCAAACTGCATCTTTTCATACAATGTTATACTCTTGTGTTAATACCACTTGTCATTTATCTACTGGTACATTTACTAACATTCCTTGATGTCATGGAACCAGTATTTTTACAAGGGTAAGTTCTGATGGCTTTAGTGGCCTATTGGTAGATCTAGATAGTCTACTAAAATCGATATTAACTCTCTATTGATCCACTGATATTAACTCTCTATTGATCCACTAATATTGATATTAACTCTCTATAGATCCACTAATATTGATATTAACTCTTTATTATCAATAGTTTACAAGTAGTTGGATGTATGCCTCCTCCTGTCTCATCAGCTGTCATCCTTACAAAATCTGTGGGTGGAAATGAGGTGGGTGTGGCTTCATCAGCAATCGTTACATATTTATTACAGGCTGCTGCTATTTTTAATTCTGCTATGGGTAGTTTTTTGGGGATCATTTTTACTCCTATCCTCCTCCTTGTTTTCGTATGTTAAACTTGTTTTATAAACCAGTTTGTTCTGATGAGCCTGTACCTCTAATAGGTTGGCACAACAACCACAATCCCTTTTGTTTCTATTTTCACTCAACTCTCAATGACAGTACTTCTTCCTTTGATTCTAGGGCAAGTAAGCCACGCCTACTTATGAGATATCGTTTTATGTTTTTAACAGGTAACTCGGCTGTTTATAAAAGATTGGTTAGAAGAGAGAAAACCTCCATTTGGAACTATTAGCAGGTATTAAAATAATTAATATGTATGATGTATCCATTTGTACTCTATGCATCCATTTTCTTTCTCATGTGTCCATTTAGTTGCATTCTTTTATTGATAATTTACACAACATTTTGTGACACATTCAAAAGTGAGTGCATCATTTATTACATGTACATGTACTATATGTACATGTACATGTACTATATGTACATGTACATGTAGTATATGTACATGACATGTACTATATGTACATGTACATGTACTATATGTACATGTACTATATGTACATGTACATGTACTACATGTACATGTACTATATGTACATGTACATGTATTATATGTACATGTACATGTACTACATGTACATGTACTATATGTACATGTACATGTACTATATCTATCTATTATTTAGAAGCTGACTCAAATTTCTCTCTCATGAGTGTTTTAGGTGTTGCTATATTAGGTAAGTAGATTACCATAATAACGTACACCTCTCTCTCTCTCTCTCTCTCTCTCTCTGATGCAGTTATTCTTACACAGATAATGTTTATTTCTTTAGCTACTATACTATCAACATTGTAAGTATCATTATAATTATAAAACATAGAAAAATTTATAAAATAAACAGTATTACTTCTTTCACTAAAAAAGATCGCATTGCAATCTTTTTCTGCTCAACTCACAAATCATTAACACTTGGTAAGTCCTAGAAATAGAAACCACACTATTATACAGTAATAAAAGAATAAATGTACATGTATTATACATGTATGGATGTAAAATTAATGTACATATATTATTTAGGTATTCCTATATTGAAAATTGTGTTTACAGAGTCTCCTCATTTAAGTGCGTATTCATTGCCCCTTCTCATATATCATCCAACGCAAATCCTCCTTGGGAGTTTTCTAGTTCCTTTTTTACAGACGTGGGTAAAAGAGGAACCTCCCATGTCTCCAACTAAAGTGACTTCACCTGCTTAATAATATCATGTCTTGATAACATGTAAAGTTGTTTATAGAAATAAATTTTTGTAAGTATACGGACTTATGAATTTAATTAAATTTTACGGCCATTACATTCCTGTACAAATTTCAGAATGTTTCCGTATACATCCGTATACTCAACGTGCGATAATGAGATTCAATCCAAAATGGCTGAAAACAGAGAGGATGAAACAAGAGACGCTGACAAACGACCGCCATTGTCCCAGACATCAACTGAACTACAACCTGTCCTCCAACCGACTGTTCTTACTGCCTTTGTAGCAGGAATAGCATTAGCTAACTTTAACAAGAATTTATTAATGGGATTTATACTTGGAGGACTGGCTGGAGTGTACGTCCAACAGACTTATCCATTCCAGTTACCTAACGTTAAGACCACGTGGTATAGATTGAAGGAGAAATGGCGGGAAAGTCACGAAAGGACCAAAAAATCTTAAAGACGCTGTTTATTATTAATATTACAACAATTATCATTAAAATGATTAATGTTGTTATATAATTAATTTTACAAGTGATAATCGGCACATGTTCTTAGAAAAACAATTTATTTTGTCTCTTCAAAAAATTGTATAAGACTTTCCAAATCACAGTCATCTAAAAGTGATAACAATTGAGGCACTTTCTGTTTAACGTTAACACTCTATAAATGGAAGATAGACATCATACCAAATAATGGAACTAAAACAAATCACATTATACTTCTAATGTATATATACTTACTTTAAAAGCTCCTCTATCCATAAATAGATCAGTGATAAGAGCTATAACAATATATTATAATGTAATGCATTATAATTATACCTTCTTACCATATAATCTATCAATCATAGAAGGTTGACGTTTAATCTCATCTTGTAGTGAAGAAGCATTCTCTAAATATAATAAATTCCTTAAACAATAAAACTAACACAATTCTATCACTATATCACTTAATACTGAACTGACCTAGTATAAATTGACATTGTGGTGAGAGAAAACTCACATCACCTTCATGAATTTTAAGCTCTTGTAATGCTTCTATCAACTGAACATTTTTAGCTAACATAAGTTGTTCCTCAAGTCGAGGGTGAAGTAATCGCAACATATGAGGCATAGTAGCATCATTGATTTCTTTAGAGATAATAGTAATATTTCTAAATTTAATTTATTAAGTTTTACCATGAGTGATTTTAATTGATATTTTCTTTTTCGTTGCTTCTTTTGAAATGACCTCTTTGATGACAGATATTGTGGATAAATTATCAGATTTAAACTCAGCTTCACGTTGTCTAGAAGAGATAATGATATGGTCCAAAGTATAATGCCTAGTATTACCTGTAAGAACATTGTAATTGAGTTTTGGTAAATGCTGATTTAAACTGTATAATGACATTCTCTACATCAGGAGCACGATCTGGGACACCAGGGAGACAGAAAGCAATCCAAGAATGGATGTCTGAGAGAGAGAAAGATCCTGCTACTCTGAGTGTGTTACAAGGAAGTGTAGTGTCAAAGGAATGAACTCTTTGATGAAGAGAAAGGGGCTTTATTTGGTATGAGCGTAGCCGAGCTGATCGAGGCTGTAATTGAGGGGTTATGTATGCATTGAGGACACCATATTGACCCTCTATGGAACGGACCTAAAATAATAGAAAAGAATTTAAAGTATTTGCATGTTAAACTTACTTTAACTTCCAATCTGTTAGTGTTATTACAACGAAAGGTAGCCAATAAATAGTTATTATTCTGTAATAAATATTCAGTAATTATTGTACTCCATAACTTAAAACAAGTAAGAAATAACAGAGATACTTTCTTACATCTGTGTCTGGTGGTGTGTAACTTATAACTGCTGAACTCTTATCAATTTCTTGTAGATCTATTGGTACATTACACTGTAGTACAACAATGTCTAATGGAACCTAAATGAAAAAGAAAAATGTTTCTCTCTCTCTCTCTCTCTCTCTCTCTCTCTTTCTGTACCTGCGTCTCTATTGCCAGAGTGTACCATGCCTCATCTTGGTTCAGTGTGAACTGATCATTAAGGGGAAATTGAGGCAGAGCTGATAGTGTAGCCACACCCCCTTCTTTAACCATTGTTTGATATTGTTGATGAGCTGTGCCAACTTGTGACTCCAATCGAGATATCTCAGCTCTGGAAGAGAGAGAGAGAGAGAGAGAGAGAGAGAGAGAGAGAGAGAGAGAGAGAGAGAGAGAGAGAGAGAGAGAGAGAGAGAGAGAGAGAGAGAGAGAGAGAGAGAGAGAGAGAGAGAGAGAGAGAGAGAGAGAGAGAGAGAGAGAGAGAGAGAGAGAGAGAGAGAGAGAGAGAGAGAGAGAGAGAGAGAGAGAGAGATTCAAATAACAATGTCATTTCTTAACATACTTTAATACATCTAATTTCTCTTGTACTTCACTTGATATTGTTTGAGTTTTATGGCCAGTATCTTTACATAGTCCATATATTTGTCCACTATAAGTTGATACTAACACTTCACTACTAGAAGATCCAACTAATCCACCACAAACACTTGTTATACTCTCATTAAATGCCTAATGAAATAACATAATTAATTTATAGAATACCTTTAATTTTTTACATGTGTAAATTGGATTCTAGGCTGATAGTTCTCATCCATAGAATATATCTCAACAATACCATCATTTCTTCCTAATATAATATCAGGAATCCCAGTACCGGAAATATCATGACCTGCTATACTAACAATACCTAGATATAAAATATATACATTTATAATATAATTATTGTTTAATATAAAAGGAACATTACTCCATTAGTGAGTGCAATGTCTTCAATATAGAAAGTATTCATCAATACTTCTAACTATAATAAGTAGTACCAGCTGTTAGTATGACAAACATTCTTAACACAATTTCACTATTAAAAACATCATTTATAACATTTCTAATACAACATTCTTTTACTGAGATTTAAATAAATTTTATTATTTTAAATTCAAAAGTACCAACCAATTCTTTCAAAAGATACTTTCATAAATGTTTATAGAGTCACACGAACAAATGTTATACTCAATAAACAACTGGTATTCATATTATGTTAATATACTCACAATAATAATAAGTGTTATCAATTGTATGCCATCTGCCTTGTCACATCAATATAGACACAAGGTGTCATTAACTACATAGTGAAACATGAGGGAGGCTATTTCTTATCATAACAGAATTGCTGGTAAGAAATATGTCATGTATGGACTATATTATTGTCTTAATGACTATTGATGTGGTCATAACTGCCCACTCTTTTGATTAACAGGAGCTTCCTCCCAGACATACCTCCATATTTGTGTTCATTGAGCATGTCCCAACAATACTCTGGAGCATCACTAAATGGATTAATAGATAGATCAATGGATGAATAGATAAATAGATGGATGTATGGACAAAAGAATGGATTGATGACTGGACAGATGGTTGGTTAACTCACTTGTGAATTTTCACAAGTCCTAGACGTCCATCTTGTGTTCCATAAAGGACACCACAGCTCTTGTCTCCTATGTAACACATGTCACTATGACAACCAATACTATGTAACCATAGTAACCATGTACCTCCATCATTTTCACTCAATTCAACTACACTAGGTGGACCAGCAACTTCTAATTCGTACAACAATTCAGACCCCTAATAATTAATTATTAATTAACAAATAATGGTAAAACTCCACCCACTTTTAATACTCTCAAGGCACAATCATGACATGCTAGAACAGGAATCAACCTGTTAGAACTATCCATAGGTAGACAGAGGAGAGAATTAATCATATCAGATGAGAGATAATAGTCAGTGTCCTGGCAATCCAAGTAATGATTGTAGACGTATGAACCAGAAATAAGAAGATGGCTACCTTCTACCCACCTTAAGAAAGAGATATGATTACGTAATTGTCATGTGACTATACTATAGTGTCATGTGATTGTAATGTGACTACATTGTAGTGTCATGTGATTTCTTACAAGCTACGTATTGGTTCTGTAAGATTGCTATCGAAAGTTAAGAATTGCTTTCCTTTTTTAGTGAATGCTTTTACTTCAGCTCCAGCTGAAATGAAGATACGATCATTTGGAGAGCCAGGAACACCATCTATGGAATGGACACATACATTAATGTTATGGATACACAGTTAAATGGATGGAAGTTTATGGATGAGTACACATTTAAAAGGACAAACTTAGTTGTAAACTAGATATAGCAGGTCCAGGTAGAGTTTTAAATATCTGTTGAGTATCACCTCTCCTCATCCCAAAACAAGTGAGAACGCCATTATGGTCGCCAATAGCAACCTATCTCATCAAATATTCATTTAAATGGTGATATTAATTGCTTTACTCACTTTTTGAACACTTTTTCTTACAGGAGGGAGGAGTTTCATACAATTGGGTGATGTAGCGTTAACCTAAGATAGATAAATGGACAGATAAATAAGTTAATAGACAGATAGATAAGTTAATGGACAGATAGATAAGTTAATGGACAGATAGATAAGTTAATGGACAGATAGATAAGTTAATGGAAAGATAAATAAGTTAATGGACAGATAGATAAGTTAATGGACAGATAAATAAGTTAATGGACAGATAAGTTAATGGACAGATAAGTTAATGGACAGATAGATAAGTTAATGGACAGATAGATAACTTAATGAATGGACAATATGAATTTGGAAATAATGTTAGATATTCTAATTTTGTTAGTATATTTACATCAACATAACCCCAAACAATTGAACTGTTACTTTATATAGTCCACTAATGGTATTACAATACAAGCTACCTTCCTAATTTTTACAAACACACTCTCCAATACAATTATAACATGGCCATTACTCTACTTGGCCCAAGTTACCAACATCAACAAGAGTTTGTGGTCAGACAAGCTCTTTGAACAATATACTATGGAATGCTTCAAACACCCATATGCATGAAGTAATCTACTAGTTAGAGTAGAGTAATTGCCTTGTATGGTCAAAAAGAGTTGTAACTATAAATAGATCACAACCAAGTTTAATTAAAAAAAGCTTGCAGTATACCATATATGGGCATAAATTGTGATTCTTAATTTAGATAACCAATAATGATACTAAATTTAAATACCACAGTTGTAGTCATGGCAACTTACATCATATTAAGGCATGGTTTATCCATATATGGGCATGCTATTTTTAGCAGTAGTTATTAATAGACCAGGCTATAGTACTATTTCACAAATATGTCATTGTGATTAAATAACTTAAATATTTTTATCCTCTAAATTGTAATTATGGAGTTACTAAAATTTATTATCGATTTTAATTACAAGTTTAAAATTAGGTTTAAATATATTGTACATGTATATAACATAGGTGTATCACATTACATTACCATGTTGTGCAGTAACTAAATCATGTATTAAAGGTTAATGATAGTATTAGTTAGTGTATATATGTGATTATAAATACAAAAATGGTACCTAATGCGCAAACAGATTTTGAACGAATGCTTGTTGATAAATTGCTATACAACCATCTTGAATAGGAAGTTATTAAAATGCAGTATGTGACAAGCCAAATGATTGGCCTTTATGAATACCAAATTATATTGATTTCCGGCTCAAGATGGAGACGTAGTAACTGTTTCTATATAGCATTTGTTCAAAATTCATTTACGCGTTAAGTATCATTTTCGTATTTATGGTCCTATATATATAATTATTATAATGCCATTACTACATGTAGTGATATACCCATTATATTGTGGTAGTTGATGTATCTTTGATCTATACTTGTATTTACATAATACAGGTCATATTACTAGAAGCTGTTGCCAAACTGTAGTGTCTATTATGTAATAACACAACTATAAAGGAACTTATGAGGTCCTGTTGTTGTAGGATTATTGTTCTAATTAAAGCGCAATAACTTGCTAGCCACGCCCCCATCACCCCACTACAATGTTTGTGGTTTGCATTTAAACTTGTTAAAGTAGGTAATCTTACCTGATTATAAAAGATTGGAGACAGTTGTATATCCATTACTGAACTAGTTCTTTTATGGACGAAATTAGCTTAACAAAGAGAGAGCAGAGCTCGTAATGTTTTCAGTAGGAGGACATGTGTTGCTAGGTAACGGGATATCCGGATCACGTGGTCCTATCGACGAAATTAATAGGTCCGAATCTTCTTTTGTTTGCAGTAGTTATCGTCGACTCTCTTTTCTTGCGTTTGCCGTTATACCCGTCCCACGTCGTGCGCCTGTTCGTTTATTGCAGTAGCTAATCCCTTCATTGGTAAGCTGAAATATCATATGCAATATTACATAGCTAGTAATTCTAATGGTCTGCTATGTCAGTAATATAAAAAACTGCATTCATTGAAGTAATGTATTTTATTTGCATGGCTATAAGAAAATGGAGCAAAAATATCTTGATAAATTTACATTTTTTCTGTTACTGCAGCAATATAGTAGTTGTTTTTATTTTTAAATTAAAAGAAAAAGTAGTTTTTCTTTAAAAAGAAAGCATCCAAAACATTCCTTTATTAATTGTCCAATTTCTATTCATAAAATTATATTAGTGACAACCTTTTTACCTAATGAGAAACTGATTCTAACTAATTGAATGGTTCCTGTGAAAGCATTGTAAATGGTCTTCCAATAATTAATACAACAATTTAGAGAATGTACTCTCAGCTATTCTAGTGGTATAGACAATAACAGAGTATACTAGCTAGAGATGGGTACAAGGAATGATTGTTTATAATATACTCTTTTAAAATTTGTCAACAATTAATTCCAAATGGGAAAATGATTTTTTAAACCTACCAATCATCTTGTTAATTCATAATAGTTGAATATATGAAGTATACCTTTATACCACCTAGTCCACCTGTATATACTGTGGTTATTATATGTAAACTAACTATAAATTAACCACAAAGATCAAAGTACAAGTTCTGAACTGTGCTGAGAAATGTAGATAATATGTGTTAAGATTTAATGTTTAGATATCAAAGGTGTCATTGTCTTTCTCTCTTTTATTGTTATTATTATTTGTGGTTTTGTTGAGCTATTACTGTAGTCAATGACATATAACAGTCTCAAAGGAAGTGTTATATTGATGTAATAAAGGATGAGAGACTCAGCCACCTGGTGTCCTTTTTATTGACTAGAAATAACTGGTTTACCCTAGAGAGGAGCATAACGAAATCATGTCCACCTCTAGAGAATTTGTTAAGAAAATTTGAAACCACAGTAACTTAGAACATACTGGTTTGTATATACTAGTGAACATCAGTACTTACCAGTGATCTAGGATAGCTACCATTAGTAAGCTCTAGACTAGTGAACATCAGTACTTACCTCATTGACATAGGATAGCTATCATTAGTAAAGTCTAGACTAGTTAACATCAGTACTTACTACAGTGACCTAAGATATCTACCATTAGTAAGCTCTAGACTAGTGAACATCAGTACTTACCACAGTGACCTAGGATAGCTATCATTAGTAAAGTCTAGACTAGTTAACACAAGTACTTACCACAGTGACCTAAGATAGCTACCATTAGTAAGCTCTAGACTAGTGAACATCAGTACTTACCACAGTGACCTAAGATAGCTACCATTAGTAAGCTCTAGACTAGTGAACATCAGTACTTCCACAGTGACATAGGATAGCTACCATTAGTAAGCTCTAGACTAGTGAACATCAGTACTTACCACAGTGACCTAGGATAGCTACCATTAATAAGCTCTAGACTAGTTAACACAAGTACTTACCACAGTGACCTAAGATAGCTACCACTAGTAAGCTCTAGACTAGTGAACATCAGTACTTACCACAGTGACCTAGGATAGCTACCATTAGTGAGCTCTAGACTAGTGAACATCAGTATTTACCACAGTGACCTAAGATAGCTACCACTAGTAAGCTCTAGACTAGTGAACATCAGTACTTACCACAGTGACCTAAGATAGCTACCACTAGTAAGCTCTAGACTAGTGAACATCAGTACTTACCACAGTGACCTAGGATAGCTACCATTAGTGAGCTCTAGACTAGTGAACATCAGTATTTACCACAGTGACCTAGGATAGCTACCATTAGTAAGCTCTAGACTAGTGAACATCACTATTAAATCATTGTTTTTAATTTATCTCTACAATAACACGTAGGCTGGCACAAGTGTATGTTAATTTTAAAAATGACATTCATTTGTTAAGCTAAACTTTAACACTAATATATGTTATCTTTCCCACGTACAAGTACACAATTTTGTCATTCAACCATAAAAGGACACATTTGAACAAGCCTCATAGAAAGTACACACACTGAGCTCCATTAGTCTATATTGTATATAACATTTACTATAGCTATATTGAAATCAATATCTTTTAATAAAGAACTATATATATATACATGTATTTATATATGTATATATGTGTATGTGTGTGTGTGTGCTTGCTTTAAGGATGTTCAGTTTGTGTATGTTCCCTCAGTGTATGCTATACAACTAACGTGTTATTAGATAGCATATTTCCTTATATGGACAACAATGATAAAAGTCAATTTGAACAGCGTAAACATTTACGTACGATATGATTATATATCATTATGTTAATATTTGCTGTTTTTGAGACTTGCCATAACTTTATAAACTATAATGTCCATTGTCAGAACAGTGTTCACCTATTATTGAATGAGTTATCATTTAAATATATAGACATAAGTACTATATTTTTAATATATTATATTTCTACTATTAATTTACTCATACACTAGTACTACTAATGCTCAATAATTCTAGAAGCATTTTGAAGGCAGCCCTTATCATTGAATTTAGTGATTTGTAATAGTACTCTTATCACAACTCATACTTTTCATGTGTACCATCTTTGACCATATATGGTCATGAGGGTAAAAGTCTTGGGTCATCTGGTCTACACCTTGTAACATGTTATGTACTGAATAATATCAGTGGAATGTGTCTTGGATTGAGGTATGTTCAAGTGAAAACAAGTGTTGAACAAACACACACTGTCTTCAGTAGTACCACGAACACAAATGACATCTGTCTGGCTGATATACTGATGTAATATCATGTATTGATGTTGTCTGTGATAACTAGTTCCCGTTTATGTTTGTGGTTGTTGTTGTCTCATTAATAAGTGCAAAATTAAGGGACTTCCTCTTTTTGTTGGACTAGTGTCATCATGGCTGATAGTGCAGATCCTAAACCAGAGGAAACCCCTAAGACTGAAGAGCAACCCGAGACTACTAATGAAGGTATCGATCCATCATTCATCTAGTTGTCCATTTACCCATATGTTTATCCATTCATCTATTCATTCATTGATTCATTTCAGAAACAAAAACTGAAGAGACACCGGCAGCTGCCGAAACTGAGCAACCAAAAACTGAAGAACCAAAGACGGAGGAACCTGCAGCCGAGGGAGAAGGTGAACCAAAGACTGATGCACCAGCAGGAGAAGGAGAAGTCACTGAAGAGACACCAGCAGGTGAGTGTATTTCAATACATTACGTGATAAAATGGTTTCTATAGCAACTGGTGGTGAAGAAGAACAGCCAAAAGCTAAACCACAACCTGAAGATCGTAAAGTTGTCCATGAAAATTTTGTCACAAGGAAAAGTAAGCCACACCTACTTTTGTTTGCTACATATTTGTCTCCGATCTTTAGGTACAATGTTAGGATTTATCAAAAAATACAAGAGAGAATTTCTCTCTCTTGAGTATGAAGGCGAACATCTTAGATCATTCAAGGATGAGAGTAAAAGAAAAGTTCAACTCAATTTTCCTATGGCTGTAAGTCATTATTATCTTTTGTTGTAGAATTATATTTCTCTGTCTCTAGACTTGTGCATTTGTTGGACCACGTAGTGATGAACATGCAAATGCTGGATGGCCAGCTGATGCTGCAGCAGATTGCTGTTTTGTTCTACGCAACAACAGAAACAATTTTGTCTACTTAATTGCTGAAAATGCTGATGGAGCAAAGTAAGAATTAGTTAGTATTACTAATAATATTTATTATTATTATTATTATTATTATTTTAGAGCATGGGTTGAGAAATTAGAAGAAGCTAGACAGAAATTCTACAAGGTATATTTTGACTTTAAAACATAGAAATAATACAATAATATTGTCTTAAAAGGAACCAGAGCAGAAACCACCAGCTGAAGAACCCAAACCCAAAGAGGAAGCAGCGCCTACTGCCACTGAGGAAGCTAAAACAGATGAGACACCGGCTGAAGAGCCCAAGGCTGAGGAGACGACAGAAACAACTCCTCAAGAACCACCTAAAGAAGAAGCTACTCCAGTAAGTAGTACATGATAACTAGTTTGTGTGTAAACTAGTTACTGGATTATTCAACTGTACTCATTTCTCAATGATATTAGGTTACTACAGAGGCTGAAGTGACGGAAACTAAGGCAGAGGAACAACCTCCTGCAGAAGAGAAAAAAGAAGAGGAACCAAAACAAGAGGAGACACCAGCTGAGGAGCCTAAACCAGCGGATCCTGAACCAGAGGAGAGTACACCAGAGGAGACTAAACCAGAGGAGAAGGAGGAGCCACCTAAGGAAGAAGGTAAGGTGTATGATTAGACTATGGACATATGTAAAACAAATGGATGCATAAAGACTAAAATGGATAAATAAATATTCTCTTTTTTAGCCGAGACACCAGCTGATGGAGGTGACCAGTAAATTACTTTATTTGTGTCAACTTGTTTTACGAATACTACACACAAGAACAATCTTCTTTTACGATCTCATAATGTCTCATGCCTCCTGTAATTAGTTAATAATCAATTAATTATGTACAATAATTAGTTTCTCTTTAATGATGTGCTCGAGATGTCAATTAATGCTCATTTTAGAATTCCAAATTAAAATTAGGAAATTATATTTTTGCACATTTAATGAAATCACATTTTCAAATTATTTGATAATATGAAATTTTTCAGGACTTTCAACTTAATTTTATATTCATTATCATTTAATCATTGAATTGACATTTTCCCTAATAAAATTTTGGAGTGTTTTATTGTTTTTGTTTATATAAAATAAATCTCTCGAAAAAACTGTTAATTTTCTATTATTAATTAAAATTATAGCGGGTCAGTATGATCAATGAATCTCGTTACTAGCTATTGCAAATTTTAACCCTTTGTATACTAGGAAGATTTCAGGTTTCACCATTTAATATTTAGTGTCATGACAAGGCGACGTACTAGTTCTAGAATAGCTGCATTAGAGAAATATGATCATCTACTAACAAAAACTATTTTGTCGTACCAAGTAAGATCACATTTCATACCAGTCTCCTCTTATGTCTCACCTTTCTCCTTCTCTCTCTCTAGGATCCAGTAACCGGTCTTCTTCCTCCATTTATTACAAAAGATGGTGTGGTTGGTGGGAAATTTGCCGGCCATGCTTGGGTACGTGATAATGTATACTGTGTCCTCTCAATATGGGGGATGGCATTAGCTTATAAGAGCAATGGGGAAGGAGATGAAGATCGACGAAGAGCTAATGAACTAGAAAAGGTAAGAACTAAATATTAATGATAATTATATATAATTATAGGGGCTCTATAATAACCCCTTTATATATAAATATATATGTATATATTGTGTTGTTCAGGGATAGTACATATGATGTATGTATGGTACTTTAATGATCTAATTATAGGGGCCCTATACTAGATCTTACCATAATATACCTATTCTAATTATAGATGTTTTAATATTATTTCTTTCTATTATTTAGAGTGCTGTCAAAGTAATGCGTAGTGTGTTACTGTGTATGTTAAGACAAGTCAGTAAAGTAGAAATGTTTAAGAAAACATTGAAAAGAGAATTCTCACTTCATGCTAAATATAACATGAGTAAGGAAATAGAATGGACGGATGAATAAATAAATGGACGAATGAATAGATAGACTAATGGATGAATGATTAACATATTACAAAATGGATATATGAATTTCATTTTCTAGAGACTTGTGGTACAGTAGTTGGAGATCATGAATGGGGACATTTACAAATTGATGCTACATCTTTGTTTCTATTGATATTAGCACAAATGACAGCCTCTGGTATTTCTATATGTAGTTATATATATATTACTTATCATAATAGGTCTACAAGTCATATATACATTACTTATTATAATAGGTCTACAAGTCATATATACATTACTTATCACAATAGGTCTACAAGTCATATATACATTAGATGAAGTGGCTTTTGTACAAAATCTTATTTTCTATATTGAGACTGCTTATCGTACATCAGTGAGTTATTCTGACCACGCCTATTTATTTGATGACCACACCCCTAGGATTATGGTATATGGGAGAGAGGAGATAAAACTAACCATGGACAGACTGAGTTGAATTCTACGTCTATTGGAATGGCAAAGGTGAGATTAGCAGGATTAGGTTGTCTATTCTCTCTCTGTCTCTCTCTGTCTCTCTCTCTCTCTCTCTCTCTCTCTCTCTCTCTCTCTCTCTCTCTCTCTCTCTCTCTCTCTCTCTCTCTCTCTGTAGGCAGCACTCGAGGCCATGAGTGGTTTAGACTTATTTGGTTCAAAAGGTGGTCCCTCATCAGTGATTCATGTATTAGCAGATCAAGTGGCCCAATGTAATACTAAGCTAACATCACTGTTACCAAGAGAGTCCAGTTCTAAAGAGATAGATGCTGGGCTATTAACAATTATTGGATTTCCAGCATTTTCTGTTGAGAACAATGATTTAATATTGGAAACTAAACAACAAATACAGAATAAGTTACAAGTGAGAATGGATAGATAGTGACAGTGAATGGATGGATAGTTTGAATGAATAGATAGATAACTGTATAAATGGATAGATAAACTGTATAAAAGGATTGATAACTGTATAAATGGATAAATAAACTGTATAAATGGATAGATAACTGTATAAATGGATAAATAATTAAATAT
Organism: Xestospongia muta; assembly: GCA_963693285.1. Classification (NCBI taxonomy): domain Eukaryota; kingdom Metazoa; phylum Porifera; class Demospongiae; order Haplosclerida; family Petrosiidae; genus Xestospongia; species Xestospongia muta. The sequence goes on along the minus strand of OY848919.1, from coordinate 13,376,215 downwards.
CTCATTTTAACACTAATTACTAGGGAATGTACGGATGTAGACGTTTTTTAAGAGATGGTTATCATACAGTACGAGAGGTATGTCAATAATATTATAAATGTATCTATCTATTTCATCTACTATATATCTATTTCATCTACTATATATCTATTTCATCTACTATATATCCATTTCATCTACTATATATCCATTTCATCTACTATATATCCATTTCATCTACTATATATCTATTATAGAACTCAACCAGATTACATTATGAATTAGCTGAACTTAAAATATTTGAAAATATTGAATGTGAATGGCCATTGTTCTTTATCTACTTTCTCATTGACGCCATTATTAATGGAGATCAAGAAGAGGTACATCCATTATTATAGCCATCTATCCATTTCATTATCCATTTATCCATTTCTTTATCATCCATCCATTTATCAACAGATCAAGTTATATCGAGAGAAGTTGGAGCAAGTTGTATTACATAAAGATGATGGATTAGTTACTGTACCAGAACTGTACTTAGTACCCTGGGAATTTGTAAGTTACAATTAAAGGGGTTGGGCTAAGTATTTACATGCCACACCCACTAATTATTACAGGTCAATGCTGAGTATCATAAACCACACAGTCAGAAGAGAAAAATTGGTCATAAAATACAATCAATGTGGCCACAATCATTGTATATATTAGCTGGTCTATTGGAGGTTAGTATATTCCAGTATATTTTAGTATATTCTAGTATATTCCAGTATATTTTAGTATATTTTAGTATATTTGTTCGGTATAGGATGGTCTAGTCAATATTGGTGAAATAGACCCTTTAAATCGTAGGCTGTCTATTCTTCCACGTCCTGACCCGCTAGTCCAAGGTATATGTAATGATATCAATATTATATTATATCATAATTTTTATAGTGGTGCTGTTAGCTGAGGATAATAAATTGTGTAGAGAGTTAGGACAACGTGGTATCCCTGCTAAGACATTCTCCAGTCTTAGCAAAGATAAAGAATGTCCTGTAAAAGTGTTACCTGCAAAACTATTGGGACAGGCTTACAATTATCTGGGTGGGTGGATAGATGGATGGATGGATGGATAGATGAATGGATAGATTGATGGATGAATGGATAGATGGATGAATGGATGGATAGATGGATGAATGGATGGATAGATGGATGAATGGATAGATTGATGGATGAATGGATAGATGGATTGATGGATAGATGGATCAATGGATAGATTGATGGATGGATGGATAGATTGATGGATCAATGGCTAGATTGATGGATGGATGTTTATATATCCAGGTCAAAATCGTAAAATGGGTCTTAGTGGTCGTTTCAAGAAAGAAGTGGGTGTTCTTAGTACTAGCATGCTATATAGTGTTAGAGAGTCTATATATGCCTTTTATCCTAGTGTAAGTGGATTTGAGTAAAACCCTCTTATTAATTTAATAATTGTAATAGTTTTTAGATCATGAAGCATTTTATCTCTGTCTTGACAATGAACTGTTAGTTGATCTGATTGGCACTGATATTGCTTACCTCAAAGTAAGTCTATATCTGTCCATCCATCCATTGTTCTATTTATTCATCCATTTAGTCTAACTGGAGGTTAATGGGTTGTCCATTAATGACACTCCCCATATTAAGAACAATGGTAGGAGAGGCCACAAAATGGGACCACTCCCCCGTATTTAAATTATTATTACGTCTTAAGAGTGGATATATGGCTGGAGTGAGGTAGGTGGATTAATTAAGTGGGTGGAGTTATTATGGAGTACATATATTATAGAGTTCAGTTGGGGAATATTTCAGACTTTATTAGTACCTCATGTTTAGTACATATGACGTTTATGGAGGCAGCTGGTTCACCAGGTATGTTTCTGTCTGTTCATTCATCCATTTTTCCTTACATGTGTATATCTATTCGTTATTCATCTATTCATTCATCCATTTACTATTTTATTCATCCATTATGTAGCTATTTGGCAGGAGGGTACTTCTAACAGAATTAGTCGGAGGTCTTTTTCAATTCTTCCTATTGATGATTTAAAGAGTAGACCGGTATGTCATACTATTGTGACCACACCCACTGACTCCACCCTTAGAGAACATCATCAGTAGGAACTAGTCCTGTAGCAGGTGCTGTCAAACGAAGTAGAGTCACGCCCACTGCCACACCCACTACACCAACTGAAGCAATGCCTGATCCCAAATTTACATGTAATCTGATATTAAACTTGTATATCCATTTTACAAACCATGTATCCATTAGTACCTTCAACATTGGGACTACAATTTGCTAAGGGCTGGTCGTCAAGGAGACATAGTTTTGGAGGAGGCAAGCACTTACCTGTGACAGCCGATAAAAGAACCTCTAGTTTTATGAATGCTCAACGTCGTGAACTATCATCAATGGCTTCCCTTAATATCCAAGATCTTCTTAATGAGTTATCAACTACTAATGATGCATATGATCAAGCGGACATCTTGAATTTCTTGTTTGATCGATAGTGAGTTAAGTTAATCTTGTGATGTCATATGATGTCATAACCATTCTGACCAATGAAATGTAATGTTCTTCTTATCATGATAGTGGTAAAGATTATGATACACAAATTGGAGGTCATTCTTGTACTGTGGAAATGTTACTGGAAGAGCTTTATGAGAAGGTATGTCATCATTTTTATTATAGCGAGTTTCCATGGCAACTACTGCTGTAGGTTGGTTTCTATCGGAATTGGTCCCTCATCAGACACTCTGCTGGAATGTTAAAGAAGCAAGTTGATGATATAGCACAAGTAAGGGGTGTGGTTATTTCAAAGCCACACCTACTCATTTTTCTATGACAGGTAGTGACTGATTTACTTGTTCGTCAGAAAACCATATCCATTGGACAACCTAATAAAGAAGTCCATATAACACAGTATGTTGCCATGGTAATCATTGTCTTTAACCACACCCTTTAATTAGACCCCTCCCACTTATTGACCTGATGAATTATATATTTAGAGCTTGTGATAAAGATCACTCTGCAGTAGCTGTAACACAAGTGGGTGTGGTCTATTATAATAAGATTATAATTACATTAATTACAGGAGATACTAGTATTTCTTGCAATGTTTATTCGCTCAGAGCCACACCTATTTCATGAAATGCTACGTCTCAGAGTAGGCCTCATACAAAATGTCATGGTAACTGAACTATCAAGGTCCCTACATTGTACAAGTGAGAATACCTTATGAATAATTCATAGCTTATTATCTTTATTAGATGAAGATGCTGTCAATAGGTTATTAGATTTGGGACCATTTGAATTAAAGAACTTATTACATCATATCTTGAGTCGTAAAGAGTTTACTATTGATCAAAGTAATGAGTTAGCCTCTTTAATTAATGTAATAAATTAATCCCTTAATATATTATGTTATAGTTCTCAACAAAAGTGACAATGATCCTGTTAAACAATTATCTATTATCACACCTTCTAAAAGATTTGTTAGTGGACGATTACAGGAACAAGTTAAAGTAAGTATGGATACATAAATAGATTAATGGATGGATAGATGGATTAATGGATACATGAATGGATTAATGGATGGATAGATGGATTAATGGATACATAAATGGATTAATGGATGGATAGATGGATTAATGGATACATAAATGGATTAATGGATGGATAGATGGATTAATGGATACATAAATGGATTAATGGATAGATGGATGGAGATGGTCTTATAGACCAATAAACAAAGAGAGACATTCTTGACATTTTTCTTATAGGCATTGGAAATTGGAGAAGAATCTGAAGAAGAAGAGAAACAAGGACAGTGGAGGAGGAGAAGACGTATTGATGGAGCACTCAATCGTGTCCCTCCAGAGTTCTATAATAATGTTTGGCACACTTTAGAAAAATGTGAAGGGATTTTTATTGGTAATCAATTGTTACCCAAGAACCCAACAGTCCATGAAGTAAGTCATGTTCCTGTATTAGGACTGACACTCATGTTTTCATTCCTGTTCCAGATGACTCCTGGAGAACTCAAATTTGCATTACGTGTAGAATCAGTTCTCAATTCACTACCTGATCCAGAGTATCGTCAGTTAGTAGTGGAAGTTATTATGATAATATCACATCTTGTTCGCCTTAATCCACAATTAAATCTACAACTGATTATTAATATTGATGATATTATAACATCAGGAAATAACTTGTTCTTAGAAGATCAAGTAAGTAAGATGATATCATTAATTGTGGGTGGAGTTAGTACCACAATATATGTATGGAATTTGAATTGAGTAATTCAGTTGGTCATATAATTGTGATGTTACTACAACAATTGTCAGAGACTCTTGGTAGCTCATCGGTAGAGCAATCAAGTTGGGGAGGCTTGAGTTCAATCCCTAGCCCAAGTATTTGCTGTATTCTTTGCTTTAATAATATACATGTAGACTATATGATTAGAGGGTGTGGTTTATATATATGCTGTAATTAAAGGAGTCTTCTTTATCTCTACAGAAATCAAACAATGGGTTAGCTCTCAATTGTTGTTGTGAAGTTCCTACCTGCTGTGAGGGATATGCTGGTGTGTGCATTTATTTCTATGACTCCGCCCCCAGTGGTGTCTATGGGACAATGAGTTACTTGTCACAAGCTCTTGTTCAAAAAGTTGGACAATTAATGCCTGCACAATCTTGTCGTGTGAGTTAGTACTGCTCTGCCCACTCATTTAATTAGCATTTATTCACTTATCATTTCTTGTCATGTTTCAAAATTTGATTTAGACTATCTTCCATAATTTTTACAATAGAAGTACTTTACTTAACAAAAAGATACTAGTATCGTTATTTTTATATATAATACATATTGTATGCAATAATTCTTTTTAAAAACAAAAGTTAATTGTTTTGTTGCTAGGCAACTGTTTTTGGTCGATAATGGTGCTTGTTAAAACCAGCAACCATTGGCATGAGAGTCTTTGGAGACCTAAAATAAAATTAATATGTAATAATATTTTATGTCCACAAACTCCACCCATTTAATGGACTTTGATAGAAACTATACACATGATAGAACTAACCGTCGTTGTCTAGTTTGTCTATGAAGTGGTAACTGATCATTTGGGAAGGATAAAGAAACCACACCCATTTGATGAGGTTGACGTATACTGTGTTTGGGTGTACGTCTGTCCACTACTTTATCAGTAGACAATGTTCTCTTATCTCTAATACTGACCACGGGAACAGCGATCATGTCAACCTCTGACCTTGTACGATCACTGGCTACTTGTGTATCTGCTTGTAATGGAGGTGGATCTTTGGTTGTTACTGGAGATTTTATCATTGTTTCCATGGCAACCTCCTTAATAGTTTCTGTTGTGTCTAACTCATCTGTTCTTTCAGTTATAGTATCCAAGGTAACTTCAGTCTTCTTTGTATCCTTCTTACCATCTCTTGAAGTGACTATTACATTCCTATTAACACTAATATATTGAGGGGTAGCTTGTACAGGAGGTTTGTATTGATCTACTGGTTTATATGGTAATAGTAATGGTGTCCTCAATGATGACTAGAGTTATTAATAGATCATATTATAATGTAGTATTGTATGTACTTACTGTCATTCTATCAAGTGTCATATCAGCTGCTATACTTGAAGCAGTCAAATATATTGTACTAGGAGTCAATGTCCTAATATATGATATGTCACTTCACCTCACATTATAATATATCATTATACCTTGTATGTCTGTGTTCAGTATTATCTGTAGTACTATCAGTACTGCTATCTCTCCTCTCTGATCTATTAAGTACGGCTTGTCTTCTCTTCTCCACCTGTTCTAACTCACTAGGAGATGGTGAGTGTGTGGGTGGTCGTTGTGAGGTGTGTAGTGAGCGTGTGACATAAGTGGATGTAAACCCTAATAAAGGAGCTGGAGTGGATGGAGGACAGAGAGGGGTTTTACAAGAGGATGTAGGTGTGGTCTATAGAGAGATAGTGTTAACTAATAAATGATGTTAAGTGTTAACATATCAATCATTATATATTACCACATATCATAGTTACTATTAACACATATACTAATAAGGACAATATATGGAGTATTTACATAGCCAAGAGCAGCTGGAGCAGTTTGAGGTCTACTAGCCCCTCCTCCTCCTCTTTGTGTACGAGACGTTGTCAGAAATAGTTGAGGTTTTGGAGCACTAGTGTTGTTGATCTTCTATAGATATAATAACTAGTAATATAACTAGTAACTATTACCTGTGATGTGTATGGTCTATTAAGACAAAACCATTGATATATAGTTAACAGTTCTTGATGTTGTATTTCAACATGAGGATTACTACAGAGACAACAATGATAGGAGAGAGAGAGAGACAATTATAAAACAAGTGATCATGTAACATACTTGAGTACTTGATTCAACATTATTGTTAATGTCTGATAAAAGTTATATTCAGTACATGTTCCTTTCCTACAGTAAGTGATCATATACTGCAGTATATAGTACTATTATCTCATAGTAATACTGACACACACAGGTAATGTACCTAGTAGATGTTGTATGGAGTGACTCTCCTCTGTTGTATCCATGTACAGACTGTTGTAGTCTATGTATCATCTTGTTGAACTCCACATAACTACTGAGCTATATAGATCACTTTATATATATATACTGTGTACTAGGAGAATGACTGACATTAGAACAACGTAGGACACTGACTTCTTTATCCATTGTGTCTGCAAAACTGTAAATGAGCTCCACCCTAATTTAATGTATTCATAGCTTAATTATTGAGCATGCGCAGATTTCAGGACTTGTCCTTTATATGGTACGACCTTCTCTTTGTACAATGGCGTCCATCTCTGAAACTGAGGATATTACTAGCTACAGACGAGCTGTTGTTGATGTTTTCGTCTCATACTATGACAGGATTCGCTCTGTACTAGAGGGAAACATGGATTCATTTCTTAGCAAAGCATATGCATCACACTTTATATCCTCACAATTTATGGAGTTTCCTAGTATATTTGAACAGTTCAAAACTGGTTTTGAGTCTTGTAAGAGTATTTCAGAGATACAACAACGATATAAATGTTTTATTAATATTCTTCTGGACATTGGTGGACCAGTGGGAGATACTGGGAAAGAAATTGAAGAAGAATTAACAAATTTAACTGGTAAATGATTGTAATATAACAATGTACATAATATTATAACTAATGTTAGTTCCTTGTCATTCTCTACAAGAAGGAGTACCTTCCATTGAACCACATCGTACTCAAGAGAATACTTCTGATGATCAGTGGCAACCTTATAACAGTATGTAACTTATTATGATGTACATATAATGTATGTATGTTTTATAGCATTACTAAATGATGTACTTGTGGGGCTTGAAAAAACACATGATTTAAAATCAATAGTTGAGAAATTACGGAGAGCATTTGATTTATTAGTGATGGAAGTCAAAAATGCTCTTGCAGTTAACAAAATTGATGTGAATGATGTTAAAAAATTCATCATTAGTCCAAAATTACACAGTGTTCGTATTGAAGAGGAGCAAAAAATGGCGCAATATCGACGAAAACTTCAAGGAATTCAAGATATGGCTAGTCTCTTCTATGATTTTTTGCTAAAGTACTATTTCATTAGCTATCTTAATTATGTTCTATTAAAGGACATTAGTAAATCAACTAAAGACAAAAGCATTGCTAGTCAGTTTGAGGAGTACGAGAAATCGTATGTTAAACTCATTAGTACAGCTACATTCAGAGATATTATGTCTGTATTTGATCAAAATCATCATCTCAGACCAACAGCTCCCATTGGGTTACCAACAGTTGTGTTTCACCTTAATAACCTCTGGCAGGATAAAACTCTCTTTGACTTCGCCAGTTCCTATCTTTGGGGATTTTCTCTTTTTGAATTGCTACTACTTAAAAAATTGAAAGCGAACAGTGTCATCATTACTTATGCTGTGTTTCCTTCAGTTCTCTCTGATGTTCTACAATATCTCAAGTCTTCAGCTGTTCAACAAAAGTTTCAGGAAATGGGAATAAGTGTTGAATTACCAGAAGATCTAGGTAAAAACAAAGGTTAGTTACCAAAATATATAATTCATTTGTATTATGTTTATTTAGGTGTTCAAATTCATTCACCTCAAGGTATAACTAGTGACTTCTTGAATGGAAAACCAACTGTTGATGAGTTATATCAACATGTCACTATTAGTACTAAGTGGTACAAGTTTGGTGAACTCCTCAAGTTAGATACTAGTGGTGACCTAGACAGTATTGATCAGCAGTACAAAGATGATGAGAGTAAAGTTTTAAAGATGTTTGAATTGTGGCTGAGTACTAGTCCCAATCCTACAAGAAGAGAGATCATAGACACACTACTCAATCCAGTCATCAATGAAAGTGTACTAGCTGAGAAATATATGAAAGGTTTAACAGAAAGTGAGTAGAGAACAAATTATATTTAGAACTTAATTTGATATGATTGTCTTTTCTTCATAAAACAGTCCAAAAAGAGGTTATCATTCAGATACTACAACATCACTCTGAAATATTGTCAAAGCTTACTCTTCCAGTGGAGATAGTTCAGACATTATATACAGAGGGAGTCATCTCTAAGGAAATATTTGATGTAGTGGAGAGTTCAAGAGGATCATTAGCTGATGGTCCATTGAGAACACTATCTAGTACTGTATCTGATGATCCTAACCAATTGAGAGTATTTAGTACTGTCTTATTACAATCAGAAGAGACAGTACGTGTAGCAAATGATATACTTGAAGAATATGGTAAGTGTTTATAATATATAGTTTGTTTAAATTATAGAATTTCTATAGACTCAATGTTTCCTCAATTACCTCCAAACCAATCAAGTAAGACTGTGTACTATATATATATATGTATTAATTCATTGTTACTATTTATAGTTATTGCTAAGGATACTCTTTCTACTCCCACACTATATACTACAACTACTACTCAAAGTTAGTCTTTTTATTATTTTCATTTAATATACCAATATTATAATATCAGGTGATACAATAGAGCTCCATACTTATCAGTACAGTTTTGTTCAGATGAAAGTGACATTTAGAGATATTATCGATACTGTTACACCTCTCATTGCTAAGAGTATTCCTTCACTATGTTTACTCAAAACATATCTGCAAAGATATTTCAGAGAGCTAGAACCTCAACTAGATATAGCTGGATCATTTGACAATGTCATGGATATAGTGGAAAAGAAATGCACCATTATTGATATCTACTCCTTTGAGGTTATTGTTGAACATTATAACATTAAAACAGCAAAACCTCATATCTCAGCCTACAAGTCAATAGTAGATAAGTTCTGTGCAGAGGTCACACTAAGTGTGTGTGTAAATAAAAACTTTACAATGGGTCCATCTTCTCTTCTCAAATGTGAGACTATTGAATTTGTTCTTGAATGGGACCCTGATGAATTCTCTCTTGACCAAATCAGAAATCTGTTAGTAACAGTCTTCAATGATGTTGCCAAAAGAATTCAAGTTAGAGTGATTAAGAAAAGGAACTTGATTACAATAACCTGCTATGCTCCACGACATATAATGGATGTTCTACTGATGGAAGCTGAGAAGAGTCTTGATCAACTGAGAGGAATTGGGTTAATAAAATTCACAATTGGTTATTACACTATTATGGATGAAGGTACAAGAGATGAGGTAAGTGATATATACAATATAGCTATTATATAATGTGTTGATATATAGGAGGTAGTCAAACCTAAACAGGAAGTTGAGAAAGATCAGCAAATAATGGAGTTAACATCACTTGAAGGTAAGCACAATTTACCATACAGTCTATTATTGCACATTAATTGGTTATTAATGGTATATTCTATTACACTTTAGATACTACTTGTATGGACAGAGAACAACAACAAAACCAATTATCAACTGACACTTTATCAGGTACATGTACATTAATTGAGATATAACTATGTACCTAATGTAAACAGAGAAACTGAAACTATCAGAGAAAAAGAATAAGGTAAAGACATTAGAGATTGAGAGGTTAAACAGACATAAAGAAGGTAAGCTATAGTACTGTTAGTAGTACATACCATATATGGTTATGTTCTTTAGCTACTGATAAAGTATTAGTAGAGAAACAAGAAGAAATTGAGAAGTTGACCAGACAGAAAGGTAAGCTATATACTGTTAGTAGTACACATACTATATATATTAGTATCATTCTGAATACCATACAAAAAATATTACACACCCTAAGTACAATATATCCTCTACAATATGTTTTGTCAGACATGTTTATTTGTGTTATCATAATTTTTCTATATTTTTATTGAACAGAATCATTTCAAGTTACAAGGAAAAGTGTGACTGTACAAACAGAATCAATGGAACTGTCAGTAGATACACGGGATGTTTCACTTCAATTTAATTATCTCATCCTATCAGATGGTACTGCTATTTTATAACTGATCCTCTTTATATTGAGTCTTTATAGATACTCTCAAAGGTGTGTGTATTGGAGGAGAGGAGACGTTCCTAATTCAAGGAAATTCTGCTCAGGTCTTTAACTGGGAACAATATGGATTGAGAATTACTGTTCGTGAAGGCAGTTTATCTCCAACAGACACCTGTGAAGTTGCTGTGAGAGCACTAGTTGGTGGACAGTTTCAATTACCTGAAGACACAGAATTAATTAGTGCTGTATATAGCATATCTGTGTCTAAACCACTTCTCAAACCAATCATATTAGAGATACAACACTGTGCAGATCTAGTCACTCAAGATCATACCAGTTATTTGAGTTTTGCTACAGCTTCTGTTAATACAGGTCTCCCTTATAAGTTTTATCTTGTAGAAGGAGGACAGTTCTATCCTGGATCTCTGTATGGTAGCATTTTCCTTTCTTGGTTCTCCTTATGGGCAATTATCAAATGTATGAAGAGATTGGTGGGATATCCTACAAGCAGTCCACAACTTCCTCACTCATCAAATCTACCTAGTGAACAGTCCCAGACAAAAGGTAGACTAATAGTTTTGACAACATTGATGAATATTCCTGTAGATGTTACCAAACCATTTATTGATAACAAGTACGTAGCTCAAATAATATATGAGGTTAAACGTCATGGTACCAATTGGTTAATGCACTTTGTGGTTGCTAAACATCTCAATGCTTTGTTAGAGGTGAGTAAAACACTACTCGAGTTCTGTAATATAATAGAATATATATATAGTATATAAAGAAATCTCTTCCATCTGATGTTGAGAAAGATTTTCATTTATCCTTCACATTTGAAAATGATGATGGTTACATTGAATTAATCTTTAATGAAAGACAAGAAAGTCCTTTTAATGGATGGAATATCTACCCTCATCAAGACCCAACGGTATATAGGATATTATAGATGTACATGTATTGATGTGTATTTTTTACAGGTACTATTTAAAAGTGATATAGACATGTTTGGCTCTCAAAACCCTCCAAGTTGTCCTTCTATACTGATCAGTGTGTCTGCTAGACATGGACCCAATACAATGGATGAAATAAATTATAGTGTACCATTAAGAGGAATTAAATCTGATAACATGAAAATATATATTATACGATCTGTTAGACATGGTAAAAAGTAATCCATTATATTATATATAGTCATGTTCTTTTTAAGAAGGAGCATCAAGTATAGCATCAACTTATAAGAGTACTTCTACACAAGATATTAGTAAGTTGGTATTTATTATTACTTATTATTAATAGCTAGTAATTACCACAATGAATATTGTTAGTTATATAAACACTGTAGTTAATTGTTTGTAGATATCTGTATTGCTTCCTGTCTGTTATGTTGTAATAACGTCATAATTTCCTGATATTAGAGTAAAGTTTGATGTCACTACATGTGATTATCATGTCAGTGCTGAAAGGATGTAAACAAAATGATAAAAATCATTTTTAAAGACACTTTGATTAGAGTCCTATCAGAAAAAACCACACTTTAATATGAAATTAATACATTTAGGTTCCAATTTTTAGGGTTTAGGATCTAGTGTATAATGTTAATTTCACTTGAAGTATTGCATTTTTTCTGCGACTATGGACATTGTTCTTTTTAAGTGTCACAATATAGACGTGGCAATGCCAAAACTACAGAAACAAGGTAGGAATGTATAGCTGAGCAATCCCTACATCCAATGCAAGTAACAGTGCCCACACTTACATGTGTAGGAATTGTTTAGTACATCTTTACCTTGTTTCTGTAGTATTTGGCATTCTTCAGACAAAGTACTATATATATAATAGAATTGACCTCTAAAGTTAGCTAGCTACCAAGCCATCTAGCTAGAACATTATTATAAACATTAACTTACCATCATATTATGCGTGATCTCTTTCGAATTCTGATATATTATTAACAGCTCTATCTATTGTCTCCACACTCTAGGTGATAGTCTAAACTGTGAAATATGTAGGAGGGCATTAGTTCAATGTACTGATGTTATTGTTGAGTCAAATATTGATCCCATTGCCCTAGCAAGAAAACTGTATGCAAAAGAAGTTATTTCTGAGAATAGTTACAGAAAGGTTAAGAACAGGGAAACAAGAGAGACAAGTTCTGATCAACTTGATCGGATTCTTGATGATATAAAGGATAATGTCAAACACAATGCTAGCACCTTCACAACTTTCTTAGATATTTTAAAAGATGATAGTTTAAAACAAAATGACTTAGCTGACATAATAATGTCAAAATATAAAGGTATTATACATTAATTTTTAATTCTTATGAAGTTTATTAATTACTTGTTGTTTCAGAATTGTATACATTGAAGTGTTAAAATAGAGTTTGCAACTTTTCAAGTTACAAGTAAACAACCATTTTACATAGTTTACAAACTATAAGATAATCATATTATGTTAATATTTAATTATTAAAGGTATGATACATTAATTTTAATCCTTTCATTAGTAACTACTCTTTTCTGTTTCAGAATTAGCTACATGAATTATAGTATAAATAAACAAGAGTTCACATCATTTCATTTCACTAACAAACAGTTGTACGTGTTTTTCAAGTATTACGTTAATGATTAGTTGTTATTGTCAAGTTGTTAAGTATATTTATATCTTGTACCTTAAATTGATAAGGTTATATACTATAGTCTATACTGTCATTGTGTTGTTTGTTTCATTACTTATATCTTATGCAAATAATTTTTGTTTTGCATAAACAGAATGCACCAGTATAGCTATTTTTATCCTTATATTCTGATATAATTCCTTTAACTAATGAATGATTTGTATACATGTATACTACGTACATAGCCAAGAGCAGCTGGAGCAATTTGAGGTCTACTAGCCCCTCCTCTTCCTCTTTGTGTACGAGACTGTCAGAAATAGTTGAGGTTTTGGTGCACTAGTGTTGTTGATCTTCTATAGATATAATAACTAGTAATATAACTAGTAACTATTACCTGTGATGTGTATGGTCTATTAAGACAAAACCATTGATATATAGTTAACAGTTCTTGATGTTGTATTTCAACATGAGGATTACTACAGAGACAACAATGATAGGAGAGAGAGAGAGAGACAATTATAAAACAAGTGATCATGTAACATACTTGAGTACTTGATTCAATATTATTGTTAATGTCTGATAAAAGTTATATTATTCCTTTGACACTAGTGTTAATGAAACAATTAATGTTATTGCTCAGTTTTAACTTATATTCATAGAGTGTTACATTCGTTTGATACATGGAGGTAAAGTATATTTATATGATTGTGTTACAACTATGACAATCAGTCACATGTGTGTGAAGTAAATAGTCAGATCATATTACATTATTACTGAGGTGTTACTATAACCTATGATATTCTGTTACACTTCTAGTAGTGTATGTTAATTGTATGTTCATGTATCCTAGCAACAGAATATTGTATTCATATAATAAACATCACTGACTGTATTCTATATTGTTAATGAGTAACAAGTTAAAATATCATCTGCTAATAAGTAGTTATGAAGAAAATAATTTTATTAATATTTGACTGTAACAAAACAGATCATGTTGACAAAATAGAATGTCTCATAAAATGTGAACAATTGTCTCTTGTCATTTTCATTTTCTCTGAATAACTTTTGAATAATAAAAGTTAACCGATAGATTTTATTAACATGAGAATAATGGTAAGTCACACAATAAGGTATGTTTTAAACACAGAAATATAATTATATGATTTATCATGTAGTGTACTATATTTAGTAAACATTCCTCAAAAGTAATCTGTTACTAGTGTTAATAAAATAATTCATATGACTCAGTTTTGGGATAACTATAACTTAATATTCATGAGATGTTACATTCCTGTGAATGGAAGTAAAGTATATTTATATACTTACTTTGCACAGTAATGATGTGTTTATAGTTTTATTATATTCATTAAAATAAACAAACATCATTTACACTATCCAATTGTTAAAATCAATATTGTATTAGGTTATGGATGACAAGTTAAAGTTGTATATAAAATGTAAATTAACAAGTAGTTACAAAGTCACTGATGTACATTATACTCTGTATGTGTTCTTTATGTTCATTAAAAGTACAAATTTGTACATGTACACTGCTGTAAGCACCTCTGGTATTAATATAACTACATCTCTCACTAAGTACATCAACAGGATGTCCTAACTACTAGGACAGCAGTTGGTATACTTAGTGATATGTGGTTAGTGTGTGACATAAGTGGATGTAAACCTAATAAAGGAGCTGGAGTGGACGGAAATAGAGAGGGTTGTTACAAGAGGATGTAGGTGTGGTCTATAGTGAGAGAGTGTTAACTTGAAATGATGTTAAGTGTTAACATATCAATCATTATATGTTATCACATATCATAGTTACTATTAACATATATTATATACTAGTATCAAGTAGTATGAACACTATATATGTGAGCGAGAAGTCATGAAATGTACAAATCTGCAAATGAGCTCCACCCTAATTTAAGCTTACGAGCATGCGCAGATTGCAGAGCCCCACCCTTTCTTGGTCCGTGTGCTATGGCAGAAAAAGAAACCTCTGTTGAAGTTAATGCGCTGCTAACTTCAACTGAGTCAAAAGAAAAGCTAGGTAAAATGCACACTGTTATAATTCTTATTACAGTATAATATTTATCACTTTTTAGGTAGTGAAATAAAGTTTCATCTACCTCCTAATTATAAGGACTATTTTGATCGAATCAAAGTAATATTTGGAGAACTTACTTGTGCTATTGTACCTCTTGTTACTGGGGGCATCACTTCACTTGAAGAATTCAAAACGTTTCTTGGAAGATGTTTTGAAGAAGAGTTAAAACCTCGATTGTCTAAAGCTGAATCATTTGATGATGTTATGGAGTTAACAATAAAAGAGAAGTGTACTGTAACTAATATTGACTGCTTGGAGAAAATAGTTGATCATTATAACATTGAAAATGCTAGACCTCATATCACAACCTACAAATCATCAGTTAAGAAGATTTGTGTGGAGTTTAAAGACAATGTATTGAATGTAACGACAGTCTCAACTTCTTTTAAATATGAATCAATCATGTTTGTACTTGAATGGCAACGAACAGATGACCTCACTCTCAATGACATTGATGGTTTATTATGGAAAGCATTTGGAGATATGGCTAACAAAATATCATTTAAATATGGATTGAAACGTAAGCTAATAAAATGACAATAACATGTTTAGTAATCTTAAGATATTAGGTACATGTATTATTTATGATGTGTACTATACAATTGTATATATCATGCATGCTACATTGAATTGTTTTTCATTCTGTCTGATATACAATGGAAAGGAGACTATAGACAATTCTATACTTAATTCTGTACGTCCATTTTATTAAGATATTTGAAATATTGTTTTCAAAAGCACATCATTGAATCCCAAATAGGTAATGTTATATGTAGTTCATTGTTGTATTTAGTTTAAACTTACCTAGTTTGCACCTTCATACTTTTTGATGAGTATGAACCAGATATAAACCTAGATATATCAAGGTAAAAACAGTTATACATGTGCATGCCTTTTTAAGGATTTTTAAAATGCACAGCAATATTTGAATTGAAATTTATCAATAAAACAGAATGATATATATAGTTCATTGTAGTAAATATGTTAAAGGAAATAGCTAGCTTTGGAAAACTGAAGATCTACTTTACAGTCAGAGATATAATGAATTTGACTCTTCCAATGATCTGTATCTATATATAATCAGCAGACTTGTGAACACTAAGTAAACCTGTATGTCCTTTATGTATATATTTAACTACAAGTGTATTATTAACTTTATTTTATAACAGGAGACACGGCAAGTGTTCATTGAAGACATGATGACAATAGTGTTCTAGTCATTTCACCAAGTATTGAACAATGTGAAAATATTGTGAGTAGATTAAAACGAGAAAAAATGATAAGAGAAAAATCATTATGGCGTATTGAACTCCGATCATCAACTACTGAAAGTGCACAAGTACTTATAGACAATCTTGATCAGTTTGCAGTGAGGGAACTTTATATAGAGGACACTTCACTGGACAAAAGATGTATATCAACGTTGTCAAAGAAATTTACTAAAGTAAAGAAACTATTGTTTATCTCCTCCTCTCTCCCTACTGGTAGTATCAAACAAGTTAGTTATGCTCTAGCACATACTGACACTTCACTTGAGGGATTATTCCTGTGGAATGTTCCTATCACAGATGATGATGTAATCTACTTGTCTAAAGGGATAAGTAATAACAAGACATTAAAAGCACTAGACCTCTCCAACTGTGATATCACTGATAAAGGTGTCCAATATATCTATGAAGGGGTTGCTAAAAATCAAACATTGACTATGTTAGCTGTCAGCAATAATCTTGGGATCACTTCAGCTAGTACCAGTGCAATAGTTGAACTAATAAAAACAAGTACATCATTAGAAATACTATATCTCCGCAATACTTCACTGAATGATGATGATATTAGGATAATTAGTACTGCACTAACTGAACATACTACACTACAAAAGCTTGTATTATCTGAACAACACCAGAAACTTTGTGAGACTTTTAATCCTAGTATTAAAAACAAACTCTACTTTGTAATGGAAAAGCCAATTGAAACAGGTATGTACTATTTACTTACTTAATCGAATCATGTTATAATTACAAAAAATAGTAATAGCATTAACAATCCCTATGTATTTGATTGTCCAATGAAATATATTGATATTGCAAAATCATTGATATATAATATTGCAGTCTCAATACTTGACAATTGACAAACTTTCTTTCTGTATAAGTGATGACTGATTTACAGGTCAAAGCAGTGTTTCTAAAAATTACAATAGAAATTAAAGAAAGGCCTTTTTGTCTCTACTTTTTCTTTTGTAGCCATTGAAAACTCAAAAATTTAAAATGATTTTAGCAATTATGTATTTGATTGTCCAATGAAATGTATTTGCATTGTAAAATCACTGATATTGCTGTTATTGCAGTCTCAATACTTAGCAATTGACAAATTTTCTTTCTGGACAAGCACTGACTAATGTATAGGTTAAAGTAATACAAAGTATCATTACTATAGAAATTATGAAATGTCTTCTTTTTATTTCTGCTTTTTAAATGTTATAATTATAGTTTTACTGTGAGTGCTTAGAATTAGAGATAGTGAATTGAAGTTTGTGAATTCTGTAACTCCATGAAATGTCTTTCATAGCTTCAAAAACTTCTCAGTCTTTAAATTTGGCAAAAGTTCTGACTGTTACAGTATTATCAAATGATCTTATTAGGATGATTATTACAATTATAAATTTGTAATCATATTATATCATTGACTTTATACTTTATTTGTAATATTTTTTTCTGATGAACCTGATGATGCTGTTAATAAAGATTATTCCAATATATTTAAAAAAGGTCGTAAAGAGGGACACATCAAAATGAAGTGGACCAAACTTTCTGTATCTGGTCCTCCAGGAAGTGGCAAGTCTTCTTTTATGAAACTGTTACTTAATGAGCCTCCACCAAACTGTCATCATAGTACTTCAGTAGTAGCAGTACCTGAAATAAGAATGGTAACGACCACACCTCTTAAAATGGATAAAGCTACCCAGTCTTTGATTAAGGTAGATATTGACTTACTAAGAAAGATGCTTGCTGAAACCATCAAGAAAGGGGTCAAACCACGTTCATTGCCAACAAGTTCATCAACTGTTGTCACTGTACAAAGTGATAAAGATGATGGTAGTGATCGTTTTGCAGAAACTATCTCTCAATCTCAAGAGTCAATACCACCTCCAATTTCTAATGCTACCAAAACAATCCTAGAGATGTTACCTGATGTGAAGGAGTCTACTCTACTCTTAGGGTCACACTGGATATATGCAGTAGACTCTGGAGGTCAGGCTGCCTTCTTAGATATAGCTCCTGCATTGCTACGTTATAATTCAGTTAATATTTTCACACACAAACTAATTGAAAAACTTGAAGATGTACCAAAGTTTTACTTCAGTGTTGAAGGACAGAGGATTGGTAATCCAGTGGAACGACAAATAACAAATTTACAACTTATTGAAGCATCATTTCGCTCACTCACATCTGTTAATCCACCCAACCTACCAGATATTCCATGCTCAATCAAAAAACCACTCTCTCTAGTACTGGGAACATTTTCTGATCAGATAAAGGATTCTGGTGAGTCTTTAGATGAAAAAAACAGTAAGCTCTTGTCAAGATTAAAGCAATATGGAGATGCTTTAATTGTACATCGTTTTCATGGAGATAAAGTCATATTTTCTGTTAACGCAATTGCTAGAGACAAATTGTACAGACAAGCAATGGCTAAGGAATTTCTTAATGAAATATGCCAGTCTTATATCGAGGCAGAGATTCCAGTTCGATGGTTCTTATTCCAGTTAGATTTAGAGGAACATCAAACAACATCTAATAGCTCTATTGTTAGTAAGTCTGATTGTAACGTGATTGGTAAAGCCCTTGAAATGGATAAGGATGATATAAATGCTGCCTTAATGTACTATCATGATTTAACCATTTACCTTTATTTTCCTAAAGTCCTCCCTAATGTTGTCTTCCTCAACCCAAAGCCACTTCTGGACAAACTGTCTCTGTTGATTAGTATCTCTTTTGCTGATGCTGTTGATCACTTAAAGACAACACTAGGTATTGATGTTCATCGTAGTACTCATGAGAAACTCAAGACTCAAGGAATATTTTCAGAAGATTTATTGACAGAATCACTATCACAAGGATTTTCAGAGGACTTCTCACCTAAAATGTTTTTAGATTTGATGGAATATCTATTTATTCTCTCTTCTCTACCTCAGTCAGGAGAATACTTCCTTCCTTGTGTCCTACCTACTACTAACGATTTAAAGTCTTCAAGAGAACCATTCATAAAGAATGTTGATCCCCTCATTTTAACCTGGAATGAGAAACCTCTTCCACAAGGTCTTTTTCCAGCACTAGTTGTCAATCTCCTCTCTCGCCAATGTTCACCAAAATTCATTCTCTCACAAACTGACAAACCACAATATCGTAATGCTATTCGCTTAGCTTGTACTAGTCTAGGAGGAGCAGTTCTATTAATAGATGCTATTTATTGGCTGGAGGTATTATATACTTGTCCTCAGAATGAATGTCATCATATTCGTGAAGCTGTTAAAGAAGGTATCAGTGCTGTTGTTGACAAATTCCATTATTTGGATAACTTAAAATATCCTGAGGAATGTTTTCATTGTTTAATTTGTAATACAACAGAACACCTTTGTCATTTAAGTGAAGACAAACCAATACTTACATGTTGTAAAGATGATACAACTGATCCTGTTCATATTAATAAGACACATCAACTACCTTGGTTTAAATCTGTAGTTGAAAAGGAAGGTGAGTTTTAATGTAATGTAATATTGTTTTTTTAAGAACAACCAAACTTAGTGCATACAAGCACAAAATGACACTTATAAGGCCAACTAACAAGTGTGACTACATGTCTACTTAAATACAGAATTATAAAGAACATTCTAGAGAGTTCTAGAGATTACATAACATCTCACACATTAATACAGTATTGTATAGTGCAATGGTTTTCAACAGTATTATATAGACAACACTAAATTTAATATATCAATTACTTTGTATTATTGTTTAATGTTTGTTTTCTTAGCTTCCCTTTCTTAGCTAGGTAAGTTATAATGTTATTGGATAATACATTAAAGGTTGACAATGCATTAGATTACAGTGCTGAGTTTTATAAGATAATGTGAACTAAATTATGTGATGTTTGTCTAACTTTACTTTTTACTTCACAGATGTAAAACCGGAGAAAGATGTTTTACTGACATTACTTTCCCCAATCTATTATTTGTGGCGTGAGCTTGGAGATTTACTTGGAGTTCATCACGGCACCATTAAGAGTTTATCCCTTTCTTCATGTAGTGACCTTGCAAAGATGTCAGATGTATTACAAAGCTGGTTGGATAATGAACCAACTCCTGTTACATGGAGCAAAATCATTAATATGATAGAGGGACCCCTACAGAAAAAAACACTTGCTAATGAAATCCGGCAAAAAATTATATCAAGTAAGTGTTTCTGTTATTAGTAGCACTCAATCCACACCTTATTACTAGCAATATTGGTATGTATCTTCAAAACATTTTTTTAAAATGTTACAAAATTAGAATTTCCATATCATATTTTGTATATAATTCTTTATCTTGAACCTTATGTTGCTTGAGTGTTATATACCCACTTTTTCCTCTGTAGACTCTGTTTGGTTTGACTTTACAAATTGATTTGTAGCCATACCTTTACTATACTACTTTGTTACATAGTTAATTATGATATCATTAGATTCTCTAATTCTTGTGGTTCTTATGATAGCATTCATGAAGTCATCTAAGTATTCTTTTGACAACCTTCCATATAAATTATTTGTATTAATATCCAATACTGAATTACTTCCATCTGTCTGACTTTTAATGTTTTTACATGACTTCTTAATTATCTGTAACAATGTAATAGAATTATGAAAAACTTGTCAATGTCATTTATAGTTTTCAATTTTATTATTTTAATCAAAATATATTTAAAACCATTGATATATAGTTAACTGTTCTGATGTTGTATTAGATGCAACTACATTGTCAAAGAAGTGCTCAAGTGTAACTATTGAGCTGCAAAGATCTGAACACAGTATGTTATTGAAATACTTTTGTTGTATCAGATTCAAATTTCAACAGGAAAAAGAAAATCTAAGAGAGTAGATTCTGATGAAGATATACCACACCAGAAACAACAAGCCTATGATCACAGTACATCATCTGATGAAGACTCAAGGTCATCAAGTAAATATGAAAAGGAACCAGCAGGAGGGAGACATTACACAAAGAAAGGAAAACTAAGACCTACAGAACTTAAAGGTATTATAATAGCTTCTATCAACTTGTTTATTTATTTTATTACAGGAAACAAGAGACAAAGATCAGAAGACAGTAATTCTGAAAGACATCAGTCATCTAGTAAACACAAAGCTAACTCTAAAGGATCTGATACATCACATGATAGTAACTAATAGTGATCAACTTATAAAACAAGGTAAATATATAATGTATATTTATAGGATCTGTGTATTTCTGATTTATACTTCTTGATCATGATGAATGAACAATCTTTCACTTTATAGCTTTATTCCTATCTATATTATATTATTATACACAATAACAAAGATGGTTATCAAATCTATATCCTTTGTCTTACCTGTTAGATATGCAGACCAGCAAAGTCATCAAAGCATACTTTTTGTAATCCAGATTTCACAGTTTATATGATTATACATACATATGTTATTTAATATATTCATACATAGAAATTATTATATGTTAAACATTGACTTCTACACACTCCATGATGATTAATTTAAGTATATTGTTGTGTATATTATGATATTAGTTTTGCTAATTTTGAAAATAATTATCTATATAATGAGTACCAATGATACCTATAGTGTCTGTGGTGTCTAATATTGACTGAAATATCTGTGCTTCTGTGGTGCCTGAAGATTCTTGTAGTGTATTAGAAGAATGACTGACCTTAGAACAACGTAGGAAACTGACTTTTCTTTCTATTCTGTCTGCAAAAACTGCAAATAAGCTCCACCCTAATTAAGTTATTGAGCATGCGCAGATTTTATGAGCCCCACCCTTGTTTATCTGGACGTTCCTGTTCAGTTAGGTAAGTAAAGTTTCTATTTTTTCCCCTAAGAAATCAATTTATTTGCTTCTATTTATGTAGAAATAGACTGTTTGTAAGGTAGTACCTTATTACAATCAGAAGACAAAGTTTCCACAGACCAAACTGTACTTACACCTCAAAACTCAACAGGTAAGTGTATATTGATATGTCTATGATTCAATGCAATAGCTTTAAAGTAATGACATAATTTCTATTTCTTACAACAAGTGATATTATATTGTTTGTGGATTTAATATTATTCATTATTGATACATGTTATATAAATGTAGACATTTAACTCAATAAAACTACTTGTTCAAAGCCTCAACTTTAAAGTGACCTAGAGTAGATTTATATTACGTTATTAATAGCAAATTTAGCAATTAATTACTGTGTTGTTTATTGTCTAGTTACAGTCATACGTGACATAATGACACAAGTCCACGTTGCAAAACGTAAGTAGATATTACTGTTGTATACCATGTATTTTTTAGTTTAAGAATATCATAATATTATACCAGATCAAATTTGATAGTAATCTTGTTGCTGTAGCTATGAAACTGCCTAAAAACGCTTCGATCAATCACGCCTAATTAATTCAAAGTGCTCGCATGACGTACGGCAGTTTTTTTATTTATTCCTCGCTCTCCAAAATTGTATACAACAAATATGGATAGTCGTTTTAACTAAAAATGGATATCACTTACAGTTCCAAGCCAAAAATAATTACAAACCACTGATACAAAATGGCATGCAAAATATAAAATTGTACTTATTACATATTAAATAAATGAGTGTAAATATATTTTGTGTTTTTTAATTTTTAGATCAGTTTCAAAAGTTGCTGAAGGATCACCGAAAAACAGTTCCAATATTACCATTCTTTCCTGTTATGGGTGGTCTTCCAAATAGTCAAAAAAAAGCCTTTCTTGATTTTTTTGCATTAAAATGCGCTGAAAATTATATTCCAAATGATGCTGAAAAATACATTAATGAGGAAGGCTTACTTGACGGCATTGATGACTTTCGTTATGGCCAATTTATTGCATATGGCCCCCAATTTAATACACCAAACTTGTCCAGTGCTCGTGTCCTTACAGAGAAAGCATGTCACTATGCTTTACTTGCTGGTTTGCATCAAAATGTCGGAAATTTTGATGTCAATGCACTTATTCAAGTTGAGAAAGTTGATGACAGCTTATTTTTTAACCAGTATTTTAAATCATTTGTTGAGTTTGCACAACAATGTGAATCTGATTCTAGCTTTCCAAAAGATGACATGAAGGATGGTATATCATTTATAAATATATGGGATGTTTCTGATAATAAAGCTTTATCGTCTTTTTTAAAATGCTACAATGGTTGCTTTACTAATGGATGTATGTGTTTATTTCTTGATCTTGAACATGATGTACCAAACCTTCATAAACCTCTTGACTACTCTGAAGATCTAGAGATGATGTGGAGATCACGTCTACATTATCTACTCCATTCATGTAAAATGCTCTCACAAAATACAAATGATGATAGATTAAACTTCTGCTCAATTATTGCTAATTACTCAGTCCCCAATGCTAAGCTAGAAAATGATCTAACAGTAGAATGCCAACATGCAGCTCCACAAATTGGAGTAGATCACTGTCTTGATTATAATCCTGTTTTTTTTAATCCCAAAGCAGATGATAGCCAAGAAATTGTGTTTAAACATTTTAATAAGTTAATGTTAAAGCAAAGAGCAAGGAACATACCATTGTCATGGATATTTCTCCGTGGAGTTCTTGATGTTATAGGTAATAATGGTTCAGTGATTATTGATTACAAGACGTTTCGTGAACACGCATGTACGCAAATGTTTGCGTTTGAAAAGCATGATGATTTTTGTGAGTTTTTCGCTTCTTTTGGAAGTATTTTCTACATCAAGAAGACAGAGCATTCATCTTTACCACTCATAGTTATTAAGCCAATTGAGTTTATTAGGAGGCTTCATAAATTATTTAGTTCTCCTGCACCTCGTGAGAGTGATAATGAGTTAATTAAATATGGCATTGTTACTGAAGAAGTAGCTAATCATTTTTTTGGCAGTAAACAAACAACATTATTTTTGACTGTATTGCAGTCAGTCAATTTTGCTGTTAAGCTAAGAACATCTCAAATTGCCACAAATGTTGACACTTTTGCTAATAATTGCTATTACATTCCATCAATTAGGAATGGTGAGTCTGTTATGTGTTTATCACATCATGCAGTTCATTTATGTATTGACATTATGTCACCTATTGTAAATATTGAAGTGGCCATTGTTGCAAAGCTTTTAAATAATGGTTTAAATCCTTGTCTTGAACTGACAGAAGAAATAAATGTGACACATATTCGTATAAAACGTTCAGAAGCTTTGCTCAGTATAATTTGTCAAGGAGATGTAATTGAGTTTAAAATTACTAACACAGAAGATGAAGATGTCATTGAAGAGGTGTGTTCTCATATAATAAGTGTCTGTAAAGCAGTAGTAGAAGAATTGTCAGTTGACAAAAAGCATAAAATTAGGTATAATTTTCAAGTTCTTTGTAAAAATGATGACTATGCTGAAGTCTCCTACAATATTTATCACTTACGTCACACACTTCCTATTGACTATTTATGTCATGAATGTTTTGAAGCAGGTATTTTGGACCATCAAGTCAGAGCATGGAACAGAGCATTAGCTAAGGTAAAATTTGTTATGAAAGTCACTTTGACTTTTTTGTAGAACCCAATAGATCCTGACTATTTGCTGACAAAAGGTTTTAAATAAATTTGTTAAAGTAACTATTGCTAATGGTGTTTTATTTTCATTAGATATCAGTGAAGATCCTGATATTAAAACACTGTCTAAAAAAATTGCAGATTATCCATTGATTGCACTTGATGCTTTTGCATCTGAGCTTCGTGTCCAATTTCAACATGATCATTTTAACAAAACTCATGATGCCAGAAAATGGACAATAGTCCATGATATGATATCTCGTTGGGTAAACCAAGAACATCAAATAACTTCAATTTCATTAAAGACAGACTTAGCCAAAAAACTAATGAAACTTCACAATGCATTTGAAAAACAAGCATTGGAACTGAAGAAACATCCACAGATTAAATTTAATGTGTTAGCAAGACGATTGGATATCCAAGGTAAGTTTGACTAATTTAATATTAATTGATAATTTTTTTAATGAAAGTTTGCTCAACAAGCAATTAAGTGACTGGATAGAAATGGTGAGTCATGAATTTTCTGTACTTTGTCTATCAACTGTTTATAATTCTTAGAGCTCCAGTAATTATAGTGCCTCAACCACTGGGATATCCAAAAGCAGTAAGTATGGTTGATACATCTGTCTATTAAGTCATTAGATTTATAAATTTAGCTGTAAATTATATTAAAATTTAATTATGACATAATTTACTATAAATTCCATAATTTTCCTACAATATTAAAAGTCATCCAAAATCCTCTTTGAATATGACATATCACTCACTGCTAATTAAATTCAATACAGTTGCTATGTGTATCAGTATGAATATGATAACAAAATTAAAATTTTTACCACTTTGACAATGTTTCAGAGTTTCTATAACTTTATACTGATTCATATATGATTCACTCTGTAACAAACAACAGATGCAAACACATATAGTTTCATCTGTTGATGGTCCCCACAGCTAGTTCTCTAGTAATTGTATTGACTTTAAATTTATTTGAATGATATCTAGTTCAATCAATATGTTGTTCCATAGTTATTACAGCAAGAGATAACACATCTATTATTAGGTTTATAGCTATATAAATGGCCATGTGAAAATGACCAAAACTTAATTTATTTTCATGTACTTACAATGCATGAAGAAATATTTACATTGCACAATATTAAAACTTAAATTGTTTAGTTACTTTCCCATACAATCTGCTGCCACTCTTAGATCCAAGAGTATTTTTCACTAACAGTTTCCTCACTAATTATAGGTACTGCTAGTCATCATGACTTATATAATATAAAACAAGAGAGAGATAGACATATAGCTCAACTTACTCGTAAACTACAGTCTGTTATTAGAGAAAAGGAAGAGAGTCAAGAGATCATAACAACACTTCAAACAAAACTTCAAAAGTATACGCAACAGCTCCAGAAGACTACAGGTTGTAAATGCAATAACTAAGTATTTTATTTACAATATATTACTTCAGATATTTCCAGTTATCTTCCCACATTAGCTGTTATTCTACAACCAGTACAAGAAGATTGGGAACAACTTGGTCTACAACTTAATATAGATCAGTCTGTACTGACTGATATCAGAAATAAAAGAGATTCTACTGAACAAATGAACTACTTGTTAGAGGAATGGGCTCTAAAAGGAGGTACATTGACACAACTTGAAGAGGCTTTACTTTGTCTTGGCAAGAAAGAGGTCATTCCTGGTATGTTATATATGATAGTGTCAACTTTAACTGTGATTTATCAGTTGATCAAGGCATTATTTCTCTTGTCATCTTTTATTGTCAGATTTATGTGCTCTACAAGAGAAGGAGAGTATTGTTATTGACACTAGTGAACAGATCTCTACCAAATCCAATGATAAATCAGGTAACCTACATACTATACATTATAGTTATATATAAGTTAGTGTTCTGTAATGGAGATACTAACAAGTACATGACTGTATATGTACATATCACATTGTACAGTGTTATTACTAATTATTTCCTCCCTGAATATGATAACTGCTTCTACTATTTGATCATTTTGTTAATATATATAATATGATAGACCTGTTAGCAAACACTTACATAGTGTTTCTCTTTTTATGCATTGTATTTATTAATTTATTTAATAAGTATTATAATCACTTAGCTATAAAAAAAAGAAAAAAAAAGAAAGCTAACATGGTATATAAGATATTCAATCATTATTTTATAGGCTCACACCAAACAATTAAGACAAAGGATGTATCTAACAATGAACAAATGTTTATTATATATTTCATAAGATCTAAACATTTGTAATTCAACTAATATATAGAATGTAGAGTTGCAATTGCTTTATTGATAGAAAAATTATACTTTATAGCCAGAAAATATTGGCAGGAATTATATTTGTGGAGATTGAACTATAATCTTGAAAATTAAATGGTAAATTTGGCTGTGCTTCACTCTATATTGACACATTTGACTTGCTTTTCTGTTAGCAAAGGGACAGTCGTTGGGTATGCAGACACTAATTCTTTTGAAAAATATTTGAATAAAGTAATTTCCATTTTGTTTTGTCCTCTTTCTCAATTAAAAAGTATACTCCACTCACTACACAAAAATTAATGTTGGTATTAAATTTGGTGGTACATGCATAAATACACCAATCCTCCAAATTCAATTTTCCACCACTTTTTCTGGCTATAAGGTATATGTAATAAAATGACCGTTAACTTAATAAATAGCACTACAAGTATTTGTTATTATGTGTAATTGCTTAAAATTAAAAATGAAACTAGTGGTTTTAGCAACTCACTCAAGCAACCACTATAATTAATAAGAAAATGAATGAGAAGAGAATTTAGTAGTCTTGTCTTTTGCCAGTCATGCCTATAGCAATAATCAGTTAGAGTTGAGACTAATTGTTTAGTCTTTATTTTCTTAACTGCAGCTACCTTTATACCAAATACTTTTTTATTACTATTTATTTTCTCATTAATTATAGTTACTGATTCTACTGGTGATGATCATGACTTACATAATACAAAACAAGAGAAAGATAGCCATATAGCTAAACTTACTCATAAACTACAGTCTGTTATTAGAGAAAAGGAAGAAAGCCAAGAGATCATAACAAGACTTCGAACAAAACTAAAAGAGTATAAACAACAACTCCTAAAGGCTACAGGTTGAAAATGCAATAATTAAATATTTTATTTACCATATATTACTTCAGATATTTCCAGTTATCTTCCCACACTGGCTGTTATTCTACAACCAGTACAAGAGGATTGGGAACAACTTGGTCTACAACTTAATATAGATCAGTCTGTACTGACTGATATCAGAAGTAAAGGAGATTCTACTGAGCAAATGAAGTACTTGTTAGAGGAATGGGCTCTAAAAGGAGGTACATTGACACAACTTGAAGATTCTTTACTTTATCTTGGCAAGAAAGAGGTCATTCCTGGTATGTTATATATAACTGTAAACTTTAAGTGTGATTTATCAGTTGATCAAGGCCCTCTTTCTCTTGTCATCTTTTATTGTCAGACTTACATGCTCTACAAGAGAAGGAGAGTATTGTTATTGACACTAGTGAACAGATCTCTACCAAATGCAATGATAAATCAGGTAACCTACATACTATGCATTATAGTTATATATAAGTCAGTGTTCTGTAAAGGAGATACTAACAAGTACATGACTATATATGTATCTATCACATTGTACAGTGTTATTACTAATTATTTCCTCATTCAATATAATAGCTGCTTCTAGTATTTCATTATGTGATTGATACATACAATATGATAGCCTTTTTAGCAAGCATTATATAGTACTCTTCTTTAACCATATTTCAGTAGCTTAGTTAATACTAAGAGTATAAATTAGAATTAATTAGTGAATAGCACTACAACTGTTTGTAATTATGTGTAATTGTTTAGTTGTAGAAACTTTACAGCAAACGCTGGAAGCTGAGAAAAAAATGAACAAAATGAAAATAAAAGAATTGGAGAAACTGAAAGGTATATTATATATTATACTATATCTATATACGATATAATTTACTTGTAATAACCTTTGTTGACTTATAGATACTGAGAAAGAATTACTTTCTAAATTAAAAGAAAAAGATCAAGAGATAGAAATACTAAAGGAAAAAGTGACATCATTGACACCAGAAGACAAGATCATTCAACAAGGTATGTACCAGTTTATTATATGTAATCATTTACTTAGTAATAGTAAGAACAAAGATGAAATTAACAAGTTTATTTTATCAGACATGTTTATATATGTTATCACAATTATCTTTTTTTAATTTTTTAAATTTATTGAACTGAATCATTTGAAGTTTCAAGGAAAAGTGTGACTGTACAAACAGAATCAATGGAACTGTCAGTAGATAAACAGGATGTGTCACTTCAATTTAATTATCTCATCCTATCAGATGGTACTGCTATTTTATAACTGATCCTCTTTATATTAAGTCTTTATAGATACTCTTAAAGGTGTGTGTATTGGAGGAGAGGAGATGTTCCTAATTCAAGGAGATTCTGCTCATTTCTTCAACTGGGAACAATATGGATTGAGAATTACTGTTCTTGAAGGCACTTTATCTCCAACAGACACCTGTGAAATTGCTGTGAGAGCACTAGTTGGTGGACAGTTTGAATTACCTGAAGACACAGAATTAGTTAGTGCTGTATATAGCATATCTGTGTCTAAACCACTTCTCAAAGAAGTTAAATTAGAGATACAACACTGTGCAGATCTAGTTACTCAAGATCATACCAGTTATTTGAGTTTTGCTACAGCATCTGTTAATACTGGACCTCCTTATCAGTTCAATCTTGTAAAAGGAGGACAATTCCACACTGGTGACCAATATGGCAGCATTTGTCTTTCTCAGTTCTCCCCATGGACAATTGTCAAATTTATCAAGAGGTTGCTGGGATATCCTACAAGCAGTGGATCATCTTCTGATGATGAATTACCCTTTGTAGATGCTCAAGAGTATAGAAATGAAGTCAGTCCAACAGAAGGTATACTAAATAAAATAATATGCCATTTCATGAATTTTCTCCTTGTAGACAATTCACAAGTAACGAGTTCTGATGTTATAAACATAGACAGAACAAAGTCATTGACACCATCTTTATCAACTGACAAGGAGCCCAATTCTGTAGACATATCTACATCTAGTTCAGAACATAGTCCACGACTTCCTCACTCATCAACTCTACCTAGTAAACAGTCCCAGACAAAAGGTAGACAAATAGTTTTGACAATATTGACAAATGTTCCTGTAGATGTTAGCAAACCATTTATTAATAACAAATATGTAGCTCAGATAGTATATGAGGTTAAATGTCCTGGTACCAAATGGTTAATGCACTTTGTGGTTGCTAAACGTCTCAATGCTTTGCTAGAGGTAAGTAAACAATAATAGAGTTGTATATTATAATACAATATATGTACAGTATGTAAAGAAGTGTCTTCCATCTGATGCTGACAAAGATGTTGACTTATCCTTCACATTTGAAGATGATGGTTACATTGAATTAGTCCTTAATGAAGAACAAGAGCGTCCTTTTAATGGGTGGAATATCGATCCTCATCGAGAGCCAGTAGTATATAGAATATTATAGTGTACATGTATTGATAGATAATTTTTATAGGTATTATATAAAAGTGATGTGGACATGTTTGGCTCTGAAGATCCTCCATCTTGTCCTTCTATATTGATCACTGTGTCTGCTAAACATGAAACTAATACAGTGACTGAAATAAAATATGGTATACCATTGAGAGGAATCAAACCTGATAAGACAAAGATAAATATTATACGATCTCTTAGTAACAGTAGAAATGGTAAGTAGTAATCCATTATATTATATATAGTCATGTTCTTTTTAAGAAGGAGCATCAAGTACAACATCAGCTTTTAAGAGTACTAATACACAGAGTAAGTGATGTTTATTATTATACCTAGTGCGTGTTGTGAGAGTTTTAATTCAATTGACAGGTCCACAAGAAGTGTTTAGAACACATTATGCTGAGTTGTCACGTCTTGTCTCTGATTCCAATAACAGATTATCTCTAGCAGAAGAATTGTTTAGTACTCGACTTATTACATTAGACTGTTATAATAGTGCTACAGATAATGCCGCAAAGACAGACAAGGAGAAAGGTGTCCTACTAATGAGAGGTCTAATGACTTCTATCAATACACAGCCCCAGTTATTAACAAAGTTAATTAATGTTCTGAATATATCAGAGGTATTTAGATCTGTAGCCGAGAAAATACAACATGACCTTTTGTAAATTATTAGAAATCATTGTTATTATTAATGTATTATTATTTAAAGAGAGAAAGTGGATTTTTGCTGTCAAATTAAAATGTTTTGTCTCTATAACATTTCTTAAGATAATTCCTACAGCTATTGTTTTTACTACATGACTTCCAAGATAAATGAATACATTATAATTATGATAAGTTGTTTATTGCCAAAAATATTTTATTAAATGGTTTCATCACTATAATAACCTCTCTCACATACTGATGACATAAAGGTAAATTTGACTACAGTAAACAAGCTAGGTAATCATCGGTAGTATTTGTGGTGCCCAATCATATATTACTGGCTCTATTGAGCACCATGGATTCTTCAGGCACCATTGGGTACCATAGACATAGTTCTATGGCACCCATAGTGTCTGTAGTGCTCAATAGTACCCTATATGTTTGTGGTGCACACAGTATCTCTAGTACCCAATGGTACTTGTAGTCTCTGTGGTGTTTGTAATACCTAATAGTGCCTATAGTCTCTATGGTGCCCAATGGTACACATAGTGTTTGTAGTGAGTTTTTTGCTATCAAATAAAAACCATTTGTCTCTTAAGATAATTGTTTACATGTTGTTAAATGCTAATCCAAGTGGAGAGACACCAACCAAAAGAGTGGTAACGCTAGATGCAAGCACATCATCATCAAAGAAGTACTCAAAAGTACTAGTTGAGCCACATAATGTGGATACAGTATGTTATTAAAATAATTTCATTGTATCAGATATGAATTTTAACAGGAAAAAGAAAATCTGAGAGAGTAAATTCTGATGAACATATACCACACCAGAAACAAAGAAAAAATCAGCAGGAGGGAGACATTACACAAAGAAAGGACACCAGAAAAGAAGACACAAAGAACATAAAAGTATTTATGGTAATTTCTATCACCTGTATATTCATTTTCTTACAGGACACAAGAGACAAAGATTAGAAAGCAGTAATTATGATAGACATCATTCATCTAGTAAACGCGAAGCTTATTACAAAGAATCTGATTCATCACTTGATAGTTAGTAATAGTGATGATCTATAAAGCAAGGTAAATATATAGTGTATTTATATAAGATGTGTTTTTGAATATTTCAAGTCTTCAGCTGTTCAACAAAACTTTGAAGAAATGGGAGTGTGTATAGGATTACCAGAAGATCTAGATCTGTCAACAATATGTGGTCCAGACTTCTCTCTCCATTGTGTCTGCAAAAACTGCAAATGAGCTCCACCCAACTTTAATAAAATTTATAGGCTTATTGAGCATGCCCAGATTGATAGTTTTAAGGACGTCTCCCTCATACGCCCTTTCTTTGTAATGGCTTCCAACACTGAAACTAAGGATATTAATGGCTACAGACGAGCTGTTATTGATGTTTTCGTCTCGTACTATTACAAAATTCACTCTGAACTGAAAGGAATCATGGCGCATTTTGTTGGTAGAGCATATTCAGCACACTTTATATCCTCACTAAATATGGAATTTCCTAGTATATTTGAACAGTTCAAAACTGGTTTTGAGTCTTGTAGGAGTATTTTAGAGATACAACAACGATATGAATGTTTTTTTGATATTCTTCTGGACATTGGTGGACCAGTGGGAGATACTGGGAAAGAAATTGAAGAAAAACTATCAAATTTAACTGGTAAATGATTGTAATATAACAATGTACATAATATTATAACTAATGTTAGTTCCTTGTCATTTTCTACAAGAAGGAGTACCTTCCATTGAACCACATCTTACTCAAGAGAATACTCCTGATGATCAGTGGCAACCTTATAACAGTATGTAACTTATTATTATAACTAATTTTAGTTCATTATCATCCTCTACAACAATTAGTAATATCTGATGAATCACTGACATGTCCTCCTCAAGAGACAATCATTTCATCTGATAATTGGCTAGAAAATCCTCATAATGGTATGTTCTATTATAACTTAACATCATCATAATTGATATATTGTTTGTGCTCTATATAGACCAATTGACTGATCTACTTACTAAAATTGACAATACAGATAACTTAGAGCTAATAGCAGATACACTTCAGAGATATTTTCGTTTATTAGTAGCAGCAGTAAAAAATGCTCTTATATCTAAAAGTGTTAGCTTGGATGATGTGAAAATAGTCATTAATGACACATTAACATGTATCATTCATATCAAAGAAGAGCAATGGATTAAAGAATATCAGCAAAAACTTGAGGGAATTAAAGATATCAGTAGTCTTTTTAAAGAATTTTTGCTTAAATATTGTTTTATTGGCTATCTTAATTATGTCATCAGTAAATTAGCTGACGTGTATATCTATTCGTTATTCATCTATTCATTCATCCATTTACTATTTTATTCATCCATTATGTAGCTATTTGGCAGGAGGGTACTTCTAACAGAATTAGTCGGAGGTCTTTTTCAATTCTTCCTATTGATGATTTAAAGAGTAGACCGGTATGTCATACTATTGTGACCACACCCACTGACTCCACCCTTAGAGAACATCATCAGTAGGAACTAGTCTTGTAGCAGGTGCTGTCAAACGAAGTAGAGTCACGCCCACTACCACACCCACTACACCAACTGAAGCAATGCCTGATCCCAAATTTACATGTAATCTGATATTAAACTTGTATATCCATTTTACAAACCATGTATCCATTAGTATCTTCATCATTGGGACTACAATTTGCTAAGGGCTAGTCGTCAAGGAGACATAGTTTTGGAGGAGGCAAGCACTTACCTGTGACAGCCGATAAAAGAACCTCTAGTTTTATGAATGCTCAACGTCGTGAACTATCATCAATGGCCTCCCTTAATATCCAAGATCTTCTAAATGAGTTATCAGCTACTAATGATGTATATGATCAGGCGGACATCTTGAATTTCTTGTTTGATCGATAGTGAGTTAAGTTAATCTTGTGATGTCATATGATGTCATAGCCATTCTGACCAATGAAATGTAATGTAATCTTCTTATCATGATAGTGGTAAAGATTATGATACACAAATCGGAGGTCATTCTTGTACTGTGGAAATGTTACTGGAAGAACTTTATGAGAAGGTATGTCATCATTTTTATTAAAGCGAGTTTCCATGGCAACTACTACTGTAGGTTGGTTTCTATCGGAATTGGTCCCTCATCAGACACTCTGCTGGAATGTTAAAGAAGCAAGTTGATGATATAGCACAAGTAAGGGGTGTGGTTATTTCAAAGCCACTCCTACTCATTTTTCTATGACAGGTAGTGACTGATTTACTTGTTCGTCAGAAAACCATATCTATTGGACAACCTAATAAAGAAGTCCATATAACACAGTATGTTGCCATGGTAATCATTGTCTTTAACCACACCCTTTAATTAGACCCCTCCCACTTATTGACCTGATGAATTATATATTTAGAGCTTGTGATAAAGATCACTCTGCAGTAGCTGTAACACAAGTGGGTGTGGTCTATTATAATGAGATTATAATTACATTAATTATAGGAGATACTAGTATTTCTTGCAATGTTCATTCGCTCAGAGCCACACCTATTTCATGAAATGCTACGTCTCAGAATAGGCCTCATACAAAATGTCATGGTAACTGAACTATCAAGGTCCCTGCATTGTACAAGTGAGAATACCTTATGAATAATTCATAGCTTATTATATCTTTATTAGATGAAGATGCTGTTGATAGGTTATTAGATTTGGGACCATTTGAATTAAAGAACTTATTACATCATATCTTGAGTCGTAAAGAGTTTACTATTGATCAAAGTAATGAGTTAGCCCCTTTAATTAATGTAATAAATTAATCCCTTAATATATTATGTTATAGTTCTCAACAAAAGTGACAATGATCCTGTTAAACAATTATCTATTATCACACCTTCTAAAAGATTTGTTAGCGGACGATTACAGGAACAAGTTAAAGTAAGTATGGATACATAAATAGATTAATGGATGGATAGATAGATTAATGGATACATGAATGGATTAATGGATGGATGGATTAATGGATACATAAATGGATTAATGGATGGATAGATGGATTAATGGATACATAAATGGATTAATGGATGGATAGATGGAAATGGTCATATAGACCAATAAACAAAGAGACATTCTTGACATTTTTCTTGTAGGCATTGGAAATTGGAGAAGAATCTGAAGAAGAAGAGAAACAAGGACAGTGGAGGAGGAGAAGACGTATTGATGGAGCACTTAATCGTGTCCCTCCAGAGTTCTATAATAATGTTTGGCACACTTTAGAAAAATGTGAAGGAATTTTTATTGGTAATCAATTGTTACCCAAGAACCCAACAGTCCATGAAGTAAGTCATGTTCCTGTATTAGGACTGACACTCATGTTTTCATTCCTGTTCCAGATGACTCCTGGAGAACTCAAATTTGCATTACGTGTAGAATCAGTTCTCAATTCACTACCTGATCCAGAGTATCGTCAATTAGTAGTGGAAGTTATTATGATAATATCACACCTTGTTCGGCTTAATCCACAATTAAATCTACAACTGATTATTAATATTGATGATATTATAACATCAGGAAATAACTTGTTCCTAGAAGATCAAGTAAGATTATGTCATTAATTGTGGGTGGAGTTAGTACCACAATATATGGGTGGAGTTTGAATTGAGTAATTCAGTTGGTCATATATTTATAATGTCACTACAACAATTGTCAGAGACTCTTGGTAGCTCATCGGTAGAGCAATCAAGTTGGAGAGGCTTGAGTTCAATCCCTAGCCCAAGTATTTGTTGTATTCTTTGCTTTAATAATATATGTGTAGACTATATGATTAGAGGGTGTGGTTTATATATGTGCTGTAATTAAAGGAGTCCTCCTTATCTCTACAGAAATCAAACAATGGGTTAGCTCTCAAGTGTTGTTGTGAAGTTCCTACTAGCTGTGAGGGATATGCTGGTGTGTGCATTTATTTCTATGACTCCGCCCCCAGTGGTGTCTATGGGACAATGAGTTACTTGTCACGAGCTCTTGTTCAAAAAGTTGGACAATTAATGCCTGCACAATCTTGTCGTGTGAGTTAGTACTCTCTGCCCACTCATTTAATTAGCATTTATTCACTTATCATTCTTGTCATGTTTCAAAGTTTGATTTAGACTATCTTCCATAATTTTTACAATAGAAGTACTTTACTTAACAAAAAAATACTAGTATCATTATTTTTATATATAATACATATTGTATGTAATAATTCTTTTTAAAAACAAAAGTTAATTGTTTTGTTGCTAGGCAACTGTTTTTGGTCGATAATGGTGCTTGTTAAAACTAGCAACCATTGGCATGAGAGTCTTTGGAGACCTAAAAATAGAAATTAATAAGTAATAATATTTTATGTCCACAAACTCCACCCATTTAATGGACTTTGATAGAAACTATACACATGATAGAACTAACCGTTGTTGTCTAGTTTGTCTATGAAGTGGTAACTTATCATTTGGGAAGGATAAGGAAACCACACCCATTTGATGAGGTTGACGTATACTGTGTTTGGGTGTACGTCTGTCCACTATTTTATCAGTAGACAATGTTCTCTTATCTCTAATACTGACCACGGGAACAGCAATCATATCAACCTCTGACCTTGTACGATCACTGGCTACTTGTGTATCTGCTTGTAATGGAGGTGGATCTTTGGTTGTTACTGGAGATTTTATCATTGTTTCCATGGCAACCTCCTTAATAGTTTCTGTTGTGTCTAACTCATCTGTTCCTTCAGTTATAGTGTCCAAGGTAACTTCAGTCTTCTTTGTATCCTTCTTACCATCTCTTGAAGTAACTATTACATTCCTATTAACACTGATATATTGAGGGGTAGATTGTACAGGAGGTTTGTATTGATCTACTGGTTTATATGGTAATAATAATGGTGTCCTCAATGATGACTAGAGTTATTAATAATCATAATATAATGTAGTATTGTATGTACTTACTGTCATTCTATCAAGTGTCATATCAGCTGCTATACTTGAAGCAGTCAAATATATTGTACTAGGAGTTAATGTCCTAATATATGATATATCACTTCACCTCACATTATAATATACCATTATACCTTGTATGTCTGTGT
The DNA here is from genome assembly GCA_963693285.1 of Xestospongia muta. NCBI lineage: Eukaryota > Metazoa > Porifera > Demospongiae > Haplosclerida > Petrosiidae > Xestospongia > Xestospongia muta. Next base: position 13,338,721 of record OY848919.1, on the reverse strand, counting down.
TCAGTATTATCTGTAGTACTATCAGTACTGCTATCTCTCTTCTCTGATCTATTAAGTACTGGTTGTCTTATCTTCTCCAGCTGTTCTAACTCACTAGAAGATGATGAGTGTGTAGGTGGTCGTTGTGAGGTGTGTAGTGAACGTGTGACATAAGTGGATGTAAACCCTAATAAAGGAGCTGGAGTGGACGGAGGACAGAGAGGGGTTTTACAAGAGGATGTAGGTGTGGTCTATAGAGAGATAGTGTTAACTAATAAATGATGTTAAGTGTTAACATATCAATCATTATATATTATCACATATCATAGTTACTATTAACACATATTATATAATAGTGTGGACAATATGTATACTACTTACATAGCCAAGAGCAGCTGGAGCTGTTTGAGGTCTACTAGCCCCTCCTCCTCCTCTTTGTGTATGAGATTTTGTCAGAAATAGTTGAGGTTTTGGAGCACTAGTGTTGTTGATCTTCTATAGATATAATAACTAGTAATATAACTAGTAACTATTACCTGTGATGTGTATGGTCTATTAAGACAAAACCATTGATATATAGTTAACAGTTCTTGATGTTGTATTTCAACATGAGGATTACTACAGAGACAACAATGATAGGAGAGAGAGAGAGACAATTATAAAACAAGTGATCATGTAACATACTTGAGTACTTGATTCAACATTATTGTTAATGTCTGATAAAAGTTATATTCACTACATGTTCCTTTCCTACAGTAGGTGATCATATACTGCAGTATATAGTACTATTATCTCATAGTAATACTGACACACACAGGTAATGTACCTAGTAGATGTTGTATGGAGTGACTCTCCTCTGTTGTATCCATGTACAGACTGTTGTAGTCTATGTATCATCTTGTTGAACTCCACATAACAACTGAGCTATATAGATCACTTTATATATATACTGTGTACTAGGAGAATGACTGACCTTAGAACAACGTAGGAAACTGACTTCTCTCTCCATTGTGTCTGCAAAAACTGCAAATGAGCTCCACCCTAATTACTGGCTACTGAGCATGCGCAAATTGAAAAACTTGTTTAGGGACCTCGCCCTTTCTTTCAACCATGGATGCAAAAACTGATTCTATTTCTGAGACTGTATCTGTTGGTATAAAAAGCTACAGACGAGATGTAACTCCAAAGAAAATTTGGCTGGTAAGTGATTTTAGTGATTATGAGTCAACAATTAATGTTATATTGTACTATTTCAGAGTTAAGTAAATATCATGATTCACTTTAAGTGTTCCTTCCTCAAAAGAAGTTACTCCAGGTATATTGTACTGTATGTGAATATTAGCTATAGATATTATGTAGAGATTACATTAGTGAAAGATTCTGATCACACAACCAGATTCCAACCAATGTCTTCATCACCTGACATCATGTATGTAGCTCAAGTGGTATATGAACAGCAAGGTGACAGACAATGGCTAGTGCACTTTATAGTAGCTAAACATAGTAATAGTTTATTAGTGGTGAATATGTATGTATATATATCATAACCAATATTGACTCTTATTATATAGTATATAAATACCAGTCTTCCACCTAATGTTGAAAAAGACACTCGTATTTCTTTCACATTTCAAGATAGTGACGGTTATATTGAATTAGTCTTCAATGAAGAACAATAATCCCTTCAATGGATGGAATATTTTTCCTCATGTTGTTCCTTCAAGGGTATGTACATTTATGATATATATAATGTATAATGTTATATTACAGATTTATCGGAATGATGTAGACAGATTTGATGCTCAAATTCCTCCATCTTGCCTTTCTATATTGGCCACAGTATCTGCTGGTGATAGACCTGATACAGCCACTAGGCTAAAATATTGTGAGACGTTAAGAGGAATCAAATCTGATAATAAGATGCTGTCTATTTTACGATCACTTGGTAATAGCAGTACTGGTAAGTTCTAATTAAACCATATTATTTGTTAATGTTAGTAGTTAGGGGAGTTACGTGGTAAATATAACATTTGCTAATAAGGCATTAATTTATATATTATATATATAACTGCTAGTTACATTATAGTTTATCATACTTTCTTACAAAGAAACCTAGTAAATTCAAAATATAAGACTGTAAGCTTCACATGGCACTATAGTACTAGCTATTTAAAGATAGGAATGCGGATCTTTTCCAATGTTTAACAATCAATTAGCCTTGTACATATCCTAAGACACAAGTTATGATAAGTCTTGTTGAGTTACTTATATAGGTCTCTAGTTTATTATCATTTGGTCTCTTATGTATTAGTCTAGCAAGCTAGCCCCTCCTCCTTTTTGACAGTCTGATGGGTGGAGGAAATTGATCACGAGACACTGGCACACATTCCATCCATTCCAATAAGGCAATACGCCTAGTTCACTTCTAGACCCTCTTCCACTCAGTAACTTATCAAATGTAGGAGGGGCTAGCTTGCTAGACTACTTGTATATTAGCTTAGCTTAACAGCTTTGTCATTAATAATAATATCTGTGCATCAATCAATCATGTATAATTTGCTTTGTCTCTAATTGACGATGTAATCCTTAATTATGTAAATAATATCAAATAAAAGCTAGTATTATACAGTATGATTCAATGGTTATATTAAATTTTTCTCTCTTTTGTCTTATAGATTATACTGGTTTAATTCACAAAGCACTCAAAGAAGGCCAAATTTGATGTAAATACTCTCAAGTTCTTGTTGTCTGGAGCTCCTAGGACAGGAAAGTCGTCTATCATGAAACTGTTATTAAACCTCCCACCACCTAACCATCTTCACAGCACTTCTATACTGCTCACTAGTCACTGCTCCTGAAGTAAGAAGAGTAGAAACTTCAAGTTTCATTGCAGGAAATGAGTTACCTAATTCTTCCTTTTTCTTCATTTTTTGTCTAATTTTTTTGGCATATTTTTCTTTGACCTATTCTCTAAACTTTGTTAGTTAGTGTTCTTTTAAATTGAAATTATTATTAAGGGTTACTCAGTAGAGTAGATTATAGATGTTAGGAGAGAATAGTGACTGTTAATTGAACACTCAAGAGTTTAGGGTTTTGGATTTAGGGTCTAGGAAAAGCCTTTTTAATCCTGAACGCATAACAGCTAAGTTAAACAATCAAAATGGGGTGCTAGCTGAATTGCCCAAATTTGTATGTCACCAATCACAGTCAAATAACAACTGCATTAATAAAATTATTACCAAAGAATGAACTAGGTTTATGTAAACTAGGCTTTTATTGATTTCAATTGACTAGTAATATTTGATAAAACCCAATATGTGGAGTGATTCTAGAATTTATCAATATTATGATCAACAACATGTATCAACATAACACTCACTATTGAAGGTAAACAATTTCTTACTTGTTAATTGTGTATATTGTTCAATTATGTGGGGTTATCCCACGTCCTCGTGTTCACTCTCAAGAGTCAAACACAACAATACAATTGAATTCGAATAACATTAAATAAACATACCCACATATATGATATTACATTTGATGAAGTAACTTACTAAGTTATAGGTCAATAACACAGTTGTATTCAATGTTTGCCTACTGGATCATAGTTTGTCAGTAATACCACTGGTCTGCCACTGAGAAAACTATTCAAATCATTAGAAGAGATACTGGGAGGGCAGGGAAGCTTGAGCCCCCCCACTTTGCAAAGAAGACAATTATATACGTGGGTGGGATATAGTCAGTTTTAGTGTTGCATTGTCTGAACTGTCTGAGCAGCTGCAATTTCAGTTTAAACTAAAATAATATTTAACACCTGGAGTGTAGGACTCAGTTCAGTAGTGAGTGACGATTAGATTTACCTTCCATTGCATGAGAATTTGTTTCTAAACATGTGAACGAAAAAATACTTGGTAATTTTTTGGACTTATGAAGATGTATACTGTGTGTTTTAAATGTGTTTCAAGTTATCCTTTTTTCTTTAAAAAATATTGTTTAAATTCTACATATAAGAATTTTTTACTGAGCCCCCCCCCCCCCCCCCCACTTTTTGAGTGGTGTCTCTGCCTCTGCAAATTAATATAATGACTCAGTAACATATCTAAAGACTGACCTGATTGAATCAGTAATATAGTCAAATAAGTCCTTAAAATTAATATTTGTCTTCTCCAATTACACAGATGCATGGTTGAAACCTCCCAGCACCAAAATAGAAAGTCACCCACACACTAATTAGTGGGCGTTGGCACTGAGTTGCCATGAACAACCACCAAACAAACGCAGTTACACCCTGAAGACGAGAACAGGTTAGTATTGGTATTACTTTTTGATATTGTATGCTACTACTAAAATATTACATATTATTAGTATCCAATGATATCATATAGTGTACAGTGTGAGTGTATATCTGTTTAATATAGTAGTAGACTGGTTAGTAGACAGACAGTATACTCTATCTTACTACAATTAGGCTATAGTTGATTTAGTTAGTAGAGTTTCCTCATTCCAATGTAGTAGCTATTACTAGTTAGTAGACAGACAGTATATTCTATCTTACTATAATTAGGCTATAGTTGATTTAGTTAGTAGAGTTTCTTCATTCCAATGTAGTAGCTATTACTAGTTAGTAGACAGACAGTATATTCTATCTTACTATAATTAGGCTATAGTTGATTTAGTTAGTAGAGTTTCTTCATTCCAATGTAGTAGCTATTACTAGTTAGTAGACAGACAGTATATTCTATCTTACTATAATTAGGCTATAGTTGATTTAGTTAGTAGAGTTTCTTCATTCCAATGTAGTAGTGATATACTATCTACGTAGTGTCTATTTGTCCGGCAGGAAATGTATACTTTGTTGTATAAAGGTAGGTTAAGGTTTAGGGGATGGGGATCAGTTTAATACACAACAAAGTATACATTTCCTGCCGGACAAATAGACACTGCCTACTATCTAACTATGTCAACTAATTCCTATATTATCTATAGACACCTGACATAGGAGCAGTGACCAGCTAAGGACCTCCACTTTTCAAAATGTCTCTGAATGAACTAGTAAGTCTATAATCTTTCTATTACTATGTCATTATGCCTATATATCACTGTG